>JAJHZJ010000831.1:1509943-2059251 GCA_023548195.1 Bettongia penicillata ogilbyi | reverse complement strand
TTCAACACTCTGTATCCTCAATGCAAAGGTGGGGTAGAGGGGAGAATAGAGGAAACTGTTTGAAAAATACAGTGCTACATCAAAAATTGAGAGGACAAATTTGTAGACTATTCAGGAACCTCATCACTATGTATCATAAATAGTTTGGGTTTTGTTTTTTTTTTTTTTTTTTACAAGAACAGGGTCAGAGGGTACTGTGGTGTGATAAACAGAAATAATAACAGAAAAAGAAAATACGTCTGATAAAGCAAGAAATAACTAGATACTAAGATGAAAATCACTTAAGAATCAGCTATGTTCTGATAGATGACAGCTTGATTAGAGCAAAAGAAAAAAAAGATTATAATTCCATCAGATTGTAAATTCCTGGAGAACAGGGAATACATTTTGCCCCTTTTTGCATCCCTACTGACTAGCACGATGTCTAGCACATAGTAGGCACCTAATAAGTGTTTATTGATTGAAATTAAAAGACTGGATAAAGATAAAAAGACACCACATACAATTAGGTCCAATCAGACCTATTTGAAGTCAAGGCTCTTAACTACAAAAAAATGGGAAACAGAAAAAAAAGCAATGATTATCCCAATTTCTTAGAGAAGTTTAATACAAAACAAGAAAGACTCAAAGAATCCAGAAACCAGCTACACTAGCAAACCAAACCTCCTTACCAAGCCCAGAGACACAGTAGCCAAATGTAACAATAGTTTAGAATTAAAAAAAAAAAAAAATCACTGGCAAAACCTCATGGAAAATGAGCAGTATCACCTCACAAAACAGGTGAGAAGAAAACTCAATTGCAGAAATATTGGCATGAGACTCATACAAGCCAGACCCTCCTACAACTTTTGCAGACCAAGAAGAAAGGAGAAGAACTAACAAAACGGGAAATAGAACACATTTGCCAGTGTTTCCGGAGCAGTCTTTACTGGACACTGAAAAATCACAGATTTTAAGAGCTGGATAGCACTTCAGCAACCAACTAACCTAATGCTACCTGAATTAAAAAAAAAAAATTCCTGCTACAACATCCTCACAAGAGGGCATCCAGCCTCCACTTAAAGATATGCTCCCCACATACTCTTAATACGGCCCAGTTCACTAATGCATAGCTCTAAGTATTCAGGAAAGGTTTTCCTGATATTGAGCTTAAAATCTGCCTCTTTATAACTTCTAACCATTGTTCCTACATCTGACCAAATCTACTCCCTCTTTCACGTGACAGGCCTTCAAATACTTAAACATAGGGATCTTATTCCTCTATGCCTTTTCTTCTTCAGGATATACATACCTAGTTCCTTCAACTGATCTTTATCCAAGATATATTCAAAGCCTTTCAAGATCCCAACTCCTTCCTCTCAAGCTTATCAAGTGTCCCTTGAAAGACAACTTATCACAAAACAATCAGAACTTACCTGAACAAAACTACAAAATATTCTTGGTAGAAATAAAGGTAGACATTCAGAAATACATTCAAGGGATATAAAAATATAATAAATTAAGTGCCACACCAAATTTTCTAATGTTATTTTATAGAACTAGACAAAACAATAATATCCAAGTAGAAGAAAAAAAATAATTCAAGACTCTCAGGAGAGGAGGGAAATTGAAGAAAAAAGTAGGAATGAACTAATCTCAGATTACCAGACCTCACACTAGACTCTAAAGTAGTAATGATCAAAACCATTTGATACAAATTAAAAAACAAAAAAGTCTACTATCCTAAGGACAGACTAGTAAGCAAAACCCAGAAGCAATCAAACATCGTCTAATATGCAAAAACCACAATAACAGCAGCTTATTGGAGTAAATTCTCCCTATTAAACAAAACTGCTGGGATGAGTAAAAAAAAATCTGGCAGAAACTGGGTTTAGACCAACACTTTAACCCACATACCACAACAAACTAAACATGGATATATGACCTAAATAAAATGTGTTCATATCATAAAACAGATAAAAAGAGGTACTTTGCACACTTGTGACAAGGAGAATTCTTAATTAACCAGGGACAAAAATAATTTTGTAAGATAAAACAGGCATTTTTTACTACATGTAAGTGAAAGGCCTTTTGAAAGAACAAAGTCAATGCTGCTCAAAGTAGAAGAAAAAGAGTTAACTGGGTAAACTTTGCAGCAAATATTTCTGTTAGATTCCTGATATTCAAAATATACGAGGGTACTGATACAAATATTTAAGAACAAAAGTCATTCTCCTAATGGATAAAGAGTAAAAGGACATGACTTGTAAGCTTTCCAAAGAAGAAATGCAAGCAATCAAAAACTTCAAATCACTAATAAAATACATGCAAATTTAAACAGTTATGATGTTTTATCTTATGCCATCAGATGGGCAACAATGACATATAAAGATAAAAGTATAAATGTTGAAAAGGATGTGCGAAGATAGCCACACTAATGAACTATCAGTGATGTTGTGATCTAGAAAACAATTTGAAATTGGACAAAAAAAGTCCCTACATAGTATTTTCCCTTTGACCAAGAAAATACCATTTCTGAGAATATACTCCAAGGAAATCAGACAGTAAGAAATCTCTTTTATGCAAAGATATTTATAGTGGGGTTTCTTTGTAATAGTAATGAATGAAAGGGAAAGCAGGTATCCATCAACTGTACAAATGGCTGGTCAAACTGAAGGAAGGTAATGGAATAATACTCTGCCATGAGAAATGATAAATATCAAGAATTCAGAGGAACTTGAAGGACTTGTAGGAACTAATACAGAGCAAAGTAAATACAAGCAAGAAAACAATTTCTAGACAACGACCATGATAATGTAAAGGAAGATTACACTGAAACGCTTCAGAAATCTAACAACAGCCACAGATGATCAGGACTTGAAAGACACTGATGGTGAAGCACACCCCCTGCCAATGGGTAGATATGGTAGGTAATTTTGGAATGAGGTGAACATTTTTCAATATGGCCAATGTATTGAACTGTTTGCTTAACTACACTTATTTTTAAAAGAAAGGGTTTCATGCTACATTTTTATAATCATCTATTGTACAAATTATGCAAACACCCACAGTAGTGAATTTCTTGTCCTATTGAAACAATTCCAGTCTTTCCTCTTCCTCAGAATTGTTTCTCCCATTGTCTTCCTAATTTAATTCTAGAGTGATTCCCACTGTTGTTGGGCTAATTTCCCTGTGAGATCCTTCACAGCTTTCTTCTGAAGCCTTGAAGTCTTATCCCCTCAAAATTTATATACCAGTCTATGTCTAGCCTTTCTTTTATTCTATATCTGAAATTCCAAGAGAAAATATTAACTAGCCCTGAAAGGTTTCTATCTTTTCCACAACAATGACCAGTTAGAATTGATTCCTACACTTTTTAAAGTATTTAAGGCAAGTAAAAAGTTATTAGATGTTTTGTTTTTGGCAAAATGAAGGCAGTCAAATATGTCTCAATAATTGAAGTCTCCTATTTTTATTATTAGAACAATATAATATCATTTCTCCACCTTGTCCCAGGAAGCTCACTATTGGGAAAACTTCATCATCCTGCAAGACCCCATTAGCCTAGGGTCTCCACTTCATCACTACCCTCTGCATCTCTAACTGGAGGATGGAGCCAAGAACTGGAAAACCTCCATTTAATGAGGGAGCTCAGTACAGACAGGTATACTGTGGAATTTTTCTGACTTCTCTACCATCCTTCCACCTTTGGTACTTATTCCTTTTCCCATTCACCTTCCTTTTGTGTGTTGTCTTCCCCCATTAGACTGTAAGCTCCTTGAGGACAGGCATGTCTTTCTTTTTTCATATTTGTATCCCCACAATCAGCACAGTGCCTGGCATACAGGCAATTAATAAATGTGTACTGATTCAATGAATAACAATATGCCTCTGTGCTAGGCTTTTAATGTGCTCTGAATTAATTTCCTCTTTCTCTCCAAGGGATGGAACCATCATTTTTAGATCAAAAACTACAACGGGCATTTAAATAGTGCTTCAAAGTTCACAATACATAGTTTAAATATATTATATCATTAACAATCCTATAAAACAGGTACTGTATGTATTATTATCCCCATTTTACAGATAAGGAAAGTAAGAGTTCATAAAAATGATAGAATTCGAAACCAAGTCTTTTTGATTCCAACTTAAAAATCTATTTACTATGCCACTCTTCCTCACCGTAGCACATATACTATGTTAGAAAACTGGAAAGATATCTAAAAAGATGAAAGTTGAGAAGAACTCTTGGACCTATAACAAAACACGGTGAAGAAATCTGTGATCAAAATAATTCTAAAAAGCACCCAAGGAGGGGAGGAGCCAAGATGGTGGAGTAGAAAGACTCACATATGCTAGCTCCGAATCCACAACCCACAAATTTCCTGTAAAAAGAAGTCCCCACAAATTCTGGAGCAGTGGAAGCCACACAGCAACACAGTGGAGGAGATTTCCGTTCCAGAGACCCCTGAAAAACCGACCCCAAAGGTCCCTTGCACCAGACAGCGGAGCCCAGCCCTGGCCACGCAGCCCCAGGAGTAGCAGATCCGAGCAGGCTTCAGGGATGGAACCTCCGGCAGCCACGAAGGTCCCTCCACCCACAGGCACTACAGGTCAGTGAGAGACTTCTGGACTGGCCAAGATGGGAGCGAGGTGTCTCCATAACTCAGGCCCCGTAGGAAGGAAGCAGCAGACCTGGGCTCCCAAAGCAGACAGGACCTCAGATTCATTACTGAAGGTCTCCACATAAACCCCCTGAGGGAACTGAGCCTGGGAGGCGGCCCTGCCCCCACCTGAGCACCAGAACTTAAGATCACATTGAATAGCAGCCCCGCTCCCGCAGCTGAAAGCCCTGAGGCTGGAGAGCAGCATTTGAATCTCAGACTCCCAAGTACCAGCTGGGCGGATCTAGGCAGGGTGGAGAGGAATCTCAGAAGTCAAGTAACTGGCTGGGAAAATGCACAGAAAAGGGAAAAAAAAAATAAGACCACAGGAGGTTACTTTCTTGGTGAACAGATATTTCCTCCTTTCCTTTCAGATGAGGAAGAACAATGCTTACCATCAGGTAAAGACATACAAGTCAAGGCTTCTGTATCCCAAACATCTAAAATAGATATATCCAATGGACTCAGGCCATGGAAGAGCTCAAAAAGGATTTTGAAAAGCAAGTTAGACAGGTGGAGGAAAAACTGGGAAGAGAAATAAGAGAGATGCAAGAAAAGCATGAAAAATGGATCAATACCTTGCTAAAGGAGACACAAAAAAATGCTGAAGAAAATAATACCTTGAAAAATAGGCTCACTCAATTGGAAAAAGAGGTTCAAAAAGCCAATGAGGAGAAGAATGCTTTCAAAAGCAGAATTAGCCAAATGGAAAAGGAGGTTCAAAAGCTCACTGGAGAAAATAGTTCTCTCAAAATTAGAATGGAACAGATGGAGGCTAATGACTTTATGAGAAACCAAGAAATCACAAAACAAAACCAAAAGAAGGAAAAAATGGAAGAGAATGTGAAATATCTCATTTGGAAAAACAACTGACCTGGAAAATAGATCCAGGAGAGACAATTTAAAAATTATGAGACTACCTGAAAGCCATGATCAAAAAAAGAGCCTAGACATCATCTTCCATGAAATTATCAAGGAAAACTGCCCTGACATTCTAGAACCAGAGGGCATAATAAGTATTGAAAGAATCCATCGATCACCACCTGAAAGAGATCCAAAAAGAGAAACTCCTAGGAATATTGTGGCCAAATTCCAGAATTTCCAGGTCAAGGAGAAAATCTTGCAAGCAGCTAGAAAGAAACAATTCCAGTATTGTGGAAATACAATCAGGATAACTCAAGATCTAGCAGCTTCTACATTAAGGGATCAAAGGGTGTGGAACACGATATTCCAGAAGTCAAAGGAACTAGGACTCAAACCAAGAATCACCTACCCAGCAAAACTGAGTATAATACTTCAGGGGAAAATATGGTCTTTCAATGAAATAGAGGACTTACAAGCATTCTTGATGAAAAGACCAGAGCTGAAAAGAAAATCTGACTTTCAAACACAAGAATGAGAAGAAGCATGAAAAAGTAAACAGCAAAGAGAAGTCATAAGGGACCTACCAAAGGGGAACTGTTTACATTCCTACATGGAAAGACAATATTTGTAACTCTTAAAACTTTTCAGTATCTGGGTAGTTGGTGGGACTACACACACACATACACACACACACATACACATGCATGCACACACAGAGACAGAGAGTACAGAGTGAATTGAATAGGATGGGATCATATCTTAAAAGAAATTAAGGTAAACAGTGAGAAAGAAATGTAGTGGGAGGAGAGAGGGTGAAATGGAATGGGGTAAATTATATCTCAATTCAAGAGGCAAGCAGGAGACTTTTTTAGTGGAGGGAAAAAGAGGAGAGCTGAGAAAAAAACATGAAGTTTACTCTCATCACATTCGACTAAAGGAAGGAATAAAATGCACACTTATTTTGGTATGAAAACCTATCTTACAATACAGGAAAATGGGGAGGAGATAAGCAGGATGGGGGGGGATGATGGAAGGGAGGGCAATGGGAGGAGGGAGCAATTTGAAGTCAACACTCAGGGAGGGACAGGATCAAAAGACAGAATAGAAACAATGGGGGGCAGGATAGGATGGAGGGAAATAGAGTTAGTCTTACACAACACGACTCTTATCAAAGTCATTTGCAAAACTACACAGATATGGCCTATATTGAATTGCCTGCCTTCCCAAAGGGAATGGGTGGGGAGGGAGGGATGGGGAGAAGTTGGAACTCAAAGTTTTAGGAACAACTGTTGAGTATTGTTCTTGCTACTAGGAAATAAGAAATACAGTTAATGGGGAATAGAAAGTCATCTGGCCCTACAGGACAAAAGAGAAGGGAGGGAGGATAGAAGAGAGGGCAGATTGGTGACAGGGGAAATTAGAATGCTCGATGTATTGGGGTGGAGGGAGGGGACAAATTGGGAGAAAATTTGGAACCCAAAATTTTGTGAAAATGAATGTAAAAAGTTAAATAAATAAATTTATATTTAAAAAAAAGCACCCAACGATCAGTTTTTCAAGATGTAGAAAAGTGAGGAAGATTTCAAAAGAATAGAAAAAGTAATAAACATGCTTTTGATTTTTAAGATGAAAAAAATCAGCAATCTACTCATGTCTCTCATATCTCTGTAAAACTTTTCTACATGGTCTATGATTGAAAACAAGAGGGGTATACAGAAGCTTTTGAAGATTATTTTTTATATAGCAAGCCACATCTTAAAGCAAAAATAGTGACAAAAGTAGAGAGGGCATAAAATCCATTATTCCTATTGTTTTGGGGTTTCAAAGCATTATTTTGCTTTCAGTTTTTTGAAACAATATAGAAATTGTTATAGTATACTAATTTAGTGGAATATATTTTGCAATAAAACAAGTATCCAAGGAAATCTGGATAGACTTTTCTGAAATAATTAAAAGTTTAAAAGTATAACTAGAAGAGTAGAGCCTTCTAGCGAACATCAACATGTAAGGAAAAACAAATGACAATGAATGCGTCATGAAGCCTAAAGAAGACTTAGAAGAAATGATTGAAATAGTGTTTATATTTCATAAATTGAAATTAATTAAAACATAAAATTAGTAGGGCAGTGGAGTTATGTGTATTGATATTCAATCTTAAATTTCTAATAAGACATTATATTTAAAATTACTTATATGCAGTATATATATTATATATATATATATATAATCTATGACATGTGACCAGAAATAACTTCTTTTCAATGAAGTTATGAGTATCAAAATCAAGTCCCACAAAAAAAAAAAAAAGAGGACATATGCTCACCTAAAGCATTATTACACAGAGGAAGTCTTAAGAGAGATCAAAGAGGGATTTAATGAAAACAGAGAAGGGTTTATGCATATACTGTATATGCATGACATTATCATCACTACATATAGCCTCAAAACACTACAGGCCATCTTCAGTGAAAGTCATGGTCAAAGAGATGAGATTAACCATTTACAACGGAAAAACCAGAGTGTGTGTGTGTGAGCGTATGTATGTGTGTGAGTATATATCCACAATAATATGTATTAGAATATGCATATGTATTCCAAATTAAGATATTTAATTTGATTGAGCAGATAAACCATTAGTTATTCCATCTGTGTATGTGTATATAGACATATACCTATATGTGTATACACATACACACACACCCCAGAATGTGTATTATTGGCAAAGCAGGTCTTAATTCATATACTTATATATAAAATAAGGAACAAGTATTTAAGCTGATTAAAGATAGACTTACAGATAACTAGAATGGACTGAACAGCATTTGAGAAACTATCTACACAAGGCTTTCAATAATCCCAAACTGCCACAAAATTTTGTTTGTTTTTATTTTTTTTAAACATTAATGTATCCCCAATGATAACAGAACAATATGCTCTCAGAAGAATGAAAATTTCAAGTCACCAAAGGACAGTGGAATAGGACATAACACATGATGACTTGATATGAGTTCTATCATTGATGCCATGGATGACTGGAAAAGGAGGTGGACAAGTCAAGTAGTAAAAGTGAGGAATAACAGACAACCTGCATACTCTATTGATATCCACAAAACATTAATAAAACCCAGACACACTCCCTTTGGACTCCTTTCATCCCCTAATAACTTCATCATTAGGAACCCTCATCATACTGAAAGATCAAATTCACCTTGGTACTCATACCTCATCAGTACCCTCTCTATGACTGAAGGCAGAGTCATGAGCCCCCAAACCTCCATTTAATATAAGAAAAAGGTGAGCCCCTAACTCTTTATTTCCAACCAGCTGCACTCCTTTTGTATTTCTTTGGACTCCTCCATCATGCCCACTACTCCTTTAAGCTTCCTTTTATGCATTTTCTTCCTGTTACAGGAACTGGTGGGGTTTTTTTGTATTTGTATTGTTAGAGCTTAGCCTAGACATTTAATAGTAGACATTTAATAAATGTTTAGTGACTGAATGACCATAGAATACACACCAATAATCCTTGCTACTAGAGAGACTGAGCCCAAAGGATCTCTTGAACTAAGGAGTACAGGGTGCAAAGGTAACAGAGCCCCTGAAAACAAGGGCAACCAGGTTGCTTAAGGAGTGAACCAGTCGGATCAGAAAATGGAAGGTCAAAGCTCCCATGCCAATCAAAGCGAGCCTTGGCACTTCTAGCCTGGGCTAGATAGGATGAGAAATGGGAAAGGCAGGCAAGCAGAAACAAGCCCAGCATACAGACAAGCCAGACAGATAGCAATGTGCCTTTGGACTCTTATCATCTCCCTAGTAATTTCATCACTAGGAAAACTCATGAGGATAAGAAGGTATTGAAAGGTTACAACTCTCACTAAGGAGTACCCAAGCAGACGAGATCACTGACATAACCCCATACAGGAAGTATTTCTGAGTACCTATTCTACACAGTGTGACTGTGAAAAATTTCCTGATGAAGATTCAAAATCTCAACATGACACTCACAGAGCTTAGAATCTAAAGGGTTAGAAAGGACTAAATATTTTTTATTCCATATGTATTAAGCTAAGAATGACTAATTTGTCTTGACACACAATTTAAAACTTTACATCTCTATCTGAAGTTCCATCAAAAGACTATACATAATTTTCTGGAACTAAAATCTATAAAGAAACATGAATTATCAACTATGTCTATCTTTATTGCCTTAAGGTCCTTCATAAGTAAAAGAAAAAGATCCTAGTAAACGATCAGTAAAATATCACATATTGGCTTTGCTGACATGAACCTGCTCTTTTCTTACCCTCTCTAATTATTCCAAAGTCAAAAGTTAATACTATTCAAAGTGAGTATTATTCTTTAGTCTTCTGTAGTGTTTCTAAAATAACTACTAAACATTCCATTCAAATGTTAAATTCAACTATCAAAAAGTATTTTATTAAATGTCACCATCACTTCCTAAAACACCAAAAAAGCAATATAGGTCAATTCATTAAGCTAAAATTGTGATGGCAAATATATACAGAGAGGGATAAATTTATATAAATTAATGCCATCTCATTTTTAAATAAAAACACAAAAGCTAAACGGAACATTTTAAAGACATTAGCCTTTCAAATAATCATATAAAATCCTAGAAACAGTTCCTTCAGTATCTGTCAGAATGATAAAGGGGAGACAATCTCAGAATGCTTGGAAAACATTTTGTTTCCCATTGGAAGAAAAATGAAATTTTCTTGCTGGTAGTATGTTAACATCAAATAGCCAGCCCACCCTCTAACCCCCTCAATAAAAACCCTCTCAGATAAGTGACAAGTGTTATTCAAGTCAGTTTGTTCTCAATATAACAGGTCTTAGAATTGTAATATGAAAGCTATTCCAAGAGGCTTTATTTCGCCTCTCTTCCCAAATGCCTAGCAACAACATGCTTAGCAGTCCTTCCCAATCTCCCTTTGACCTTTCTACCTCTTCTAGCTAATGACCTGTCTTTTTCTTTCCAGTCAAACTTTTCACAAAAGTCCATGCCTAATACCTCAACTTCCTCACTACCTAATTTCAACTCAACTCTTTGTATTCTTTCCTTCTCCACCAAACTATTGAAACTTTCATGTCTCCAGTGACATCTTAATTGTTAAATCAAATGTCCCTTCCATTCTGAGATACTGTCAGCTTGATCTCTACGTAGCATTAGATGACCACCTCCTAAATGGGACCTTAACTCTGTGTCATTGATCCTGTTAGGAGTCCAGCAAAGTCTATGGATTGCTTTCTCAAGGTGTTGGGCCTGGAGTCAGGAAGGCCTGAGTTCAAATCCAGCCTCAGACACTTATTAGCCATGTGACCCTCATATTCCTTATACATGGATCCTATTGTCTAACTGCCCTCCTTAAAACCCTATATGACTGACTGCACAACTCCTAGTCTGCCAGACGAGGCCAAAGCAGACAAACTTTTCTTTAAAAAGAAAAAATCAGTAGCTTCAAAAAAACAAAAAGGAAATATTAGCAGGTAAGTACTGTAGAAATGTTAGCAGGTAAGTACTGTACTTGGGTTGGGAAAACTGAGATAGTTCCATTTCACTAGCACAATAAAATTGGAAAAGGTCATAAGCAGGGAAAAGTCACTTAAACAGCAGCAAAACAAGACCAAATGGATTTCCCAATTAATGCCAATAAGATGTCTGGGAGTCTGTCATCCATGCCCTCCACAATCTGGCATTTATGCTATCCTTCTAGAGCTATTTCACACACCTCCTCTCTACGTAATCTCTGCTTCAAATTGGACAAGCTGCCTGCATACCCCCTGCTGCCTTGCTGTCTCCATGCCTTTGCTCACTATGCATGCCTTCTTTACCAGGCCTTTCCATCTACAGCTGTAGAACTTCTACCCACCCTTTAAAGCCGAACTCAAATACCACCTCTTCAATAAAGCCTTTGATGCTTCCCCTGGCAAAAGTGTTTAACCTGGTATTCCCTGAACTTGCAGAGGTCTTCTTTTTTTAATTTGATAACTATACTTCAGTGTAATTGGTTTCCAATTGTAATTCTATGTATTTTTTTCATTTAAAAGAAATAACAGGATTTATCAGACAGCCAAAAGAGTCCATAACACCTCCCCCACCCCCCTGCCAAAAAAAGTGCAGGAACTTTCATACAGACTTCCTTCTTGTGAACAATTCTTTGTATATATGTAATCCTCTGAGGGCAGTGTCTCTAATCTAAATATTATCCTAACTCTCATTACTCCATCTAGAACAGTGTTCTGTACATAATAGTTACTTTAAGGAATCAAAAATCACTAAAATTAGCTAAGGACCATTAAAAACATAGCTATGTCACTGATTTAGAACATACAAGATAGATTACATTTTAATTTGGGGGGAAAATAAGATTTAAATTGGAAAATGCTTAGAGTTCATTTGGTGTTTCATGAACTGAACCACCTGCACATACATCAAATAGAGAAGTTTTGTGGAGACTTGTGAATATTTTAAGCTTCCATACACTTAAGACTTAATACTAAGTGATTTTTTTTTCCTTCCTTATGTTATTCAGGGCTTTCACACAAAAGGATAGAAAGAAAGCAGCTTAAAGAGTAGTAGTTAGGAAAAGAAAAGGGAAATGACTTGAGTGTCTTTTAGGGGCAAGCAATGGAAGCAGCTGCTTAACGTGCAACAAAAGAGACAATATTAAAAGTGTCCCTTTCTAAAAATGCATATTTTTAGTGCCACAAATTCTGCCCCCTGTAGAATGTGCAAGGGGAGACGGGAATGGGAGGAGTTTCCTGTCATAGTCAAGTTGTGAGTTTCTGAGAAGCAAATATTTTAGGGGACAGTTAACACATCAGGTGTTACAATTTTAAACCTTGCCTAGGGCACACAAATGTTTTGTCAGTGTAGACTCTGCCCTACTTAGTCTCTTCCCCTAGATTAGAGCTGGGGAGCATTCTTATTATTTCCTCTTTAACTGAATATTAAAAATGCAATCTATGCAATAAAACTGAGAAAATAGGAAAAGAATCAAGACTTATCTTGAAAAACGAAGTCAACAAATTCAAAAGTATAACCAGTGACCAAAATAAGTTTTCATTCCCCTGTTATTTAGGTGACAGTGATGTTAATTTTCCCTAGGAAACTATGTCACAACCTCCCTGGGTCACATTTTACTACTGATGAAGAAAGTGAGGGGGCTGAACTAGACGTGATCTGAGGACCCTTTCAAATCTTGAACCAGGACCCTATTTAAACCATGCCTGACTTTGGTCGTCAATTGAGAATCTACTAATTAGAAATTCTCAGAACTTTAATTAAAAGCCTTTTGCAAAAGACTATTGCTGTTGGAAAGGACAAAGCAAAGAGTTAAAGTGAGGGGGCTGAACTAGACGTGATCTGAGGAACCTTTCAAATCTTGAACCAGGACCCTATTTAAACCATGCCTGACTTTGGTCGTCAATTTAAATTCAATTCCAATTGAATTTAAAAGTAAAAAACCAAGTCCACAGCTCCTTGATCGAATGTCTACCTAGCACACACATGCTTAGGACTCACTAGTTACGACCACATTTCTGACATCCACAATAGAGCAGAAAGCCAGTGAAGTCAGCAATTTTGCAAGGCAAGTCAGAATTTCAAAAGGAGATCTGCAAGAATAAAATATCAATGGAAATGCAGCAGCTGAAAATGTATGACTGCACCAACTCAGATCTCCCAGATCGAGGCCAAATAAATAAACTGTTCCTCATATAGGAGCAAAAAGGGAATATTAGCAGGCAAACATAGTACATGGGAGTGGAGGACAGGAGAGAATCCAGATAATAGGATGATTCCGCTTCTCTAATGGGGAAAGGTAATAGTGACAGAAAAGTAGATTTAAACAGCAGCAAAACAAGATCATATGGATTTTCCAGTTAATGCTAATAAGGAGTCTGGGATCCAGCAACTCTATCAAAAGTAGGATTAAAAGGTAAGCCGGTGTGGCTAGCCAGTTCAGCACTTAAACTCTTCAGCAGGAGGCATAGCAGCAAAAAAAAAAGAGGGGGGCGGGGGGGCCCAGCGATTCTGGAAAAGAGCCTCCTTTGGTCCCTCCAGGGAATGAAAACTAATCGTCCCCGCTCAAGGAGAGCCAGGAGCCCCGGCGTGACACAAGCTGTTTGCACCTGTCATTGCCACCATTTCCTGTATCTGCGGGGAGGAGGCGACAAAGTTGCCTTCAGGGTCTCAGAGGAAGAGAGGGAGGAAGGAGCTGAAAAGGAAGGGCAAGGCCGTAAGAGCCCAGAGGGGGCACCTTTCAAGCCCTCTGCCTCCCACAGGACATCTAGGACCCCAGGGACCGGGATCCTCACAGACACCCCCTTCCCGCGAGGCCAGGGCAAGCGGACACGCTCCAGGGATCAGGCTAGGAGATGAGTACAAAGGCTGGAATAATAAAAGGAGGGAGAAGGACTGGGAAAGGTTCCACCATACCAAGTATACTCGTCCTCCAGCTGGCTGCAGAAGCCGTTCTCCAGGTCCAGCAGCTCCACTTCATCCAGCAGGGTCGGGGCAGGGGAGGCCGGGGCCGACGACCCCAGCGGAGACGAGCCCCCAGGCTCCTGCCCCCCGCCCCCTCCGCCTTCTCCCGGCCCCGGGAAGCCGGCGGGGGATGGTTTGAAATAGACGAAGGGGGGCTCGGGCTGGGCCAGGCTGCACAGGAGGGTCGGGGCCGGGCTGGGGAGGCAGTAGGTCCCGGGGAAAGCCGGGCTGGCGCTGCCGCCGCCGCCGCTGCCCCCGCCGCCCAGGGCCAGCGCCAATCCCCCCGCGGCGCCCGCGGCCGGGGGGCTCAGCGGGCTTCCAGCCGCGGGCGGGCCGGTCACGGTCAGAGCGCCGGCCGGCGGGGACAGCGGCGGCGCGAGCAGCAGCAGGTGCGAGCCGGAGGAGGCGGCGGCCGCCGCGGGGTGGGCGGCTGAGGTTAAGGCTGAGGCTGGGCTGGAGGAGGAGGAGGCGGCGGCGGCCGCGGCAGCGCTGGCCGCGCGGCTCCGCAGCTGCTCGTTCTGCTTCTCCAGCTTGCGCACCAGCTCCTGCAGCTTCTTCACCTCCAGCTCCGCGTTCACCACGCTCCCCGGAGCCGGCTCCGGGGCCGCCCCCGCCCGGGGAGCACTTCACCTGCTCCGCCATCATCTGCGGCGCCGGCGGCTTCAGCAGAGCCGCCTCCATCCTCCGCTCCCGGACCCTGGAACCGAGGCCGGGGCCCCCGTCCCCGCGAGCTGGGGCCGCCGCCGCTGCCGCCGCTGCCGCTCCTCCCTTCCTCCCGCCTGCCGGAGCCCGGCCGCCAGCACTGCGGGTGCCCAGAGCGAGCCCCCTGAGGGCATCAGCCACCTGCCCCGGCCGGAGCGAGCGAGCGCGAGCCAGCGAGCGAGCGGCCGGCAGCCACCAAGTTCTTCTGCACATGCTCACTGGAGCCCCCTCCGCTCCCACAGGGCTTTCAAGAGCAGGGCTCCGCGGCTCCGGGTTTTTGCGGGGGCCGGGTGGGGGTGGGGGGCGTGGCGTTGGCGTGGGAGCGGTTGGGGGATGCGCTTTGATGAGAGGGAACTGTGAACTGCGAAAGGGCGGTGCCGGATCCCGGGTAGGGGTCTGGGGGGCGAGAACGGAAACCAGCCCTGAAGAACCTCTGCCCAGGTGCCTAATTAAGGGAGTGGTCTTGCCGACTGTGAAAAGTTTCCCTTCTGATTCATCCTGACCATGGACAGAGCCTGTCCGGGGGGCGCGCATTGTTTCCAAAGTGCTAGGGGAGGAGATGTGAAAGCACCTTAGGAGGCACGCTGTAGAAACCTCATGTACCGGGAGAACAAGCACCCAGGCTCGAGGTGGGCTGTGGGCTTGTTCATCACCCGCTGCTGAGAAAAAAATCTATGGTTGTGAATACGTGTTAAGTCACAGCCCTTAGAGCACACGCTGAACTGATTCGAACAGCGGCCAAGCACCCGCAACACAGATACACAAAATGTAGGAAGATGTAATCCAAATCACACAAGGCAAGAGATCTCCCCATGGGGTCATTCGTCCTCTTGGAAAAGGAAGAATGAACAACCCTAACAACGGTTTGCGAAGCTTTTCTCAGAACCAAAATTGGCTCCTTGGAAGGGATCTCAAAGGTCATACAGGAAAGGAAGAACCACTGTGATGATGGGCTTCAGACTCTGGGCTCCCCTTGAATCTTCCCACTTAATCTGGCCTGGTTTACTCAAATCTAATTTTCCCATTTGTTCCAGCAGTCTCTGGAAGCCCATGGGTTTTTCATTAACATTCTGCTCAGGTCTCTGTTGCATCCCCAACCCTTGATCCCATCAAAACCCCATTACCCAGGCTGCTGACCACTCCCATCAAGATCTGTATTCATTCCCAAACTGCCCCAATCAAGATCACTGGATTGCCCCACCTGCTTCCCACCCAAACCCTCCCTTATCTGATATCTCCTGAAAGTTTCCTGATAGCCTTTGACCCTCCTTGGACTTCTCCTGAAGACCCTCCCTAAACCCCTCCTCCCATCATCCTGGACTACCAGACCCCACCCCACCAGGTGCCTCCTATAGTCTTTTCTGTATTTATTTCCATCTCTCTCCATGAAGGCGCTCAGATGCAATCTAGCTCAGACTCTGGCTAGCAGGGATTACATCTGGCCCGCTTGTGAATAGGAGCGTTACAAATGCTTAGGCTCCTTAAGAGTCAACCCAATTTGGCAAATCTTTAAAATCTTTAATAAACTTAGTTTTCTTTGGCTTTAAGAAGGCTTGAGGCGAATTCATTCCAACACAACCTGGACTGTCGGTATTTTGGGGTCCATCACCCCTAAACCTCATCAGTCACAGTTTTTCTTTTCTTTTCTTTTTTTTTTTTTTTTGAAACTTATTGGCCCTAGTAGCAAATACTATTTCACATGTTTCCATGGGCCTTCCTGGGCTACTCCAGGCCAGATGCTAGCCTCCCTCCATCTTCAGCAAAGGTGTTAATGGCCTTTCTACAAGGTACAAAGCAACTTTGAGGTCATCACCTTTTTATTTTACCTAGGTGATATCTGAGGACCCAGGAAACTGGACTGGAGACAACATGTGAGCAGGGAAGAGGGAAGACCTGATAAACCCAGGAATAAATAATTAAAAGAGACTTCAATGGGGGAGACAGCGTTTGGGTTGAGTTGGGGCAGGAAGAAGTAGGAATTTAAAAGGAGTCTGACAGACCCATAGGATAGGTGAGATCTTGGAAAGAGAGAAAGAGAGAGAGCAGGATCCAAGGTCACCCCAGCCCAGCAGCTGCAAGGATTTCAGGGAAGGACCAGGAATCCAGAGAACATTTTAATCCTTCCCATCATAGAACATCAGTGGGGCAGAAATGGGGACAAGGTCCCTGAACGCTTTCTTCAGGCTGCACTACTCCAGGGTGGCGTTGAACTTGCCACAATATGCAGGTATTGGGAGAGTCCACAAAGCCTTGTCCAGCCTTCTTAGAATACACATGTTTCCTACCAACCTTACCTCAAATAAGCAGGTGACCTTGAGGGTCGCCTCACCATTGATGTTCAGGAGACCTGAGGAATTCCTCCTCTAGTTTATTCTTCAGCAAAAGATACTTGGGTTTGTAACCTCAGGCCCCACAGTAAACCACATGACTTTAGATGGCAATGACTGTAGCCCTGACTTTGTCCCTGAACCACTAGACTGCAGCAGCAAGATAAAATACTGGTCCTGCCCTCATTCCAAATTCTGGAATCTAGTCCTAAATTTCTACTACTTAGATTTGTCCAAAACTGAACTCTTCCCCTCTTCCCCTCCTCTCTAACAAATTTCCCTATTTCTGTTGAAGGTATCATGCTTCAAGGATCTTAGGTCTTCTAGCTTCCACGTTACCCTCTCCGGCTTACTCACTTTCCTTCACCCAAATCAGTTGCTAAATCTTGCACCTTCTGTAGCCATGTCTCTTGAATTCAAACACTACCCTCTACTCACACAGCTACCTCCTTGGTTTCTGGTCCTCTTCACCTTTTACTTAGATTATTACAATACTCTCCTAACTGTAAAGTAATATTTAGGGACTTCTGACAATTTGAGCATGTCACTCTGCTATTCAATCACCTCCAGTGCTTTCCTGTTTTCCAGTAGGATGGACTACTTAGTCATAGTGTAGTCCCAAATCATTTTTTCAGCCTCAAATACATGAACTGGCCTTATCACTGTTCCTCACACCATACTTCCTTCAATTTCCACTGGTTACATTCCACAGGCTTCTTGCCTCCACCTCTTTGGGTCCCTCTCTCATCAAGACTCAGCTTAAGGGACAATCTACACCTGATTAACCCAGCTGTTAGTACTCTCCTTTCCAAGCTATCTCCTATTTAATTACTTTTTGTGTAGTTAAATAGGATGCTTACATAATTTAAGCTAAACTTAAAACAAATCGTTTAAGACTGCACAAAGACTTTAGAATGTAGTAGGGATTGCTTTATTCCTTGTGCTGCAGTTTTAGTAACTAGCACAGTACTTGGTAGTTAATAAATGCTAAATAAACACATTTATGAATGTGTAGATATATGTATACACATGCATGTATACGTATATATACATGTTAGTGTGTATATGTAGATATGTTTTCTTATGTTATTGATCAATATCCCAGTTTCCAATGCAATGAATTTTGGAAGTGTATCCATAAACAAATAAGCGAACGAGGGAAATCTTCAATATAAACAAAAGTATGAGCCTGGTGTGATATCCGCCCTTGACCATCCCCTCCTATCTACCTTCACCTCTCTTAGAAACTAAGACCTAACCCAGCACTCCCCCTTTTCTGAGTTTCAATATATCTCCAGTCTCCTCTGGATGTCACTAAAACCTGGAAAAGTGGAGTCCTTCAATTGAAAGTCCTAAGTAAAGGGTCTATGGAAGAATTCTTCGCATGCTCAGTAGCAGATGCGGGTAAGCACTGTTCCTGTTACACAAAGAAGGAAAGACACAGGCACAATGGGAACAAAGAGATACTCAGCTCCACATTAGCAAAAGAAATAAAGAAAAGGCACATCCAAATGCAAAGAATAAGAATGATGTGATAAAGAAATGCAGCCATCTTACACCAGAATTAACTCTCCGAAGGATGAAATAAAGATGAATAGGCCCCTCCCCCATTTTTCCGATTATGGCATATAGGATACAGCCAAGCAACCAGTAGTCAATATTTTTTATTGTGTCTTCTAAGGACTGGTTTTTATTAATATGCTTGCAATTGAAGAGCTCTAGAATCATGTATTGTTTCCAAAATGTCAATAATAATAAGGCACTAATCAAAGGGTTTTCTGGCTCAGAAAAAACCTATAGCTTGCAATTTAGACAAGGAAAGTACAGGAAGCTAAACTGTTCTTAAAAATTTGCAGAATTCTGCATCCATCTTCTAACAAAACAATCCCTCCTCCTAGAATTTCGAAAATGGGAAATGCCTCAAAAGTAATTGAACCCTTTCACTCCTTTGTATTAAAATACTTTTAAATACCCTATGAACTATATATACATTGATAAATGCATACACACAATCTCTCCTTCTCTCTCTCTCTCTCTCTCTCTCTCTCTCTCTCTCTCTCTCTCTCTCTCTCTCTCTCTCTCTCTCTCTCTCCCTCTCTCTCTCCCTCTCTCTCCTCTCTCTCTCTCTCTCTCTCTCTCTCTCTCTCTCTCCCTCTCTCTCTCTCTCTCTCTCTCTCTCTCTCTCTCTCTCCCCCTGTCTTCCATATAGAGGCACTCAGAAAAATCAGACTAATTTTGAGTTGCTTATCCCCCCAGGATGTCAGTCTTTTTAACACATATAATTAAAGAGGTTGCTGGTGTCAGGGTTGTAATTAAGCAGTCTTAATTTTGATGCAAATTTCTAACCTTTTTTTTTTAACAAAATTAACTGTATAGTTGCCTAGTTCTTTACCAAAAAAATTTTTTAAATATATTTTAAGAGTATGGTAAACTGATGTCATTCCATATGATATTAACTCATAACAATGATAAATAGTTACATAGTGAATGATGAGTTCAAGGATGCATTAGAGCATCATAGATTCAGAGCTGAAGAAAGCTTAGAGGTCATTTAGTTCAGCCTCTCATTTTACAAGTGAAGAAGTGAGGTCTAAAGAGCTTGAATGACTAGCCTAAAACCGTGCAGGTAATTAAATGATAGAGCCAGGATTAAATCCTGAGGCCCTTGGACTCTTAAATCTAGCACTCTTTATAACAATACAAATTGTGTTCTGAATTACCTGTATTTAATGCCTTTTTTGATAATCTGCTCAGTGGAGTTTTTCAGGTCAATCCTAATTAGTTAATTAGGGAAATATGGTTATAGGAACACTGTTTCTATAATGTATGGTCTTGTAGATTTGTTAGGGGTGCAGGAGAAACAACTAAGTTAAATGACTACCCATAGTCAGATGATAATATCCCAGAGGCTGGACTTCAACACAGGCCTTCCTGCCTGTATGGTCAGTCCACTATGCCATAGAGCCTCTCATTTAGCTCATAAATTTATTTTAAAAGTGAAAAAATTCTCCTACAATCCCTTTCTTTACTTCAGAAAATGATAGTGCTCCTGTTTAAGCTTTGATTTAAAAAGTAAATTATCCATGTAGTAATATTATCTGTATGTTTGCATGAATTTTTAAAGCAGTTTAGATGGATCAAATTCATTTGGCTGGTGGCTTATAAATGTACTACAATCTTCTCTTGTATTTACAAATAATCTTCCTCCACAGAGATCTATTATTATCAACTCAGTATTACAGATTAACTAACCCAAGTTAAACTAATTGCCTACAGCTCTTGGAAACATCCAGTTGGTCTGACCAGTGGTCTACATTCTGCCTTGCATTAAGCTCCCTTAAAGCACTGGAGTTCAAACTTCCAAACTAAGTCCTCTCCAGAGAGGCAGCATGCTGGAGTGCAAGAGTTGAGTTCAAGTCCTGTCTCTAAAATATGCTGGTTATATAAGGCTGGGCAAGTCATAATATAACCTCTCAGTGTTTTAGGCAACTCTAGAAGTTTCAGAGAGGATATCCACCCTGGTAAAGAGAGTTCCCTAGATCACTGAAATCTGAGGGACAGACTTATCACTACCCTCTAAACTTATGCATCCGGTACAAACCCCTACAAATGACACCACATACATTAATTAGGTCAGTAGATCTGATCTCTTTCAAGAGGCAAGCACTGTCTCCTGTTAAGCAGAACCAGACAGTAGACCTCCTGAGCATCCCTGGGCTTCTGGTTCATTCAGAAGCCACTGGAATTTGATTCCTACTTCAAACAGCAGAATCTCTATTTGCTTCTTCCACCCAAATGACAAGAAAACTCACTGATAAGCTTGACCAGCTTCTTTTAGCAATCCCTGTGTTGCTGGGTTTTAAACTATTTCCTGTCATGTAGCAGAAATGTGATGACAGGCAGGTTTTCTGCAGACATGATAATGATCACTTGCTTACCTCTGACCACAACCCAGTTGAAAGCTGGCAAAATTCTTTTGGCATTTGATATGATCACCTTAAAAGTAGAGTAATAACAAAAAGTTTGGCTTGCTTTTTGATTTTGGGGTTTTTTTCTAAGAAGTGGCCAAAAGATAAGATACCCAAGTTTATCTAAATAACCCATGGAGTTTTCTCATTCTAACCCCACCCAGCCCTACTTAGTAATCCCAGTCATTCCAACGTTCCCTGTAACTATGCTTTCATATAGTGGTAATTAGTTATTATAAAAATAACACCTTGTACTTCAGTAGCATATTGTACATTTCAATTTGCTTACGCAATCATTTATTTGATTTTCACAACAACTCTGTGAAGCAAATAGAGCTCAGGAATATCTCCCAATATACAGAAGAGGAAACTTAGAGGAAGATTTAAGCTCTTTACTCAAAGTCTCCTAACAATGATGCAAAAAGGACCCAGATGTCCTGACTTCTAATACAGTGTCCTTCCTATTGTGTAGGATATGTTTCTATTTCTGTTTTCATATGGGTTCCTGAATGAATGAATGAGCACTTATTAAGTGCTTACTATGTACCAAGCACTGGCTAACCACTAGTGATCCAAATATAAAAGAGAAACAGTCCTTAATCTCAAAGAGCTTGTATTTGTAGCAATAACTGTCCCCTACATGTAGCATGTAGGCTACATACCAACACCATATACAGAGTAATGGGTTATGGGCCTAAGGTTACACATTTTAATGGGAGGGTGGGGGGAGACAATACATGAAGAAAGTGGTAGCCAGGGAAGGGAACACTGGTTTGGAGAGTCACAGAGATTGTGCTTGGAACTATAGTGCTGTTGATTGTGGCTCCCTTTCCAGTAGCAGTACTAGAATTGATTTGATTATTGGTTCCAGAACAAGGCTTGGAAATCAAGAGGACAAAGAAAGAAACAGCAGAGAAGATGCCAAGATGCCCTAGTGGCTCCTGGTTTCCTGGTGGTGGGGGCTGGGTAAGATAGATTCATGAGCATGTGTCCTGTCCTCCCATTAAATTGTAAACCTTCTAGGGGAAAAAATAAGTTATTTATAATTTGCTTTTTATTTCTGAATGTCACATACAAGACGCTTTTTATGTGTAACCTTTCAGTAAGGGGAGTAGTGCCATCAAGTAGTGATGGAGTGCTCTATCCCATCTTTATGAATAAACTCATCACAAGTTGTTAGGTGGCTACTTCTGTCTAGACCACAGGTCTCAAAACAATACAGCCACACGGTAGTAGGTTCAGGAAAATTACAGTAACCTGTCCTGCTGTCCCTTCCTGAATGGCCTAAGTCTCTGCAGAGCACAGGAATACATATATGTACACATGCAGGTGGAAATCCCCCTTGGGGGACCACAAGTCATCACAACACCTGTGCTATCTCACCATCCCAGGGCTTCCTTGATATGTTTCTTTTCCCTTCTCCGACTGTATTGCCTTGAATGTACCAAACTGTAAAGACCGCATTTCACCTATGCCTGGAGCAATTGTATTGTTTCTTTCATGTAACTTTACACCAGCTGCATACAGCTCCAGCACAGCCCAAATGCATGATGTTCCACTATTTCCTCAATCCCACAGTTCAGGAAGCTTTGCCATTTGTGCTAACACCAGAAATGACTTAATGCAGTTTAGATTCTGGACATGAGTACTAGTTGGTACATTTTGTTGGCTGATGGATTATACCTTTGTGTATTCCCCACTGCAGGTATCTAGGGACACTCTGAATTCAGAGTCCAATTCATTACTGAATAGAGGCCTGGAACATTTAAGTCACGAGCATGGAGTGAGAAACAATGAGTTTCCAAAATTAACAAAGTTGCCGGTGCCGGCATAACATTTCCAGAAGCACAATGGCCATTCATTGCTTGCTTATTTATGCACAGAGGACAAAACCAGCATAAATGGTCACTGTGTACTTCCTGGTATGGCTGTTTTTCACTTTCAGTGGCCTGAACTCTTGCAGGAATTACTCTGGTAAAAAAAACAAAACAAACAAAAAAAAAAAAAACAAAAAACCTCATAATGGTTTGGCTAGCCCAGACATGATACTTGATTATCAATGATGGTGAATTTCAAGGATAAGACACAGCACTTTATCAAAGTAATTTGACATTTTAAAACAATTGCTTTACTTTTTCTGTTTAAAAGAAGTTCCCTTGGTGCCTTTTGTTTTTCATTGAATCGTCTATCTCTACACCAGGCTCCTTCCTTCTTGTCCTCCTATACTACTGATTGAAATTTCCTCTGTATTCTATTCCTCTAATTCAGCATTTTTATAAAAAATTCACAAATATATGACCAAAAACCTTACACTTTGGTTTAAAAAAATACCCTTTGAAAGAGATTTCTGATTTTTAGAAAGAAAAAAATTTTCAACATGTGCTTAGCTTGAAAGATAAAAGTAGATCTGAAACCACACTACTTTCACTGGCAATTTGTTTTTATTTTGTCACTCTTCTTCAGGATTTCCAAAGATACTTGATTCTTGATACAGGATGAGCCTCTCCACGCTTACTGCGTTCATCCTTGGACAGCAGATGTCCAGTCTTTCTCTGTGGCCATACTCACAGCCTTTTCAGCATTGCCAGTAGGACTGACCATCTTCCTGTTCCTCACCTATAACATTTCCATGCTAGGTGTGTTCTCTCTTTTCTCATTTTCAAGCTTCCCTGGTTTTCTTCAATTATCATCCCAATTCATATCATCTTCAAGAGGTCTTTCCAGCCCACCTGACTACTGCTGTCTTCTCCCAGAGATTACTTCTTATTTATACTATACGCATCTTGAAAGTATATATATAGTAGTCTCCCCTATTAGAATGTGACCTCCTTGAGTTCTAAGACCATATATTTTTACTTTTCTTATATCCCCAGCATTTTACCATAATAAGTGTTTAATAAATGTTAGCTGACAGACAAACTGACTGATAGAATGTGCTAGAGGCTATGTCTCACTGGTATAACCCTGAAGATCCTAGATTCACCTCCACTCCAGGACTGGGCAACAAAGGTAGACTTTTAGCAGATGCATTTTGCCATTGTCAATACATTTTACTTATTAAATGTCTGTTCTCTTGGTTACCAACTAGTATGGAGTTACAATGCTCTATCATTTGTGTTTTCCAATACTTTTCTCATTTTTGCCCATGCTGTGATAATAATGATTTTTCTTAATTAAAGAGAGCAAATAAGGTGATTTTGCCTTAACTTTGTAATTATTTTCATAACACCTATTGAGCTCAAGGAGGTATTCTAGTATTAGTATGTTATAAAACCAGAGCTCGAAATCATTGGTCTGAATGTTTGTGTTACAAGACAGTTTATCCAATAATAAACAGATTTAGCTGCAAGGAAAAAAAAATTGGAATGCTAGTAATTGGTAATGGGAGGTTGGTTCATCTGTAATAGCACACAGAACATGGCAAAACCCAAAATATGGTAGAACATAAAAGCCTCATGTTTACAAAGCTATTCTAGGCAAATCTTGCCACAAGTTCCCAAAAGTTCAATTTCAAGAAGAAAGAAAGCAACCCGTCTTTTTGCTACATTGAATGGTTCCATATAATTCATGGAGATCTTGTCTGAAGTCATGGTAAGTGCAAATCTCTTCCACATTTTAAAAAATAACTGTGAATTTATTTCATGTTTTTGAAAGCTGGAGTGTACATCTTACTTAACCTGTAAGGTATTCCTTGAAGATTTGACTGTCTGGACCAAAAAGTGGAAGTTGAGATGCATAAGTGTTTCCTAAGGGGATCTACTGTGTTAAGGTAACTGGTAACTAAGAAATCATCAAAAACAGCCCAGTAGGTGGGCTAGGGGAATGGGCAATAACTAGTAGAAATGTTTTTTAGCATTAACACTCTGTTTTCAGATTTAGCTGATTATATGCTACTAAAAAAAATTGGAAGCAGAGAAAACAACAAATAACTATGAAACATGATTCTAGAGAATTGGGCTCGTTAGGTGATTAGGCCAACAGATGGCAAATGGAGTTCAAGAGACAAAAATGTAAAAATAATTCAGCTGGTAGGAAGTGACTAGTCTGGTGGGTACTTATAAATGGGAATGCCATCCAATGAACAAAGATTGGAAGGGAAGTATTGTAGGAAGAAATTCTTTGAAAAGTACCTAATTTTACATGAAAAGATCAAGTCAAAGAGAATAGTGATTCAGATCTGCCTAGATAACACTGATAAACTGGACAGAAAGATAACAAAAAGGATAACATTATCAGTGGACTTCTGGCTACTTTAGTTCTCTGTATCAATTAGTTAGAGTAACCATTAAGTTATCATCAAGGCAACAATCATATGATGCTGTCACTCAATCAATGGGAGTTGTCATCTTAATGACTCAGGGTGTGGCCTGTGGTACTTCATAGAAGGTAAATATGGAATCATGGATACAGAGTAAAAGCCTAATGAAAGAAAATTCTTGGCCAAACAGAGATGGTCAGACTAATGAGATACACTACCACCCTATAATTCCTTATGGAACCCTGTAATTCCAATGAATGAGTATTTGGGGTGGTAAAAACCTCAACATCTTGGTTAACTTTTGTTTGTGTCTGTCCCAAACTAATTGAGTTTTGCTTTAGAATGAGACTATTTCTCAAACTAGAAGGTTAGTAAAAAACGATGCTGGGTTCATAAAGAAACATTGTCAAGTTCTCTCCTCACAATCCTCTGTCTGATGACCATTATGTGTACCTGCTCCTTTAAGAGGCAAATAAACCTTGCTTAAGATGTGGCAGGAATTTTATACTTAGACTTATAATAGTGGTCAGCAACCAGCATCTCCTAAATTGAAAGTGATTCCTGGTCAAAATAAATGAAGGAGTTTATATCCATGTCAATATTGTCCACTGTAATACATCAATGCGTATAATCTAAATAATATCAACATCTAAACTGTCTAAATTAGCTTGATATAAAAAGTATCTCTGGCAACACACACACACACACACACACACACACCTCTTCAGAAAGTTATATACTAAGAACGTAACACAGAAGAGCTCCTCTCTTTTAAGAGATTACCAACCCCCAACTTAAATGGGCTATGATGAATTATATGGATTTTCATGAAGAATGGGAAGATAAAAAAGAGGAAAGTAGTATTTAGAAAGATATACTCAGGGTTTTCCATGTAATGAGAACATTCTTGATAAATATTTATTGAATGATGAATGGAAAGCTGAGAACAGAGAAATACTTAGTCATGCTATTTCCATAGGCTTTCTGTTTCCTACCCTTTCCATTTTCCATTAAGGTTTTCTTCTTTTAAACAAAAATGCGTGTAGTATTTTATTAATTTTTTTAATTTATAGATATAATCATGTGATAAATATTGTCTTTGTTACTAATATGATCTGTTATGCTTATTATTTTCCTATTATTGATCTAAACCTGCATTTGTGGTATAAATCTAACCTGGATATAGTAAATACTCTTTCTTAATATGTTACTTTGATCAATTTGCTAATAATTTATTCAACATTTTTGTTGAATTTGTATAATTTCTAGGTATAAAATTATTTGATTCAGATAGGTCTTTGAATTTCCAGTCTAAGTTGGTTATTTCTTACAGCAGAGCTCAAATTTGTATCCTTTGTGCACAATCAGCCAGTCGGTCAACAAACATTTATTGTGTTTACTATGTGACAGGCATAGTTCAATATAATTTAGGCAGTTGATTCCATGTGGAATATTGCTGGAGGCTAGCTGATACTTGAGAGGCAGCTAGGTGGTTCAATAGTTAGAGCACTGGCCGTACAGGCAGGAAGACCTGACTATTCACGAGTTGTATGATCCTGGACAAGTCACTTTAACCTCTGTTTACCTTAATCCACTAGAGAAGGACAGGGCAAACCATTCCAATATCTTTGCCAAAAAAACCCTTATGGGGTCACAAACAGTCAGACATAACTAATGATGGAACAAGAACAAAAGAAGACTTGAACTTCTTTCTTTGAAAATAAGAATGTATTTGCCAGGGAGCACCTGATGGGAGGGTAAAGTAATAAAAATTTAAATGAGGCAAGTCTACTTTCATATATGTTCAGATGGAGTGAAAAAATGGCCCTTTTGCAGTTGGGGAATTGTGTTTCTAGTACAATATTGACTTACTGAAATATTATTAATAATGTTTTAGTATAAATTTTTTTCTAAGAAATCCATAATTTTTAGTAGTGTAGTTTTTAAATATTACTTTGTGACCAACATCTTTTTTGCATTTCTGAAATTACAGCATAAGTCTTTGGGAAAATATGGCTTCATTTTTTTTAAATGTCATATAAATATAGCTTCTACATGAATATATCTGTTTTATAGATTCAGGTAATCCTGTGCAGTAACATATTACTAATTTAAACAGATCTGTACGTAGGACAATTTAACTTATGGGAATCAGCAAAAATTCTGAATTATAAAATGTTTTAAAATAGTTTTTATGTTTTTCAAGTATACCTCGTAGCAAGGGCAGAACTGTGTTGACAAGTAGAAGTCCTTATATTATTTACTAATGGAAGCATTAAGAATATATGAGGAAAATATAATTAGCACATCAATAGCTTGTATATATATTTGTTTGCTTCCAAAAATACTTCAGTGCATTATGAGATAGGCTATTCTTTAAAGTAGTTTTGGTTTTGATTTTTTTTTCAACATTTTTCTATAATTTTGTAATCAGATTGTTGTGTTCTATGAGTATTATTTAAATTATAAATATTTTAGGCTATCCTTCTCCCAGTTTTCTGATCATGTCCCTTCTCTCATTCCTCAAAAAGTTTCAGTGTCTCCCTATTTCTTCAAGTGTAAAATACAAAATCCTGTCTGACATTTAAAGCCCTTCAGACTCCATAGTAGCTTTCGAGACTGCTTCCATATTACTGTGTCAGACAAGGTTTCATTCGGCCAAACCAGTCTATTTGGTTTTCGTGCCTCTAGATAGTCCTACAACACCTCGACAGTTCCCTTCTTCCAGGGCGTACTGATAAATGTTTGGGGGGAAAAGGGGAAGATGTAGGGCAGGACACACTTCTGAGTTTAATTTGTACCATTAATATTTTTCCTCTCACTTTCTTAAGTCTAGAAATCAACAAAACAATAAATCAGCCATGATTATTAATAATATGCCATGTGGTGTAA
Organism: Bettongia penicillata ogilbyi; assembly: GCA_023548195.1. Classification (NCBI taxonomy): domain Eukaryota; kingdom Metazoa; phylum Chordata; class Mammalia; order Diprotodontia; family Potoroidae; genus Bettongia; species Bettongia penicillata. The sequence continues at coordinate 2,031,088 of JAJHZJ010000831.1, read as the reverse complement.
ATACCCACACTGAAAATTGCCCAACTGGATCTTGTGAGTTGCTTAGAGCTGGCTCCAACACACTCCTGCTCCTCATCTCTTTCCTAAAATTCCCAACTAACTTTGAGGCTCTGCTCAAACACCATTCCCTACATGAGAACCTTCTGAATTTCCCAGGATTTGTAGAACTCCTCTTCCCACCCTCACCCACCCACCCACCCACCCCACCCCCTAACCTCAGCAGAAATTACTTGGATATTTGGCATTTATTTATCTATATACATGTTCCTTCACCAGAGAAGAACAGAAGTTAGTTGCTTGAGGCTGGGAATTCCTGCCACATGCTAATTATTTAAGAAATGCTCCTTGAATTGAATTATTACATAAAATTTAATGTATTAGCCAAGTCTGAGTATATAGAAGTCTACCTGTCTAATTTGTGCCATAGAGATGTTAGTCATGAATATAACTTTTTGTTTATTCCTCAGTGATTAACCTGGGAAACTTTTTTAGAATGAAATTGGTTTGACAAAAACAAAAAGAAAAAACATGATCAGCTACAATCTTTAGGTTTTAAATTGAATCATATGAATTTGAAATCTAAGAGAAATTTTTGTTCTTTTTTTGTTTTTAAAAAAAAGTTTAATGTCATATTAATTACACTTTGCTCTTTTCTGGAAGGTAATGGGAGAAGGGAAAATAGACTTGAGGTTTACATGTACAAGTCATTCCTAGAATCAAAAAATATGTTCTTTTACAAGAGCCAGCTGTTTCTTTATAACTTGAAAAAAGCTATGCTAACTGTACTGGGATACCACCCAGAGCCATGGCATAATCTGGAATGGCTGAAGGCCTCATGGTGTCTTTTTTGGTGGAACCAGACCAAGTCATTGTGAATTTTGTCACATTGCACATTGTGAGACAGCTTCTTCACAAATGCCTGAGCCTCCTTGTTAATGCACAGCAGAGGTAATAATTACTTACAGACATTCCTGCAAGTCATTTGAATTATAGGGTTGAGATTCTGAGAAGAAAATTCTACCATTTTTCTGGGTCCCACAGTCAGTGATAAATTTCTGATGGGCTATCACATGTAGCCTTTCTGTATTATCTGTACAAACCTCAGATTTCTGCTAGAACTCCATATGTCTCCCTTCCTCCCCGTCTTCCCAAGTCACATGCATTGACTTTATTTAAGGGAAGGTGATTGGCACTGTCATTTTTCAAAAAAGTAGTTTTAAATACATTACAGAGAGGGTAAAAGGACTCAGTTGAGGACTACTACGATTTTAATAACAAATCTTCCATATTCACCAACTTCCATGGAAAGGTACCCTGCTCAGCGACTCAGTGAGTACGTTTCTTCTCTCTTTGTGAACCTAAATGGTACTATGTATCTAATTTCTTTTTTGTAAATTCTCAAGCAAGTTTAGTAACTATATTTTTTATTTCTGTTACCATAGACATTAATGTCGTTCTATACTTAAAGGACAATCGTGATGATAGTGATTAGATATTCCATCCAACAACCATTTTTTAAGTGTCTATTATAGGCCCAGCACTAGATTAAAAAGAAAAAATGAAACTGTTTCTGCACCAAAGGGTGTACTGATAAATGATTGGGGGTGGAGGTGGGGGAGAATGTACCTGACACACTTTCAGGTTAAATCTGCATTACTAACATTTCATTTCTTAAATCTAAACAATCAACAAAACAATAAATCAGGTTCTGATCTGTAGTGTTTGCCAATTTCCAAGGAGTAAATGTTCAAAATGCCTGCCACATAGTAGGTGCTTTATTGACTGACTGATCCTGAAAATTTAATAATCAGCTTTCTAGAACTAGTAGGAGCTGACTCCAGCATGCCCCATCCCTGACCTCAGGGAGATTATATTCTAATGGAGGAAACAACAAGTGCAGAGAGGAGGAACTAACAACTTGAGGGAAATCATGTAAGACATTTTCCAGATGACATTTCAGTTGAACTTTAAAGGAGACTAGGGATTTCAAGAAGCAGAAGAGAAAGGCGTTTCAAGAATGGACAACAGTTGGGAGACAAGGTTCAGAGATACTTGCTGAAGAAAACACTATGTAGATGTGTAGGGAAATAAAAATACAGCTCTAGCATTTTTGTCCTCTTCACCCCTATGCATCTCAAGAAAGCCTTCCATGCCTTTGGGAGTTGAATCCAGCCTATCAATCTTACCTTTGTAATGTTTTTCCCATACTCCGCTTTCTCTTCTCTGATAGGACAGACCCTCATCACCTCATTCCGGGGCTATTATAACAGCTTGCTGGTGAATCTTCTGGAGGCAAACTTCTCCCCTCCTCAGTCCACCCTCCTTTAGCTGTTAAATTGACCTTTTAAAGACTTATGTCATTGGCAGCTATGTGGCACAGTAGATAGAGTGCCAGTCCTGGAGTCAGGAAGACTCATTTTCCTTAATTCAAATCTGGCTTCAGAAACTTACTAGTTGTGTGACTCTGGGCAAGTCACTTAACTCAATTTCCTTATCTGTAAAATGAGCTAGAGAAGGAAATGGCAAACCAGCGGAGCAACTCTTGCCAAGAAAACCCCAGATGGGTCATAACGAGTCAGACATGACTGACATTTGCCTCCTTGATATTCCCTAAACAATACACTCCAGGTCCTGACTTTAGGCATTTTAAATGGTTATCCTCCCATACTTGGAATGCTCTCCCTTCTCATCTCCATATCCTTCCTTCTCTAACTCACTTCAAGCCTCAGCTAAAATCCTACCTTCTATAGGAAACCTTTCCTAATCTTTAATTCAGTGCATTCCCTCTCATGAGTATTTCCCATTGTGTGTGTGTGTGTGTGTGTGTGTGTGTGTAGTTTGTAATTTGTACAGTTATTTTCATGTTATCTTCTCCCAGTAGACTGTGAACTCCTGAAGAGGAGAGGTCTTGCCTTTCCTATATCCTCAGCCTTTAGTGCAGTGACTGGTACATAGTAGGTCCTTAATAAATCTTGATAACTTGACTAGACTCTTCCTAACTTCAAGAATAGCTGTCTAATGCACTACACCACACCTTTCAGGCAGCAAACATTGTGACAGAAATAACAGCATCCAACATTTTTTCAATACTTCAAGGAGCCTGATCCATAGTGGTGTCTCATCACCCATTCAGATCCTGACTCCTTGCCTTAAAAGGTCAGACAGTCTTCATAAGCTGCTGAAACTGAAAAAAAAAAATCATCACCAGACTGATCAGGTGACAAAGCTCTCCAAATTTAGCTTGGTAGGTCCTTGGAAGTCCTTGGCTGTTCACACCACGTTTGAAGACGTGGTAGCTAGCACCTGCCAAAGTTTCCAAAGATTATGTTGTATTAGCATGGTTTGTGAGAACCCAAAGTCACCTCCACAATAGTAGAACTTTGGTGAATTTCAAGTTAGACAGTGCAGATACAAAGGTAAAAATGAAATAGTCCCTGCTATGGTTATTCTTACATTTATGCTAATATGGATGGGGTGGGAAGGGGAAGTAATAGTTTATATAAGATAAATAGATTAAAGATAGATTGATAAACTGAAGAGAGAATGAGCAATAGCAATGAGGGGATCAAGGGAGGTTTTATAGCAGAAGTGACACATTAGTTGAACACAAGTTAAACAGAAAATTCGATGCATTCACAAAAGATTGAGAAGGTTTTAAGTGTATGTATTAATTTTCTTTCTATTTTGACTTTGCTTTCTCTGTTTTTCTCGTTTTATGTCAAGGTGAACTAGAATTTTAAAATAATAATGCTATCTGGTTCATGACTGAAACAGCAAGTTTTATTAATAGTTGAAAAATTACTCAGATTATGATATCTTTGAAAGGTAGAGACACTATATATCACTTAATTTTCAATATTTATGAATATGAGCATGTCCCCTACAACATAGGTGTATTCATGGAGACTATCTACTAAGGTACAGCGGTGTTTCAATTTGCATTAGGCAAATTGGTAGGTCCCATGTTGATTAAATATGGATCTTAAAATATTGAAGAAACATTAGGTGTGGTAATTTCTCTTACATTCCTACATGGCTAATATGCATTCCTACATAATAGTGGAGGTTGGTCAGATGATTTCTAAGTTTTAGCTCTAAGATTCAAGTTTGCTACCCATCACAAGCCTACTAATACCAACATATAATTGTTAGTTCCTAGATTCTCAGTCCTCCAGTCTCAAAATAGTGTCTTGTCAGACTCAAATGTCAGAGCCATGGGTAGCTCAGAAAAGCTTTATTTTGTCAAATACTAGAAGACTGAGCTCAATCAGTTGGGTAGCACCAAATATAGCCATGGTACATGAGAACCAAAGGGCATATGTTAGGGAAAACACTGAAACCACTAGTCCAACCTAATCAGAGGTTGATTTCACTGGGGAAGATACACAATAATTGACCCATGAGAAAAATCTCCTGGGCTGCCCACAATGTGACTGTGCTTTTCCTTAAACCTCTGACAAATCCCAAAATCTAATCTACCTTCCAAAGGCAATTGAAAAGACAAAAGTGCCCCTCAGTAGTGACCAGCTTCATGCTAAGAGGAGGGAAACTGCTCCTTCTCTGAAAGTCCCTTCCCACAACAATTATTCCTAATGATTTTCTAACCTCCAATTCATTTTCAATTTGAACTTTAGCAGATTTACTGATTTTCACTATGACAAATTATTTCAAAAACTAAATTCTTAAATGTCCCTTTCAAAAGATCTGTAGAACCTTCTTTCTTCAGTACAGGCACTCTCTTTACTCTTGCAAGTAGTAGCCCATCCATGTCCTAGTCATCATGAATTAATGTGAATAGAAAACTTAATTATCCACTAGTAAACTTTCTGGTTAATGAGTCACTCCATACCTTGAGTCTTCAGATGACAGAAACAACTCAAATGGTTTGCAAAAACAAAAAATGAATTTGCATTTTGAAAGAGCTTTCCTAGCAAATATGAAGTGAAATAGACAAACTACTGAGTTTGTCTAGAGCTTCAAATATGATATTTAATAAGGATATATGGGATCTGAAGTGTCATCTAAGAGAAAGAAACCACACAAATGCAAGACAAGGCAAAGTGATTTTATGAATGTCAGAAAATTGTCTGAGTTCACAAACTTCCTACTGTAAGCTAAATATGAGCTAGCCTTGTGTCGTAATTTTAAAAGTTAACAATATTAATGCACAAAAATAGAGTAGCATATGCAAACCATTTGCCTCGTGTATTCAACCTTGGTTAGGTTTTTAAAACAGCTCTGTGTTCAGCTTGGAGTTCTAAATGTGGAGGACTAGACCAGGAGTCAGGAAGCCTGGAGTCTCCTCCCCAAACTGCCACTATCTTACCTAGTTGCTTTTTTTCCCAAACCCCAACCCTTCTGGGTCTGGGTTTTTCCATGTTTAAAATAAGGGGGTTGGACTAGAATGATCTCCAGCATGCCTTGCAGATCTAAAATTCTATGGTTCAGAACAGAACTATTAGGGTGAAGGAGAGGGGTAATTGAATAACAACTTTTGTTTTCTTTCTTAATTAAGAAATGATGTTTTACATGCTGTAATAAACACTATGCATAGATAGTAGATTTGGAAGAACTTGGATGCATAACAACGACACGAATTACTAAGAGAGGCTGTGGAATTACTCTCTGGATATTTTTTAAGGGTAGATTACTATCTTAAATGCTACCTTGCCTGGAGGTAATAGAATGGACCAGATGACCTTCCAATATTCTAATCAGTACTCCTACTCTATTGTAGTCTGTCTCTCAGTAAGCTAACTTTACACAAATTCTTTTTGGTGTAAAAGTCATACATCAACTTTATTTAACATCATCATAATTTGTTATTTAATGGGGTATTATTAACCTATGTTAATTGTGTACCTTGTGCACATAGTAGGGATTTAATAAGTTTTTGTTGAATGGATTCACTAAATGAATGTTGACCCTTTGAAATACTTTGAAGCTTGATTAATTATGTAAATCCAATCTATATATGAAGTCCAAGTGGTTTTATAAAGTAGTTCATAAACTACCTCTATTCAGCACATGAATTTTATTTTACAATATTAACCTTTTTTTCCCACCAAAATCATTTCCATTTAACATCAGCCCCAATTTTTTTTTTTGCAAAAAAGAAAATCATTTCAGTGAGACTAATAAACAACATAAAGACCATTTTTGATATAATTATATTCAGCATCCTTAGTCTGCCATCTCTTTATTGAAAGGATAGTGATATGTTTCATAATCAGTTCCATGGGTTCAAGACTGATCATTTCAATTAATCAGTTTCCATTTTAGCGTATTTTCATTCATATTGTTATGATCATTATGTACATTGTTCTCCAAGCTTTGCTTAATTTATTCAGCATCAGTTCATACTGGTTTTCCCAAGTTTCTCTGAATTCTTCATATTCATTTTTTCTTAAGGTACAATGACATTCCATTAAACTCACGTACTACAGTTGGCTAAATCACATCCAAGTTGATGGGCACCAACCTTGTTGGCAGTGTTTTACTACCATGAAGAAAAGTTGCTATCAATATTTTGATGTCTGCGTGTCTTTCATTTCTTTCATTGACTTCCTTAGAATAAATTCCCTACAGTGGAATTTCTTGATTACAGTGTATGAACAGTTTAGTAACTCTTCTCATAGAATTCCAAATCATTTCTTGTAAATTTGCCCAACCAGGATAGTTAGACCAATTTATATCTCCATTGACAGTATACATTAGGGTACTCATAACTACTCCAACACTAACTATTTCTGTCTTTTATCATCTTCTACATGCCAAGAGAATAAGAGCCTGGAGGTTTGACCCTTGGCCTTTAACTTAATCTTGTTTTGGGGGTCCTGGACTCCAAGCCCTTTGGAAATGTTCAGAGAGGCAAAACCTAGGGACCCAAATCATCACACTCTAGGAACATTAGAGACCATGGCCAGTGCTGAAAGAGAGTAGGGGAAATAATAAAAGTTTTTAAACAGGAGAGGACAAGAGATAAGGTTGGAGAACCGTTCTCTCCCATCCATGATATTCTCTCATCTAAATCAGATCTATCTGGAATGAGGAAAATGCTGGAAGATATCATTCCTTCCCCAATCCTGCCCCAGGCCTTAGGACCATCAGCCACCTCTCTGATTTTCTATCTAGTCACCTAGGACCTTTATTTGAAAAGTCTGGAGTATGAAATAAAGAATTTCTTCCAAAAAAAATCTGAGCATGTTGTTGTGTTCAGTGAACTGGGGGAGAACAGTGAGGTCATTGGAAATGAGTGAAATAGGAATTTGGAGACCCTGTGGTGGGTGTTGTTGCTGCTTGGAAGCCAAGAGTTGAAGCTTATAACTATTCTCCTGGCTGTGCTCCTTGCTCCAGTTTTGTCAGATACTTGGAAAGCAAACCATTCCTTCCAATGAGGGTCTTCTCCTCCCAGTTTGATCTTTTTTTTGTATTAAAGGGACCATCCCTTAAGTAACAACTTAAAGAAACCTGTTCATCAAATGAGTATATCTCACTCAAAGTGAGAATGCTGTAAGACCTTAGCCTGAAAGGGCCAGGGTCTCACATTGCATCCTGGGGTCATCTCCAGTCATCCTGATGAATATCTGGTCACTGGACCCAGATGGCTCAGGAGAAAAAAGTGAGGCTGGTGACCTTGCACAGCCCTCCCTCACTCAAATCAAAGTCAACTGCCAGTCATGTCCTCATCTCAATGTCATGGTCCTCTTCCATGTGTTTGCAATCAACACATTATGAAGTACAGGCCAATATGAAGTTTTTAGTCCTCAGCATGTCTTCTCCCTCTGATATATCTCTCTGATGCCATTGGTAGATTTTCCCACAACCTCCATTTTGAGGAATGGCCCAAGCCAGCCATCTTTTATTTCTATCTTGTCTCTGCTTCTGACTCAGGATATTTATACCAAATCCCACACTCTTCAGTTCCCTCCTGTGTTGTCTTCCTCCATTAGGGTGTAGTCTCCTTGAGGGCAGGGACTGTCTATATCCTCCCATACATTTATCATAGATAGTCAACCCAATAGATTGGAGGCTTTCCTTGCTTTCTCTTGATATTTAAAGATCCTAGTATGGCATTCTGGTTGTCCATCTGTCATTAATCCTGTGCCCTAAAATCATATGTTAAATTTGTATGATGTTATATTTGTATATTTATTCACTCCATCTGTTGAAATCCTACACATTTTTTTCAGCCCTACTAAAATGTCATCTCCTCTAAGTCAATAATAGCCCTCACATAGAGCTTCGCATCTCCCATGCACTTATGTTTTCTCTTGAATTACAGTAGTTAGCATGGTCTTTCTCTTCTGCCTCTTTGTGTTGTGAAGCTATAACTGATGTGTTATAACCTGAGTTCTAATTGTTCTGCTCACAGAGAATAAGGTGACAAAAAAGGAGTTGAAGTGAGGAAGGATAGAATTTAGATGAGTAAGGATCAATTATCGTAAGAAATTATGACTGTAAAGATAACTAAAAAATGCAAAGTAATCAAATTATTTACATAATTTACAGAATATTATAGTGAACAAGGCTCCTTGGAAGGTACTAAAGAATTAAAGATGAAAAGTGACACAACCTTTGCCCTCAAGGAACTTGCAATGAGGTAGAGAGCTGTGGAGTGACCCAGGTATTCAAATAACTATAGAAGGGATAAGAAAATGATTAAATCCATAGGGCCAAATAAAGTGGCATGGCCTATAAGCAGGCAGAGGAGATCAGAAGGTGCCCTGAAGAAAGTGGCCTCTAGGATGGGCATTGAAAGAAAATTGTTTCAATAGATGGAGTTGGAGGGAGTCTATTCTTAGATGAGTAGATGTCATGTAAGGGGAAGATGAGAGGTAAAAAAAATTGCATCAGTCCATCTAACTGGAGAATATTCAGTGGGGAGTACCATGAAATAAAACCTGAAAAAGTAGGTTGAAATCAGATTGTGTAATACTTGGAAGGCTATATGAAGGAGATTTCATTTTATTCAAAAGCAGTGGGCAGCCACATTCAGTTTTTGAGTAGGGTAGCAAGTAATAAAGCAGGTAAATTCAGAATATTTTTGAGAGACTGAAAGGAAAACTTAAGTGACTATTACATGAAGTTGAGACAAGTAATGAAGGCTTGAGCTAAGGTGATAGGGACACAAATGGAGGGGTGATGACAACAGATATTTCAATAGGACATGGTGACTGATAGAATGTGGAAGTTGAGGAAAATGATTTTTGAGATTTCAAATCTAGGAGACTGGGAGGAAAGAAATTAGAAGAGGAAGAGAGATAATGGATTCTGTTGTAGGCATATTGAGCTTCAGATGCCAATAAGAAATCCAGGTATTTCATTCAGGTAAACTCATTTTTCTCAAGAAAAAAGTAACAAGTGGAATTTGAAGTCCTTGGATATTTGGTGCAAAATTCATATTAACTGGTTCCTAGAAATGACTTAAGGAAATATTTATTGAAGAAAAAACCAATCCATTTTTTAAAAAATGTTTTCAAATTTTTATATATAAAAGACTATAACATTTAATTTTACCTTTAGTTACTTATGTAACCCTTTATTTTTAAGGTGTAAATTAAGGTGTAAGGGAGTTAAATTAAGGGATTTCTCTAATTTTACAGGCAGTTACTAATTGGCAGATTCTTAATATCGGGTTTCTTGGAAACCAAATTATACTTATTTAAATTATTGTATATTCACACAACACCAAAGCAACTATTTAGTTTAGTGAGGAAAAAAATCAGACCATACTGTTAGCATGCAACAGATAAAATAATCAACTAGATGAATTTTTCATTACTGAATCAATAGTTTTAATAGTGTTCCAGACTTACCCTGCATAGGAAAATTATCCAAATGTTATCTGCTTTCTATCATATTAAACATAAGCCAGAATTTTTCCAGAGAGATGCTAATCAGTAATAGTTGGAACATCTTGCTAATCTTATTTAATAACATGAATTACTGTGGTCAAATGATTAGGGATGCATATTTTAGATCATTTACTGAGACAATTCCCATTATTCAGCTTTATTAATCAGGGATATCTTAATAAATTGTTTCTGAAGTAAATTGCTTTCTTTTTTCTCCCTCTTACTAGTAAGAATGAAGGCACAGTGAAAAGGGCATACTAAACTTGGACTCAGAAAATTTGAGGTCAGATTCTGGCTCTGCCATTTACTAGCTGTGTGATAAGATCACAGGTTTTTAGAGCTGAAAGACACTTCTTCTAATCTTCTCATTTTGTAGATGAGGAAGCTGGGGTCTTGAATTTATACATGAATAAGTCAAGATTCAAGACCAAATTTTCTGATTCAGATTATAGCATTTTTCTTGCTCCTGTAACATTTTACCCCTTGGGACTTCATTTTCCCACTTGTAAAATGAGAGGTTTTGTCCTAATAAAATAAGAGGTTTTGTCCTAGATGACCTCCAAATCCCTTTCATCCCTGGGAAATTATAATTCTGTGATTTAATCCAATTAGAAGCATTTGCCCTTTTGATCCATTGCATGTCTATTATAAACTTGATCTTAGCTGGAGAAGTCACGATCAGGTGTGTTTGGGTTAATTTAGAACAAATAAATCTAGGATAGATCTAACACTACTATTTACTCACAAAGAAAGATGAATGGTTGTGGCAAATCTAAAAAATATGTATGTTTTGGTATATCTTAGTCTATTGTATGGTATTTGTAGGCTCAGTTACAGTGAAGTGGTTTTGGTGAATTCAACTCCTATTCTTTCATTCATTCTCAATTTATTTCATTTTCACAGCACTGGTTTAGCCATCTTTAATGTATTATTGGAGAAGGATAAAAGGTTCATTTAGCAACTGCAAAAAAAAAAGGTATTTCTTTTAATTGTTTTACCAAAAGTTAAAGGAAATAAAATATTTCAATAATATACAAAAGGAATATCGAAAAGACTAGTTTTTGTTACAGAAGTATTTACATGTTAATATAATTATTTTTTTTTCCAAGCTAGGAGTCTGCTGTATCCAGTCCTTTCCTACAATGAGTTTCAAGTCTGACAAAATTATTTCTTTTGATCCACTCAGATACCATATAATAAAAGAACAATAAAACACATGGCTCAATTACTATGGCTTCTCAGAGAGTGTGAATTAATGAACGCAGAATTATTATTTATTCTTTTCTCAGGCTCCTCTCCTTCCACAAGACAATTCTTATGACATTGCTGTATTTTGTTAGTCACTTTGGACTTAACTCTTTTGAGGCCAGTCTCCTTTGTAGAGCAGATGTGACAATACCTCCCCATAACCCAGAAGGATAAGTTGTTGAACTGGTCAGTCGTGGCAGTTTTCTAAGATAGCTTTTGAGTTTCTCTAGTTCAGTTCCCTACAACTACCTTGGCCTTTCCTTAAAATTCTCTAAAATAAAAATCTCATTTTAAGAAATATTCATTGTAAGTATAAAAACAAATTTTTAAATGTTCTCCTTTTGCATTTCCACCTAAGCACTTATGAATGTTTATGAAATAGTTTCATTGCAAATAAAAACTAAAGCCTCCATACACTGAAAAAAACAATATGTAAAACATTAGTCATGCCACATAAAACAACACACCTCAGTCACCATAATTCTCTCCCTCTTCCTCTCTGCCTCCTACTCTCTCTGACTTCTTTCAAGTCCCAGCTAAAATCCATTTTCTACAAGAAGCCTTTCTTGATCTCCCTTAATTCTAGTACCTTCCTTCTATTGATTTTCTCTAATTTATCTGGTATATATTGTTTATACATAATTGCATATTGTCTCCCTCATTAGATGGTGAGCTTCTTGAGAGCAGGAACTATCTTTTGCCTTTCTTTGTATCCCTGGAACTTAGCATAGAGCCTGGCACATAGTAGAAACTTAATAAACATTTATTGACTCACAAAATCAGTAAATTATTTTACCAGTAAATGAATCTGATTATCACACTTAACAAAAAGATTTATTGTTAACAGGCATTTCAATTTATTTTTATAAGCCATTTGCAGATACAAAGTGCTATGCAGAATGAATGTGTCACATCAAAGAAATTGTTTTTGTAATCCATAACCACTGCCCTTGAATGCCTGCTTAACTAGATTTTGAAAAGCATGCAAAGAAAAATATAACAAAGGTACTACCTTACAAAGTATAGATTTAATACGATTTTATCACTCACCCACAAATCTATTCCTTTTGGTTCTTATAAAAATAATATCCTTGATAAAAACAGACTACCAAGATGTTTCTTTAGATTTTTGATAAATATAAAATCATAAGTCCTTATTAACTTTAAAGTAGAAATTTGCCCATTATGTTAAACCTTACTGCCATGTTATTGTCAAAAATTAGCCTTCAAAATCTTTTTTTGTAGATGTCATCTGGATACATGCTAAGCAACTGTTTTCATTTCATGGGAGATTTATTAAAATATCCTTTAATTCAATGATACAAACTAAAAGGATGACACATTTACTGAAGGACTGAGAAGATCAAGATGGGCAAATCAAGAAACCAAGCAATAGGCCCCCCAAAATGTTAAAACACAAACTATTACTGAACCTGAAAGGGAAGTGCCCCCCTTAACTGTCAATGCTCATTGCCATCAGAAGCATCATTGCTATGGCAGTGGTCATTTTGGGCAAGGCTGGAGAAAACGGGGTTGGCCAGTTCAGTTTTTGATCTCTAAATATGCTTTATATGGAAGAGTTCCCTTTCTGTGACTAACATTAGCACAAGCATTGACTATTTGATTCATAACAGAATTAGCAATTTTTACATAAGGTTCTTTTAATCTTAAGCAAGAAAGCTTAAAACTAAATAGTGTTCACCAAAAAGCTTTCCTTAAAGAACTAAATGTTCTCAATAAATGGCATTCATCTTGGTTTCCATGTGTTAGAATCACAGAATCCACTTGGCTAAAAGTAAAAAGAAAACACCAATTAGATATATTGAATTCATTATAATTCTCTGTGTACCTATAATTAAAAGGCAAACACATTAATGCATTATGGGAACATGTCAAGACTAGAAACACATCCTCTACCATATGGTTTTTAGTCCTGTGTACAGTCAATCTTTTGAACATATAATTCTGAGTTTGGAAAGGGAGGGAATGAAAAAAAACTGAGCACTTCTGGCTCTTTGAGGAAAGTCTGGAGTCAGGATGACCTGAATTCAAATCCAATCTCAAATATTTATTAGCAGTATGACCCTGGGTAAAACTCACTTAAATTCTGCCTCATTTTCTGCAGTTATAAATCAGGGATAGTAATAACACCTACCTACTAGGGTTGTTTTGAGGAGCAAATGAAATAAGATATAGCATTTAGCACAGTGCATGACACAGAGTAGGTACTTAATGCTTGTTTCCTTTCTTTGAAGAACTACATGCTCTGGACTGATAGAATATATGCTTATTAGGGAATCAGGGATTTAGTAGATGCTTGACATATCTTGAAGGGGATCCAGGGGGCAACATTAGGAAGCAAATTAAATATGGCTGGGAAAATAATGTGAAGTAAAGGGAAATTTGAGCAATATTTATTCTTTTTTTGAAATAGATTTTGACAGCTTACTAAACTGTGTTCTAAATTTTCTTCAAACTCAACCCAGGCCTCTCAGATTAGTCTAGATGTTAGTGTCCTACCTGCTCTGTGACCTATGATCCTTTGGATAAAATTAGGTTCCCTGCTCTGAATTCCTTGTAGGAATCAAATGAATTACTGTTTGACATGGCATCAGCAAAGAAAAAGAGAAACTCCATAGGAGAAAATGTCTTTTACACTGCATTGTTAGCTGGTTTCTGACTCCTCTGTACCTCCTCCTTATTAACTGAATATAAAAATAGAAAGCTGATACTGAATTTCAAAGATGTATCTCATCTCACAGAATTTTATAACAATAATATTTCAGCATAGCAGATAGCTTTAAAACTGCTTCCCAACTCTTCATGATTTATATAGTACAAAAAAATAGGGGACTCTTCCACATAATTTATGTACATAGGAATAGAGACTGGGATAGGGATTGGACCTGTGTTTACCTTGGAAGTGGAAACTCATGCAATGCATGAATACAGGTCCCTTCAAACCATCCAGACCAACTCTGTCTCACATAAATCAAATTCTTGTGCAAGTCAAGACATTGTGATGTCATTGGTCTTCGAAAACAAAGGGTGAACAACATAGGAAACTCCCTCTACCAATGCTTGTCAGCACCTTCTCTCTAATTTATAGTCTTTGAGAATTGTCTAAAGGACTGAGAGGTTAAGTTGTTTACCCAAGGCCACACAGCCAATACTTGTCAGAGGTAGGATTTAGATCCTGGTCTTCCTCTTCTGAGGTTGACACTGTCAGTTAATAAGTTATGGTACCATGGGGTTTTGAACTTATGAAACATAGATTCTTATGTTTGGAAGGGTTCTCAGAGTTCCTGTAGTCTAAGCAACATCAGAGACAAGAAACTAATGTATGCCCAGAAAATAATAGCAGAAAATGGTCTCCTGTATTTGCACTTGTATATATTTCTAGCATAGTTCAGTCATTGACTTACTGAAAACTCCCTCCTTTCTTTGACACGTTTTGTTTGTTCTTGAGACTTTAGTTTGTCCAAGCTGACAGCACAGTCTTTACTGATGGGCCTGACCCCACTGTTGATCAAGAAAGAAGCTTGACCCGTTTTTCTTTCTGACATGGGCTGGTTTGTCCCTCCTTAGGGAGCCTGGGGACCCCTCACTCTTAGAGGCTCACATACGGGGCATAACGTGGACACCTGATGTGCTGTAGCTCAGAGTACTTACTGTATCTCAGAATTCCCAAACTCAAGCTATCCACCAGTCCCAGCTTCCCTTGGTAGTAGGGATTACAGGTTTGTGCCTCTACATCTGGCTGACAACTCTTCATTCAGCCTCTTCTTGAAGATCTCCAGTTACAGTGAACTTATCACCTTCCAGTTCAGTTTATTCCATTTTTTTTTGACATTTCTATATCCTTAGGAATTTTTTTATCACATATTAAGGTGAACTTTTCTTCTTGTAAATTCTACTCACTGGTCCCAGATCTGACCTCTGGGACCAAATAGAACAAGCATGATCCTTCTTCCATATGACAACCCTTCAAATAATTAACTACAGAGATCACTTATGAAAAGACAAATATTATAGTAATTAACTTAATGATCTTTCTAATAATGTTAAAAAGTACTTTAGTAATAACTGAACTATGCCTGGAATGATGGTACACACCTATTCTTCCTGCTGCTGGAGAGGTTGAAGCTGGTAGATCATTTGAACACGTGCATCCAAACAACAGTGAATTAAGACAACCAGGTGTCTGCATTAAGTCTGCATTAAGTCACCAATACAGTGAGCTTCCAGAAGGGATGAACTAAGTAGCTCAGGATGAAGTGAGTAAGCCAAATTTCCTATGTGGATCAGGAGTAGGCTCTGCCCCCTGAGTGGTCACTGCCTTTCCAGCTCGGTTGAGATAGGAAAATCGAGTTTGAGTTTATCAGTCAGTTAATCAAAGATTGTTCTATACCAGAAGTGTACAGAAATGCAAATATAAGAGGTCATTTCCTGCTATTGGCATTGATTATAGGGTCAATAAATGATGCAAAGAATAATTTGAGGGTGGAACTTCCATATCTTTCTGTGATAATTAGCTATGAAGAAAGTAGCTATTAAAGGCAATAAATTGCATGTCTTACAAGGCTTGATATTGAAAACTAGTAAGTATTTGAACTATTTTTTACAGTATAAGCTGGAGCACTTAAGCTATCTACTTAAGGTATGAGATGATCCCTATAATAATTTTGCCTAAATATTTATACTAATAATATTTAGCAAAAATAACATGGAATATTATTATAATAACTTAATTTATGTCATTATAAACAACCTCACCCTCCAAGATCTATCAATGTTTTTAAAAAGTCAGTGTATTACAAAGCTTGGCACATACCTACAACCTTGGAGTAGCAAGGCTCACAGTGTACAGTATGTTTATAGATCCAAATACTATCACCAGCTTCCAGGTTTTCCAAAGGCTTTTTGCAAATTTCACACTAAAGAAAAACAAAGAAAATTTAAAATGCAAAAGCTCCTATTGAATAAGAAAAACAATTTCTATCTCCCAGAAAGTGATATATCAGGACCTGTCTAGCCATTTGGAATTCTTATTTAGTTCACAGACAGGAATAATTGCATAAAAGCAATTACTGCTTTGTTAGCCATGAAAACTGAAAGGAACCACTTAAAATTAATGAACTGAATTTACCAAAATAATATATTTATTATATTATATATTTATTTATTATATATTATTTATTATATTGTTGTATATATTATTATATATTATATATATATATTTATTAAGCACCTCCTATGTACAAGACCCCAGGCTCAGTCATGGGTATACAAAAATAACAGAAGAGAGTTTCTGCCTTCAAAGACCTTGCAATCTAATGTAAAATGTACACATACATGTAGTAAAGGAGAGATTCAGACAAAGTTTTCTAGAAAAATATATGGAAGGAATAACCACTTTTAGCTAGAGGAAAATCAGGGGAAGCTTCATGGAAAAAGTAGTGCCTGAGCAAGAACTTAGCCCAACTGAAAGAATTTCAACCACTAGATATGTGGAAGAAATACATTTCAGATCTTCTTTTTCTACTCAAATAGAGGTAAAATGAGATTATGAAAGAACTAGTAGTATAGTTTGGTGACAATGTAGAATACACAAAGAGGAGTATTAAACAAAGCTAGAAAGATAGATAGGAACTAGATTGTGAAAGGTCTTAAATGCCAGACTGAAAAGCTGCCATTTTTCTAATAGGCAATAGGGAACCAGGGCAGCAATATGGTGAGAGTTATAATTTAGGAAGATTATTTGGACAGCTGTATGGTGAATAGTTTAAAAAGTAGTGGAACTGAAAAGTAGAAGAACAAAGAGTAAAGACACTATTGCAGTTATTCAGGCAAGAGGCAATGGCCTTAAGTTGGGTGGTAGCAAAGTAAATGGAAATGCTAAGAGAAATGCCAGAGATATTTATGATCCTGGCAGCATAAGACATGACAATTGATTAGAGGTGAGAGTGTCAAAGATAACTTTGGGATACTGAACCTGGGTGACTGGTGGGATGGTTATACCATCAACAAAAACAAAAAACGTGGAAGGAAGGGCAAGTTTGAGGGGGAATGATCATTTAAGACATATTGAGCTCGAGGTACCAACAGGACATCCAGACAGAACCAGTCCAGAAGGTAGTTGGATACACATTACCATAGCTCAGGGAAGGGATGGGGCTAGATAGCTATCTATCTATCTGTATCATGCCACCCTCATAGATAGATTGAATAAATAAATGAAAACATGGGAAAATGTGAAATCTCTAACACAGAAAGTATATAAAAAGAAGAAAAGAGTTAAGAAAGTGGCCTGGAAAATACCCACACTCAGTGGATGGGAGAAGGAATGCCAACCAGCAAAGAATAGGCAAGAGCAGATAGTTAGGGGATGGAAACAATCAGGAACAAAATGTCCTAAAAGAAAAATGAGGATGAATATGAAAAAAAAAGTGATTTAACCAACAGTATCAAATGCCATAAAAGGGTCAAGGAGGATGAAGACTGAAGAAAGGCTCTGGGAATTAAGAAACAATTGGTGACTGGAGATTGCTGACTTTTTAAAGTAGAGTGGTAGGGATCAAAGTCAGATTTCAGGAAATTGAGAGAGAATGTGTGTGTTTGTCCTTTGCTGCCAAAGAAGACCACGCCATCAGAGAAATGATGACATGACTTGCACTTGACTTTGAGTGAGGGAGGGCTGTGCAGGTCACCAGTCTCACTTCTCCTCCAGAGCCAT
Organism: Bettongia penicillata ogilbyi; assembly: GCA_023548195.1. Lineage (NCBI taxonomy): Eukaryota > Metazoa > Chordata > Mammalia > Diprotodontia > Potoroidae > Bettongia > Bettongia penicillata. The sequence goes on along the minus strand of JAJHZJ010000831.1, from coordinate 2,013,247 downwards.
CTGAATCCAGTGACCAGATATTCATCAAGATGACTGAAGATGACCCAGGATGAGACAATTGGGGTTAAGTGACTTGCCCAAGGTTACGCAGCTAGTGAGTGTCAAGTGTCTGAGGTGAGATTTGAACTCAGGTCCTCCTGACTCCTGCACTGGTGTTCTATCCACTGCACCACTTAGCTGCCCTTTGAGGAGAGAATAGATATTAAGGAAATGAAAACAGCATTTGTAAACTATCATTTTCAGAAGTTTAGAGGGTAAAATGAAAAATAAGACAGTAGCTTGGAAATGGGTCAAGGGAAGGTATCTTTTGCTTTTTTTTTAATAGGGAAGATCTAAGCATGTTGGAAGGTGGAAGAGAACAAAAGATTAAAGATAGAAAAGAGAAAGATGAAGGAAGGCGGAAAAGAGAAGAAAGAAGAGGGAAAGAGAATGAAGAATAGGGAAACAGAAGACAAGGGAACGAGAGAAAGAAAATAGAATTGAAGAGTAAAATAGAACAGGTAGAAAAGAAGAAAGGAGGGAGGAAGACATAAAAGAGAAAGAGGGAGAAAGCAAAGGAAAGAAAGAGAAGAGAGGAGAAAGGAGGAAAAGAAACAGGGAGGGAAAGGAAGAGAGAAAACAGAGAAGAAAGAAGAATGAATAAAAGGGCGGATGAAAGGAGAGAGAAGTGGGAAAGTAAAAGAGGGAGAAATGAACCCAGATCCTGGAAAAGGCAGAAGGGAATGAGATTATGAATATGAAAGCAGAGGTTAGCCTGGCACAGAGGAAGGCCACTGTTCTCTGAGACTGTAGGATGGAGACATGCTCAAGGACACAGAGAGATTCTAAGTTGTGGAAGGGAGATAAGGAAGCTCACTACACATGAGCTCAATCTCAGCAAAATAATATTAAGTGAGAGGAGAGGTTGGAGGTTAAGACTGGGGCTCAAGGAAAGAAGGAAAGGTTTGAAACAGTTCCTGTAGGGAGAGTGGCAGTATAAATGAGATAATTTGTACATGATACTTCCATATGGACAGGTATAGAGTAAATACTGCACCAGGGAAAGCATTATCCTTTCAACAGAATGTAGCAATTTTGTGGGGGACTTTCCTCATTATACCAACTATGTAGTCTTCACATTCCATTGTACAAACTGCTAGGGGGAAGTTTTTCCCTAATGTTAACATAATATCATGTATATATAGTATATCAATGTCTTTCATGTTTGGAAATGAGGCTGAGTCCAGTGCTATCCATTTATGTGGATACATCTCAGAAGGCTAATGGAAGACCAGCAGGCCTTTCCACACTATAAACATGTCAAGATCACCCCTTGATTTGTAGCCTTAGCTACTAAGTGTATGGTTTGTTGCTATTCGTGACTGTGTTTCTAAGCCACACGGTCTACCCGGTGTCTTGGCTCCAAGCCAGCTTCTCTGTTTCTGCTTGTTGCAGGAAGAGAAACTTATCTGCCAGCCTGTGACTATGGGACATATCAAATCCCAGTGCATTAGGAGGTAATCAGGTGCCAGGTCATTGAGGACCACCCCTGCATGGATGCCTTGAGTTAGGCAACTAATTATAATTATTGTACTGTTGGAATCAGGCCGCTGTAAGAGGATCTTCTGTAATAACCTCTAAGGTTAAGGATCCCCTGGACTGGTTTTCCAAGAACCCTCGTGACATTTTTATGGTTGCACTGCTGAATATGAAATTTTGAATTTGTGTGTAGTTCCTTTCCTTTTTTATAGTTTTGTCATTTTTAATATCACAATTATTATGATTTTTTAAAACATTGGAGTCATTTTTATAATCAGCTGTTGTACACTGACCACACTTCTAACAGAATTGAAAAGAGCCAGGAACTATCAAATGTCAAATATACATTATTAAGTGTTTCCACGGATATTGCAAAGCCAATACCTACAAATCTTTGAGAGCACTGAAGAGCATATTTAAACAGTGTATTATTAATGAAGACAATAGCAGAGGTTTATAAAGCATTACTTCCTTCACATGTGTTCCAAAAAACAATTATTTTTTATGTTATATATCCAACCAGACCATGCTTTATATCTCATCTAGCCATCCAGTCATCTATGTGGGCCCATTTTTTTATGTGTTCTATTGTTGCTAACTTGCCACTTAAATGCCACTTAAAACTGGACCCTCTAGACCCAACTTGTAGAAGTCATACCCCCAGGTCCTGGGGCAGTTAATCCATTCAGCTTTGAAATACCTGTGCAAGGACACAATAAGGAATTTCTCCTTAGTGAGGTGTTGATGAGTAAATGAGGCCCAACTCACCAACTCAACTATATCCAGCCAGCCCTAGATCCTTCTGTTCTTTCCATCCCATCCAGTCAACTACCTGGGTCATCTTGCCATCTGCTCTGCTGCTAAAGGCCCACCTATCTCCTCTCCCCATGTTCAATTTCCTGCTGAGGGCACAGTCATCAAATCAATACTAATAATCCTTCTAGAAAAGACATGTCAACCAGCTGCCTAGTGGATCACCTTGCTATTCCCATGACTTCTGAGAGCAAATTCTCCCTCACCACCATTCATCTGTATGTATTGTGTCTTCACACCCACTCACCAGCCTTAGAATAGAAGCTCTTTCAAGGCAGGGGCTGTTTCAATTTTATATTGTTATTGCCGTTGCTCATTTTAACATAGTAATCACTTAACAAGCTCTTTTCATTCCTTCCTTGATTATTGCTCTGTAAGCTCATATTCTAAAAAAGATGTTCTTCTTACTTTGAAGCAAGTTGAATGACAGCAAATCTGTAACTCATCCAAGATCATCTTGGTATCTGAGCCCAAGGGCTTTCGGCAGTAGGTACACATATCCTTTTCAATGACAGACCTGTGCAAACATGAAAAATTACATAAAAGTGAGCATCTCCATCTCTAAAATGACAGATTCATACATTGCACTGACAGTCACCTTTAAAAAATATATGGTAATGATGTGATGAAATGTTAGCCATGTTATTTCAAGAAACTTTGCAGTACAAAATTTGCCAATATTAATGCTCCAGACCACCTGCTGCTATTATACTCTCTCATTGACTTGCTAATTACTTCAAGATGATGGCAATGGAAGAGGGGAAAACCACAACTTAAGAGGTGGTGAAGAGGGCACCTAGAACAGGAAACAAGAGGTTCACCTTTTGATAGAAACACCAGGAGAAATTGCTTGATAGGGGCTAGATTGGAGGACTATGTCTAGCCATGTAAATAACAGGCATACCATCATGGAAAAATCACTCATTTGGCAATTTCTCCAATACCAATATCACACTATCAACTGGGAGTCTTTAACACAATATTTGGAGCATAGTATTTATTCAGTAAATATCTATTGATTGATTAAATCATTGGTTTCTCCTTCTGTAATGCTAGCAACGGAGAAGATAGAGATGAGGATTGAACCTGACCTGTGATTTCATTGGTGAGGAGATTCCTGGATGAAGAAACTCCCTCTACTTATGAATATTAGTACCTTCCCCTACAACTTACATTCTTAGATATTTTATTACCATACTGAAAATTTAAATGATTTGCCCAGAGTGTCAGTATGTGCCAGAGGCAGGATTCGAACCCAGGTATTCCAAGTATGGAAGCCAGCTCTTTATTCAAATGGTACCATGATGAGAGAAAGCAACTTTTAGCAATAGGGCAGTATTAGATTTGTGAAAATGGCAAGAAGGGGGAATTTGTGGTGTACACAGCTTATGTGGCACTGAAGATTGATTAGTCTTCCTATGTAGACCAAGAATCTTCAACGAAAAAATTATAGTTAGATGTTAGAGGCCCTTACAACCTTCTTCTAACTTGCTTCTTTAGACTTACATATTCTTCTTCACATACTCTGTGCATTTACCTAACTGGACCATTAGACAGCTATCCATTAGATTGTGAATTCTTTGAGAACAAGAGCTTTTCTTTCTCTCCTTCCTTGGTATTCCTACTGGTTAGTACAGTGCCTGGCACATAGTAGGGACTTAATGAAAGTTAGTCAGTTGACTGACTGCTTTTGATTTGCCATGACACACATGTATATAATGTAGTACAATACATGCTTACCTGTCAGAGGTTGAATAAACTGTTTGTATATATTTCCCAGTTACACTTTCTTCATAGCCATCCTTTGGGTAGTTGCTATAAATAAATATAATATAGATCTATGAAATATGTTCACCCTTCAAGGTATCCTGCAATACTGAAAGAACATGAAACTCTAGAACTGGTCTGTGCATCTACACATACACACACATACACACACACACACACACACACACACACCGATGTAGTGAGGGACTGAGAGAGAGAGACACACAGAGAGACAGAGACAGAGTGACAGAGATAGTGGAACAAAGACTGAGAGGTAGAAAGACAGAGAGGTAAAGAGACAGAATAAAGAAACTACATAGACTCAAGAATCAATTTGGAGTTCAAAAGCCAAGTTAAAAAACACCTGAGGAAAAAAATCAAAATAGACACAAAACAATGAATCATGATTGAAGTCTTTTAATAGCTTTAAAAAATGTATTGCTATATCAAGGTGATCTTTTAATTTGTTTTTTTTTGTATCCCAAGCACTTAGCACAGTGATTGGCACTTAGTAACTACTTAATACATTATTCGTGACTGACTGTTGAACATCCATCTATAATGGGAGATGAATGAAATTCGAAATATTCTGTCCAGTCACGTTGTAGTAAGATGACTGGACTTACCAGCTTGACTGGGATTCAATTCCAGCTTTGATATTTGCTAGTTGTGTAACCATGAGCAAATCACACCTCTATGAACATTTTTCTCATCCATAAAATGGGCTCACTAATACTCAAGATTACTTACTTCACAGGGTGATTGTGAGGAATTTTTTTTTTTGTGAACCTCAAGCTCTGTATAAATGTGAGTTGTGATTATAGTTACTTTCCAAATACCCACTTTACTCAGGAAAGTTGTCTTCCAGAAACCTACTGGTTTCATTCTTGTTCAGTGACACCTTTACAATACTTTACAATTTACAATACTTGTTAGTTCAGAGGGGCCCTAAAGCCTCAGTGCAATTTTAAGTCTTGATAGTATTGGATAGTGTTCCCCTTTGCCACCACTTAAATTGTCTGTGGGAAGGCTGCTATTAGAAACAGAACTAAACTCACGGGAATTCATCACCTCTCTCCCTCCCCGTAGTTAACCCAAGTTAAAACAGAGGATTCGAGATGATATTTGATGAATTCATGAGTGACAAATTTATAAAAGAATACCAGCATCATGGTCCTTGAGAAATAGTTCATTCCTCCTCCTCTCTCTCATCACAAATCTTGACAGAGGCAAAACGGTTGCTGAAGCCAAGTCCTTTCTTCCCAATCCTATGCTTTTCCTACTGTATTGCACTATAAAATTTGAAGATATGTGAAGTGTGGCTGTAACCTATTGAAATGCACATTTTGAAGGGCAAACTGCTGCTTCACAAAACTTCCTTTAGTTCAACTTTCACAACTCTTTGGGGTGGGGGAGGCTGGGGTAGGGAAGGCATCCTGAATCTTTTCGTTTTTTTCAATGATATATTTTTTCCAGCTGGTGATGACTGTACTTACAAAAAAATGAAAGACTCACCAGATTCACATCATTCAGGTGCTAATAGTACTGAGAGTTTTTTTCCTCAATTATCTGAAAGTGTTCTATTTATTGGTCTACTTCTTAATCCTAAATAAAAGTATTTTTACTTGAACTTAATTATGTTTGACGTGGAATTTCTTAAGAAATGCTTTTAAATCAACGTCTGTTTTACTGTGAGAGACTATTGGAATGTAGTTTATATGTAAGAATCTTGTGTGATTAACTAAAAAATGTCAAAATTATGTTTTTATGCTCTTTGCTACTATTTGACCTTTTGCTTGCTTTTCATGGTTACTTTAGACCTATTCAATTGTTCTTTAATTTTTTCCACATTTAACTACTTGTTATTTTGAAATTTAATATGGAATTTTTAATCTTTTCAATTAAAGGTAGCAGGAATCACTCAGGTAACTATTTAGGTGAGCTTATATATATGTGGGTGTACATATACATACATGCACACAAACACATATATGTGTATATATACACATGAGATATAGTCATATATGAAAAAAGTGCTTTGTCACACTTCTAGATCATCCTTATAGCATAGCCTTTCTTGTGATCCACAACAAAGTGCCAAAAAGAGAGGATTTCCTCTTTGAAACTGCTTCTAAACAGCAGGCTGTAATCAATACGTGTACTACATATGTCTCTTCAATTTGTCACCTTATTATATCACCCAGTAATCTCTGGAGTTCTAATGGGGAAACTGTTGGAAGCAGTTTTTGTTGCACTCAACACTGCAGGCAATTAATAGCATCTGGAAATTCCTAATCCAAGTGTAATTATTATTAGAGGGATACTTGGGGACCTCAGAATTTCAAAAATATATTATGCTACCAATAAATAAATGAAAAAGATCATTACCCCATATAGGTATATATATATATAAATGGTGTGTGTGCATGTGTGCATACACACACATACATATGCAGAGATTTAAACACCTATTTAAAAAATAAACATATATATGATAAGGTGTTATAAACTGTTACCTTTTCTGGTTCTGTTATTTCATTCATGTAGAGAGTTTCTTGTGCAGAAACTCGCACCACCAAAACAGATCAACAGCTTGCTGTAGCAGATATGTATGTATACATATATATATAACATATATGTATGAGTGTATATATACACACATATGTATGAGTGTGTATATATACACACATATATGCATAAACTTCAGAGAACTGTCCATTTTTGTAATTTATAAAATTTTAGAAAATTTTAAGTGAACTACTCAGTAGTATGTCAGAGGTCAAAATTGAACCCAGATCTTCGTGACTCTTAAGATTGGCTACTATATCATGTTGTCATCTTGCCATTCTTGTATGTGCTTGTGTGTGTGTGTGTGTGTGCAGTGATATTAAAATTCAACTAGATCAGTCTTTCCCAGGATAATTATTCAGAACACAAAATAAAATTACTTATCCAGCATTCAAAATGTCAGTAAATATTTTTTGTACCAGAAGCATCATACCTGAATATTGCAGCTTCTACTCTTAATGATAGATGATTTCAAAATTATTTTAAAAATAGGGAAATATTTGAGATAACTTTCCAATACCTATTCTCCACATATGTCCGTGTGTACACAACACTGTCCTTTGGACTTGAGTACCTGGTTCGAGCATTATAGCTGAAATACAAAGATTTTTAACTTCATTTTTAAAAGTTTATTTATAAGAATAGTAATAATAGCAGGCTATTGAATAATTCGAGTTATTATTTAGTAAAATTTAATACAAAATATAATTTATTTATAGGTATTGCTTCTTCTAAACTATCTTTAATTTAAATGTAAAGGTTATATTAATTGACCATTCTAAAAATTCATTATCAGTATTTTTATTCCTCATACTCTATACTTCTACCAATATGTTGCATTTCTAAAATATCATGTTGAAAAAATTAGACATTATTCTCAAGAATATTTTTGTCTTGCATGTGAGTAAACACATTGAGAATCTGATTAATAGTTACTTTCGCTTTTTAAATTCCTTTTTATTCTATTGTCCTAATCATATTTAACAAATTTTTAAATCTAAAGGACAATACTAATTAAACACACATGAAGTTGTACTATTTACTGGGATTTTATGAAGAATTAAAAGAAGATTTTTATCATTTACTAGACTGTAAGCGCTTTGAAGACAGGAAATTCTGTTTGATATTTCTTTGTAGCTCTCATGTTCCCAAATGGTATAATGCCTAGTCTATTACAAATCAGATGTGACAATATATGTAAAATACTTGGTAAACCTTAGAGAATCATGTAAAAGCTAGTTATTATCATTATCATTATTATTATAGGTGTTCCACTAAAGGTATTGATTGAATGAATAGATAAATATCCCAAGCCTACTTTATACAAAATATTAAATTCAGGTTCCTAATTTTAAGTACTCTAGAGACATGATTTCTGTCTACCACAAGAGTTGATATGAGAAAAGGTCTTTACAAACTTTAAAGTTTTGTTTAAAATTGAGCTATTGTTAACTTCGTTTTTGTCTTTCTTTCTAAATGGAACGATCATACGCTGGAGTGCTTAGCTTTCCTCTCTCAATGTCTCCTCTTATTCTTTGGGTTTTATTTGTTTGTTTTTGATTTGGTCTGAACCTATGATTTCAAAAATCCATTGAGCCTCCCATAAGGAAATTCCTTCCACTAATACAGATCAGCAACTGTTCTGTACCTAACAGTCTTAAATAATTGTATGGGGCATACTTAAAGGTTAAGTGACTTGCTCAGGGCCACAGAGTCAGTGAGGGACAGCTAGGTGATGCAGTGTGTATAGTGCCAGACCTGGAATCAGGAAGACTCATCTTCTCAAGTTCAAATCTGGCTTGACACTTACTAGCTGTGTGACTATGGGCAACTCACTTAACCCTGTTTGCCTCAGTTTCCCCATTTGTAAAATGAGCTGGAGAAGAAAATGCAAACCACTCCAGTATCTTTGCCAAGAAAACTCCAAATGGGGTCACAAGGAGTCAGACTCAACTGAACAACAGCAGCAAAGAGCGAGGACAGGTAGGACTTGAAATAAATAAGGTCCTACTGACTCCAAGGCTGTCTCTTTATCCACCACAACAGGATGGATGTCTTTCTTCTTCTGTCTTTTATCTTTTCATATAGGCAGAGTAATAAGCAAAATATTTATATTTCAATTATCAAATAAATATGACCTCTTCGTAGTAACATAGAAATTTAATTTTTTTACATTTTCCTATTATAAGAACATGTTTTTTACCAGTTGGTTTTGTGTTCATCCTTCATTGCCAAAGAAGACCATGCCATCAGAGAAACGATGACATGACTTGCACTTGACTTTGTTTTGAGTGAGGGAGGGCTGTACAGGTCACCAGCCTCACTTCTCCTCCAGGGCTATCTGAGTCTAGTGACCAGATATTCATTAGGATGACTGGAGATGACCCAGGATACACTGGGAGACCTTGGGCCCTTTAGACCAAGATCTTTGCAGGTACTCACTTAGGGTGAGGCAACGCCCATTCATTGAATAGATCTGTTTAAGAAGTAGCCAGGGCATGGCCCCTTTAATGAGGTCAAGAAAAATAAAGACTTCAGGCTGGGTGGGAAACAGCAACAGTAACTATTAATAATCACTTTAAAGCTAGGAAGGTCCCGAAGGGCCCTTAGGCAGGGGTGCCAGTTGGTAATTTCATCAGGAAAGAGAACTCCCAGTGTAGAAACTTCCTCCAGCACAGCAGATCAATCCTTGAATGGCAACTTACAGTCTTAGAGTGGACTAGAACCTTGAGAAGGTTAAGTGGTCTATCCATGGTCACATATATACTCTGTGTCAGAGGAAGATCTTTTGGATTTTGAGGTCTCTATCACTGTCTCATCATAGCAATGTCCAAACTGTTAATCCTGTTACTTTTCTGAAAGATTTTATGCACAAAAAACTCACATTAGAATTACCTGATAAAGTGGCAAATTTCTGCAAGGGAAAAAGCTATATGCAGGTTGGTTTAAAAAAAAAGAAGCGAGGTAAGCTGTTTAGTTTATTGCTTTAAAATACCTAGCTTACCTGGAAGATGTCCTAGTTTCCTGAGAATAGGCTGTGTTAATGCTGGACTGGTTGTTTTGGGCATTGGTAGATGCCTTGGTATGTTCCTCTAGCCTTAAAAAAAAAGTAGACACAAAGACATTTAAAAACTAAATACACTTGAAGGTTGGTTGTTTTTTCTTTCTTTCTTAATCATGCAAATAAAAATGTTATTAGCAATACAATGAAACCTTGCTAGACTTGGCTGCTTAACTACCGAAAGACCTTCCTAGAATCTATGCACTCTTTTCACCTTTCCATGTTATTGCACTTGGATACAACCTTTATCTTTCCAGACAGGCTATTCTAAAAGTGTCAATTACATTCCCAAACTGTGTCTTTATCAAGGATGAAGAGTCTGAAGTTGGTTTCTGAGATTGCTTCACTCCCCCCAGTTGTGACATTTTAGAAAGCTGCCAATGTTTGATGTCTTACAACAGTCAATCAATTTCAAGAAAATGATCCAAAGACTTCTGAGAATCTTCATCTCCCATCTTATTATAAATTGAGATCAATGCTTTTATGCCTGTAGTACTTAGACCTACATTTTTTGTTTCTCTAAAAATACCAGCAGTCTTAGTGGGGTTGAGGAATATTTAGTTTTATTTCTGGGTATCTCAGAAAATTATTAATCTAAGAAGAGTACAAAGTCTTAGCTCTTCCTTCTCAAGGCTAGCTAAACTCTGATAAAAAAGATTAGAGAAAACACAGAAATGAGTTTAGATCTTTATCAGCATTTATCATTTCCAGATAGACTTTATGTTTAATTATTGTATGGCTCCAAAAGAAGAGGAAATATACCCATAGTCAAGATTTCTCTGAAATTTAGGTGGCATTTATTTTTTGTCTTAAGAAAGTTACTACATGAACATATGCATGTACCTCTATAAGAATGACCTTTAAATTATGAGAAAATAAAATGCTGTTGCTATTCAGGCATTTTTCAGTCATGTCTGACTTCTTGTGACTCCTTTTGGGACTTTTTGGGCAAAGATATTGGAGTGGTTTGCCATTTCCTTCTCCAGCCTATTTTACAGATGAGAAAACTGAGGCAAACAGGTTTAAGTAACTTGCCTAGGGTCACATAGCTAGTATGTGTCTTGAGGCCAGATTTGAACTCAGGAAGATGATTCTCCCTGACTCCAGGCCAAGCATTCTATCCACCACACCACCTAGCTGGCCAAAAAGATAAAATTAGTGGGCTTATTGGTCTAACATAGTTGCAAGATCCATCCATTTCAAGAAATTTAATTTCACGTATTCAACAGTGTTAGGAATTTTCTAGAAATGGTCAAATGCTTGCCACTGTTAAATAAACATATACTCGACTAAAAGAGGACTTTAAAGAACAAAGTCTAAAGATACATTTGGCTTTTTTGCTAAAGATTACCAATTATTAAATCTGCCTTGAATTACATTGCAAAGCAGAGAAATCTATTTTAAACCACATCATTTAGATGTCATGTCTACAATGGGATTTCCTATAATAGCATGACAAAAAAAAATTATTTCTATAACAGTTTTAAAAAATCTGTGCCAGTCACTCTTTTTTTTTCTAATTTTTAAATCTACAAAAGGGCAACCTCTAGATAGGCCTCCCAACCCAAACCCCATCACCCAATTGTGTTTTGAATTAATAGGGAAAATAAGTATAATTAATTATATTCTTTCAATTCAATTTGATAAGCATTTATTATTAAACATCAGTATCCCCTACTCTTGGCAAGGCACTGTGGATATAAAGAAAAAAAACCAAGGCATTTTATATTCTACTTAATGGATACAATATGTGTGGGGGGAGATACAACATAATACAAAATCCGTTCAAGAGGGAGAGAGTGATAATGACTGGGTGGACTAGGAAAGGATTTATGTACCTGATCATGTACCTGATTTGTAGGAAGTCTACAAAGCAGCACAGAGGAAGGAGCAGATTTCAGACACTGAGAACTACTTGTGTAAATACAGAGAAATTGCTTGGAGAAGAGTCAGCATACTCATTTGAATGGAACAGGCAGCTTGGAGGGTAGCAATATGAAATAAGAAGCCTGTGAAAGTAGGTGGGAATCAAATGGCAAAGGTCTTTAAATTCCAGGTTGAGGATTTTTCATTTTTTCCTAGTGGCACTAGGGAGGCAGTGAAAAAAAAAATTTTTTTTGGTATGTATTTGTTTATGTAGTAGTGGGAGCTCATGGTCAAATCACTAATGACAACAAGCCACAATAGAATATATACTGGAGATAACCAACAAAGGGAAGGCACCAGCATTGAGGGGGAATAAGAAAAGGGAAGCAGTTCCTCATTTAGTCTAATTTGCCACAGGTTATAGATTCTCTACCACATTACCCTTAGGTGGTAATCCAATATCTACTTTAATTCCTCTAGGGACTGGGAACTAGCCCATTTCATTATTGGAAAGATCTGTTTGTTGGAGAGTCACAGAATCATAGGGTCACAGATTTAGAGTTAGAAGGGACCTTGGAGGTCATCTTGTTAAACCCATAATGGCAGCTAGGTAGAACACTGAGCTTGGAATCAGGAAGACATCTTCCAGAGTTCAAATCTGACCTCAGACATACTATTTTGTGTCTATGGGCAAGTCATTTAACCTTGTTTGCCTCAGTATCCTCACCTATAAAATGAGCTCGAGAAAGAAATGGCAAATCACTACAGTATCTTTGCCAAGCAAACCCCAAATGAGGTCACAAAGAGTCAGACAATTGTTTTAACTGAACAAAAGTTAAACCCATTGCTTTTGAATGTGAGAAAACTGAGGCCCAGAAAAGTTAAGTGACTTGCCAAAGTGGACAGGTAGTAAGTAGCAGAGACAAGATTTGAACTCAGTTCATAGAATTATAGGTTGATATATTTAGAGTTGAAAGGGAATTTAGAGACCATCTAGTCTAACACCACAGTTGGCCAATGAGGGGATGAGGTTAAGAGACTCGCCTAAGGTCAGTCATGTAATGAGGCAGAGTGGGGATAGTTCTCACATCTCTGACTTCAATCCAGCCCTCTTTTCACATGGTGCCTCTCTCCCTTCTTTGCTAGATTGAGCTAAAACCTACCTCTATAAATTCCACCAAATGGTGTTATTTTGATTTCATAAATAGTAACCCTATGTGGCTTAAATCCAAATATGGTATCTTAAATCTCCAGAACTCTATTGAATATTAAGCCTTTGAATGCATGGTGGGTGGTCATATCCTGTGGTCTGTAGGCAAAGTAAATGCTCTTTGAAAATTATACGGTCAGGCCCTCAAAGAGCTGTCAAAATGATTCCCTTATCTCCCACATTATGTATCTCATTAATTTCACAAAAAGTAAGAGGTTTCCATCATAGTTATACTGCATGAAATCCTTATATGGCTGAACTACTTTCCTTAGCCTTTAAAGCTGATAGCATCTCTAAGGAATATTTTCTCTCTAATCATTCAAAATAGGTCAGTGATCATATAACTTTAGAAGAGGTTTTTTATTTGTGAAAGTAGATTTAAAGCAATTCCTAATGCATCCAATTTGAAAACAGATAGTCAGTCCTACATATTTTTGAATTGGGTCCCTTCCTACCTTTCCAGGCTTCTCACACCTACTTTCCTTACTCCGTGATCCAGAGACATTTGTCTCCTTGCTACTCCATCCTCTGAATCTGAAAGTTTTCCTTGGATGTCCTCCATGTCTGTTATGCTCTTCTTTCTCATCTCTCTGAGATTCTCTGGCTTCCTTCATGTCTCACCTTCTGTAGGAAGCTTTTCCCAGTCTTCTTAATTATCAGTGCCTTCTCTATGAGAGAACCATTCCCCACCCTTCCACCACTAAGTTAACCTGTTTATATCTTGTTTGTATATAGTTGCACAGAATTTGTAGGGACTGGTTTTTTCCCCCCACTTTCTTTTATCCCCAGTCCTTGGTATAGTGCTGTACACATAGAAGGCACTTAAAACATGCTAGCAGACTTACTGATAGACTACATAATTATTTGCGATCTACGAACATTTCATGAATTATTGAACTTCTCTAGGTAACAAAAAGCTATTCCTGTAGCAATCACACATACACATGCATACAAAATACAACATGTAGAGCATGTGTGATTGTCTCTGTTTTAGAGATGAGGAGAATTGGACACAGTGAAGTTGAATGATTTGCTCACAGTGCCATAGTGAGTAAGCATCAGGGATTGACTTTAATTTGGAATTCACTTTCCAATGCAGTCCACTGTCCCCTGCAGCATAGATTAATATTTCAGTTTAATAGCGCAGTCTAAGGCAGTTGCTTGATTTATTTTGGAGTAGTAGAGCCAGAAGACTTGGGCTTTGGATCAGCCTCTGCTATTTAGTAGCTATGTGACTGTAGGAAAGTTACTTAACTAACTGACCCTCAGTTTCCCTAGCCTTAAAATGGGGATAATGATACATTCGTTATCAACCTCAGAGAGTTGTTCTGAGGAAAGCACTTCATATAAAATAAATGTTATTATTTCTATTTTGGGCAGAGAGGTGACATAGTGGGTAGAGTACTGTGCCTGGAAGACTAATCTTCCTGAATTCAAATCTGCCCTCAGACAGCTTAGTAGCTGTGTGACCCTGTGCAAGTCATTTAACCCTATTTGCCTCAGTTTCCTCATCTGTAAAATGGGCTAGAGAAGAAAATGGCAAACCTCTCCAGCATCTTTAAAGGCCAAGAAAACCCCATGACTGAAATGACTATACAATAACAATTATTATTATTTCATCTAATCAAGTCCTATTCCAATGACTCACAATGGCATGACAATATGCTTATCAAAAATTGTGCCAACAGAGCACAAACTCTGGCAGACTCTGTAAGCTGGAAGGATTTCAGATATGGCCAGGACAATGGTATCTATGACTATGGGCCAAGGACCAGTCTAGTTACTTGTTGGCTGACCACAAAAAGGTGATTTTTTTCCAACTGTGACTCATAAGGACAATAGAGAGATTGTGATCTGTATTGATGGAGATAGTACCCATATATACCAACATACATATCACTTTTCTGAAGTACTGGAAACATATTCTCCTAGCTTATTTCCTGACTGCCTATTTACTGAAAGGAAATCTCTAGTATGAGTTAAATAGGCAAGCATCTGTATCTTAATTTTATCTTTTGCAGGAGGAATGAAAGATTGCCTTAAAATTCACTACTTTGCCTTATTGTGTGTATCTATGAGATTGTCAAGGTCTCTGTAAGAATGAGAAATTACTAAATGAGAAACATCCATGCATAAGTGATCTCATTCTTTTCAACCATCTTCTACCTTTCTTTTCTTTGATTAAAGTGTTGGATGGTATAGTGGGTAGAACCTCTGGATTTGGAGTCAAAAGATGTAGTTTCCTGCTCTAGCTCGTATCTACCACTTTTTATGACTTTCTGTGTGACTTTGGACAAACCTCTTACTGTTTCTGAGCATGTTTCCTCATTTATAAAATGTGAAGAAAAATGCTTCTACTATTTACAGACATTCATCTAGATCGCATGAGTTTATATATGTAAAATATTTTATAAACTCTAAAGCACACTATATATATAAGCTATGGTTATCATTCTTTTTCACAGGGATAGAGACTAAAACAAGGGAATAAAGGAGAGATGAAAATGAGTAAATCTTTGATGTAAGACTAACTCAAAGCTATACTCCACCTTGACCTGTTTTTCCTAGACTGGGTTCTATGTCTTGGATTTCTCTTTCTACCCTGAGATCCAATGTCCTCTTAAGATTTCTGTGTCTCATACTCAAAGTATTTTCTAGCTTTGATTAAAAATTGATATGAAAAAATAATCCATAGATTGGATGTTAATGTCTGATAAAGGTTTTTGTGTTAGCCTTCTTTAGGTATTTGTATTTTAACATGTGAATGTTCAGAGCCCAAAGCTTCATCCAAAGGAAATAACCTCCAATGATGTAATTTCAGGCACTCTGAGAAGCTGGAAGATAAGGAGGCTAGGAGTTGTGAGAGCATTCTTAGTACCCATTAAAAATTGCAATATATAAGCAGACATCTTCCACCTATGTGTAAAGTTGCCCCTATTATCACTCCCTCTACTGAGTCCCCAAGACAGAGTTTACTAAGGAAGCAATCATAAAAGCAGGTTTTTCCTCTCCCAGTCATAAAAAAAAAAAAAATCCCACTAATTGAATGTTCTTCCTGAGGGTTTGGGGGAAAAGGAGGAAGGAATTGAAATTAGAAAAGGAAGGAATGTAGGATGATAAATCTGGGACTGGAAGACACTTTAGAGACTATCAGCTACAATTACTTCATTTTACAAATGAAGAATGGTTACATGACTTGCCAGAGGTTAGGATTTGAATTCAGGTCATACGACCCCAAATTCAATGTTTTTTTCCCACCACACTGTGGTGATGGGAAGGGCTATTGGCCCCAGGAAGATTTTGTAAACTTTATAAGGCAGAGGTTTCCATTTCTTTCCTCATTCTTTTGTTATGATGTATACATATTCCCTAATCTATAAATCCTTTGCCTAAACATAATTTCAATGACTAAGAAGAAGATTGGGTGGGGGGAGGGCTAGAAGGCTGTTGCATTTTTTGGGATGTCTTATTTTATTTTATCTGGTACCAGGTGGCACTCACAGTTGCTATGGCACTGACAAGTAATTAATTCCTCTCTAATTTAAACTGTCTGTTGAACCCACCAACTATATAATCTACACTAATCCTTCATGTGGAGGCAAACAAGGTTCGGGAATTTTACCCCAACAATATCCCAGAGTCCTAAAGAATATCTGAAATTGTGTATTGTTTTGTTGCTGTTAGGGATTCATGCCATAGGGCAAGGAATCTGAAAAGTGGATCCTATAGTGCTTTCTGCCACTGCTACAAACCCATCAAGCTGTAGTATGTAAAAATAAACCTTCACAGCCTAAGAGTTTAGTATCCCAAATACACTCAATTAGCATGATGCCTTTTACAGTAAGCTGAAGGGTCCTGAGTCATAAATTCAAGTATAATTGAAATTTTGTTTTAAGTTGTTTCCATAGGGTTTATGTATCAACCATTAAGGATCCCTCCCTCTCTCCAGCCTCCCTCCCCCTCCTAAACCTTAGATGAACAATTTATGTTATGTGTCCTCCAATTAAGTATGAACTCCTTGAAGCAGGAATTATCTGGGTTTTTTCTACTTGTATCCCCAGCATTTAGCACAATGTTTGGCACATACTAAGCACTTAATAATACTTTTTTCATTCCTTCAAGACTTAATTTGAAGTGTCCCTTCAAAAATATTTAATGCTAACTCACATTACCTTGGCTGTAGCCCAGCACAGTTGAAAGAGTACTGAATTCGAAGTCTAAAATTCCAACACTGACACTTAAATGTCAGAACTGTTTGACGCTGGGCAATCACTGAACCCTCTGAGACTCAGTTTTCTTATCCTTAAAATAAAATCCCTTCCACTGTTAAATCTTTGATACAATTCAATTCTCCTGAAATTCTTATAAAAGAGTAAGTAAAAAAAAATTTGATTTAATGTGCTCATATATGGAATTTATAAAGAATAAGGGGAAATTATACTTGGCCTTACCCTTGAGTCTTCTTGTTATATCCCTTAGAATTTACTTCAATGTGATTGTCAAGGTCCTGGTCTCTATGGGAATAAAAACAAGTTCATACTATATTAGATTCATCCTTGAATTACAAGAAGATGGTCTTTTGAACCAAAGGTCACACAAGGAGTAACTGGCACTATTTGTTACTCTGGTCTGAAGGAAGAAAAAAAACTTTCCAAAACAGGATGCAATCTTGGAATTAGCTTTAAATTGTTTCAAATAAACACATATGTCTGCCTAATTTCTTTAACCTTTCTTCTCTATCCCTTCCTCCACTTCAGTGCAAGAGTAACTGGACAAACTCTTTATGAATGTAGGTATAGGGATAGCACTTGGACTCTGTTTTCATTAGTACCAGGAATTCCTGGGTGAAATAACTTCTATCAGTATAGGTCAGCATCTTCTCTGCATTTCATATCCTTAGAGAGTTGTCCAGAGTATTTAGAGGACAACTCATTTGCCCAGAGATGCATTGCCAGAATGTGTCAGATGTGGAACTTGTAATCAGCTCACTATCCGCCACAGTAATGATCTTTCCACATATGGATGATGTAATGGACTTAATAGTTTCATGGGAACAAATTATGCATATGAAAAATTCAGAGAAACTTGGGAAGACTTGCATGAATCAATTCAGAATGAATCTAGAAGAGAAAGATATATACAGTAACAGCAATATTGTTTTAAGAATGACTTTGAGTGAATAAATTATTTTCTCTTTTATAAATTAAATACCCTAATTAACTATAAAGGACATATGAAGAAAGATGCTATCTGTCTCTAGAGGAAGTACTAATAAATAGAAGTATTTATAGAATAATTTTACACACACACATGCACATGCATGCCTATTTGTGTCTAATGGTAGCCATCTCTAGAATGGGGGGAAGAAAAAAGAAATTGACATGAAAATTTTGTTGTACATTTGAAAGGAATAGAAAATTGTGCAGAGTATGTTATGGAAATGCTTCTTTTACTTCATAAGTTAAAAATAGAAAAAAACAAAAATGCAAATGAAAAGAATATTAAAGGAAAGTCAAATGCTTTGTAATTATGATGACTGAAGAACCAATAATACAATATATAGCACTCTTCTTCATATGGAGAAGGGAGATCATGTGGATGATGTTAGGTATAATGCCAGAAATGTTCATGAAATTGGTTGGTTTTAGCTGTTTTTCCTTTGCTATAAGGGAAGGTTCAATGCAGGGTTGGGTTGGAGGTAGGGTACCTCTGGTAATGTCTATGAGGCAAAAGATAAGAGTTTGTAGTAAAATAAATAACATATATGTAGCCTTAAAATTCAGATTACCAGACATGAAGCTACTGAATTGGGGGAAGAGGGAGACGCTGCAACTTAATCAGGAGGAATGGGGCATAAAGGAAATAGCCAGGTAAGGTAACATTCAAGGATCAGATCAGAAATTTCCATTAGAATTACATTGCCTAAAACATAGAGTCCATTTAAAATTTGAATCAAAGTCTGATGGAGAGTAAATGGAGAAACTGAACCAATGCTCTACATCAAATATTGGATCATTCTATTGATAGATAACTATTAACACCAATCTTGATGGGCAAAAACAGAGTCTATGAGGCAGCAAGGTAAACTGCTGCATTAGTAAGTACCCATATATCTGTAGTTAGACAATACATGCAAAATATATTGCAGGTATTAAAGTGCTATGTAAATTTTAGCTATCATTAATAGTAATTTATGTGTCCTAGGAATTCAGGGCTGTAGGGTTACAGTAAATCATCATTTGCAGAAGGACCAGTCTCTATTGCTGTCTCTGAATTCTCTAATATCTCTGGAATTATCTCTTCTCAGGCTACTATCTTTCTTCTAATGGCCCTAGGCTTGACTCCTGTGTTTAGATATTCTTGATACAGGTTGCATCAATCAGTTAATTATGTATATATACTTTATTAAACACACATCTGGGAATGTTTAATGGAATTTTCTTGCTTATGTTGACAGAAGTTAACATGTACATGTGCATTCACACAAACAAAAACAATGAAAAATTAGTATCCCAATTCTGATCAGGGAAAAATCTAGTAGTATTAATTCTAAATCTCCAATGTCCAAATTAAGCTTCCATTCATAGGAGTTATAATAAAAATTCACAGTTCTATGAGTCTGAGAGTTTTACAGTGTTTTGCTTACAACAACCCATTAGCATAGACAATTTGTATATTACCCCATCTTACAGATGAGGAAACTGAAGTTCAGAGAGTTGAGGTGAATTGCCCCACATCACATCTCCCTGTAAGTGCGAAAGCTATTATAAAAATACAGTTTTCTTGACTCAACATCTAGTGTTCCTTTTAGTTGAGTTGTATACATTTGAATATACAGAAACCATAACAAGCTATCTTTAAGGTAGTATGCCAGAGAAAAAAACATAATCAATGCAACGATGACACTCCTCAGTTTCTTCTAAATAGTTTGGAATACTTAGTTTAGTGCCATACATTCCTCCAATGAAACAATCAAGGCTTCCTTTCTTTTCTCTTTCCCTTCTCACTCTCCAGTACAGATATTGACAGATAGTGAAATAAATCATCAAAAGGGACTGGAGTGAGAGGGAAGAAAAACCTACCAGCTACATGGAGACCACCCATCCCTCAGTAATCAAGAGAGAGTTATGCAAAAAATGGGATTATACCTTTTCTTCCTAATAGAGTATCACAAAAATAGGAACAGGAACAATTAAAAAGGTTCAGTAGACCCTTCTACCAATGGTCTAATAGAACTGAGTTTTATCAAACATGGTGGACTTTGTGACCTGAATCTAAAGGAAACAAAACAAAGAAAACTATATGACCAGTAGAAGAGAAGGGAAAAAAGGACACAATGAGAGAAGGAAACAAATCAAGGACGTTATTGATGTCAACAACTAGCTTTAATAATCCAATCCAAGCAGCCTACACTGCTCATAAATTTTCCTAGTTACTTGGAGTGCAAAAATAAATTTTCCTCATCTAATTAAGTCTACATAATTTACATCATGTCTTTTGCACCAAGGTATAAGATGGGAAGAGCTGTGATTTAAAGCACCGAAAATAGATTTTTAGAAAAGCCCATCCAAATGTTGCCTAGCAAACAAGAGCCTGTGTGGAAAGCTGTATAAAAGAAGAAGGATTACAGTAGACCTAACTATTTCTTATTCTTGTAAACATTTGGAATTTATTTCAGTGATGTGGTCATATCCTTGGCCTCTGTAGATCATGAGAAACACTTTGGAAAAAATAAGCACCACATATTTCAGTTGGAAAATGGAATTTTAAAAGCAGCTTTCAAAAATAGAGAAAAGAGCTAAGTGCAGTGGTACAGACCTATACTCCCTTTCACTAGGGTGCTTTAGTTCTGGAGTCCTGAATGGCAGTAGGTAAAGCCAATCAGGTAGCTGCATTAAATCCAGCACTGGACCAGGTAGGAAAAGCAAAGCAATTTAACTCTGGAGTCAATCAGTACTGGTATCATGCTCCATAAGAGGCTGCTATATTTTTACCTGCTTAAGACATGGAATCCCAGGTGAAGAAAAGAGGAGGGGAGGGAGCAGGGAGAAAGAAACAGAGAAGGGGATAGGGAGAGAGAGAGAAAGCACAGCATAATATATTGAGAACCTGTGTCATTGAACCTGTGTCATTTTATAGAAAAGGAAACTGAGGCCCAGAGAAATTAATCAACTTTTTCCCAAGGTCACATGGGTAGAAAGAGAGGAGAACCTATATTCAAACTCCTTTCAGAGTGAAGGATGTCATTGCACTATATGGCATCCCATTTAGTCATGTGTGGGAAGTAATACATTTATAAAGCAGCAATATATTGGCCTCAGCATAACTTACTTTAACCGCTCATTGTTCAGCATGGAATACATTTACCAAATTACAGAGTGCCAGTACAAAAGATTTACTATGCATCCTCAATTTATGCCAAAAATTAAATCCTGGGCATGAAGCCTTTGATTGAATAGGAGTCTTTGTGACTCTGAAAGGGGTATAGAAACTACAGTGAGATCATTTGTATAATTCTTTCAATTATGTTGTGAGAAAAGGGGAACATTTATGTTCATTTTTCAGGGCATTTTTTTTTAAATATGAGAGAATTAAAGCTTTGACATTAAGGAAATTAGTGTTCTATATTGACATAGACCTATGCAAGCACAGAGGACAGAAGATACAAGAAGAACAAACCAGCACCATCAGGCTCGAGTCCTCATGGTTTATGAAATCTGACTTGGGTGCAACAGGTTGTTATTTTTGTGGTTACTTGCAGAAACAAGAAGAATTGTCACAGAAAACCAAATCCAAAGCTTCTTACAGTTACACGTATTTCAGTTTTACGTGCTCTGGACATCAGACGACTTGGTTCAAACTCTCTCTTCCACCTAATACCTATATGATGTTAAGCAATTAATTTTAGTCTGTTGGGCCCTCAGTTTCCTCATTTGTAAAATGAGAGGGTAGGACTTGATGACACTTAGAAGTGGAATGGTACAGTAGAAAGAGAGTCAGATTTACAGTCAGAGGACCTGGGTTAAAATCCCAGCTCTTCACTTGGGCAAGTCATCTTGAATTTTCTCAACCTCAGTTCTTTTATGGATAAAATGATGGGGTGAGACTAGATAGCCTCTAAAACCCCTTCTGCATCTAAATCTATTAACCTACATATTCATACTAAGTTTTGCTTTTGCTTTCACAAAATTCTACTAGGTACAGCATAGTAGACAGCTGGTCCTCAAACCAGAAAAACCTAGGTTCACAGTCCGACCTCTGACACATTCTAGCTTCATGACTCTGGGCAAGCAATTGAATATTTAAGCATTATCAGCAATTTCTATGACTATAAGTTTCAGAAAAGGTGTAATGTGCATCGGTAAAAGATGTTTCCACATTTGGAAGTTCACCGTTATCAAGTGAAATCAAAGGTCCAGTCCAGATTCCTACATTTTGTTGTCAGTGAGTTTAGAAGGAATGCATTTCTTTTATGTGCTTGTGTTGGGGAAGGGGTTTCAGGAGGGTGGGAGGACATTTCATTGAGAAAAGGCAATGAGGATCTGGATAAGAGTGGTGGCTATGCTAATAAATCAGAGCATTTAGCGTGTTCCAATGCTTGCTCTGCCATGTTACCACTGGTGGTGGGGATCATTTGCTGTAGAAGAGGACCTATGGAATCGTGAAGATGATGTCTTGATTTGTGCATGAATTGGATTTAAATGAAGCAAAGCTGTGCAACGTCATTAGCCTCACTCATCAGAAAACCTCCCTGGACTTCAGTTTCCTTATTTAGAAAACAAAGTGAGATAACTGGATGGTCAGAATGTTCTTTTCAGCTCTAAATCAATACTCCTATGATTATACCATCCATTTAACATTTTTTAATGATTAAAGTAGTTGGGAGCTGAGGTGCAGTCTTTTATGACACAAGCATGATATTATAATTGGATAAGGACATCATTTTCTATCTCGGACAAAGGTTATCTTTTATAATTCTAAATGTCAACAAATGAATTAAAGTCTTCATTCAGAAATAGCTTCTACAGTCAGGCTAACAATAGCTTATGAACTATCAGTAATTGATTTTCTCCTTTTAGTGTTGGTTCATGGAAATTTGAAAATATGCCTGTTAAGAGTGAAGTATTTTCTCACTGTATAAGTGAAATTTCCCCATAAATATGCATTTGTTCAGGTTGCTGAGTTCCTAGAAGGAGTGCAGGAATGTCTGCTTGCAGGCAGAGTGACAACTGGAATTCCATTCAGTCCTGAACTACAGCTGAAAATGTCACCAGTTTCCTAAGAGAACTCAGCTTTGCTGCAGTACTCCTACGAAGTCATCAATCTATGCATCACATTAAATAAGATTGTAAGGGGAAGCCACTGCCACTAAAGCTGACTGTGACCCTTCAACATTGTCCTTTTCTGCAATTCCACTTCAAATGTTATGGGCAGATGTACTAAACAATAAAAGTAATAGAATGAAGTGAAGCAATCTCTCTTCCAAATAGATCACTCCAGATTTCATAGTTTTTTCCTATTTATTCCAAGATTATTTATTGAAGAAATTGACTGGTTTCTATCTGAATGTGGTACACTATTGAGGGCACTCAGATATAAGGCTGAATTGGGGTCATTCTGAAACAAAATCATCAACTTTTGAATAAACATAACTCAATTATTGCACTGATAGCTGCCATTTATAGTACTGTCTTCACACACAAACAAATTGCTTGTCACAGAAATTTTATAATGCACTGCTGAAATCCACACTACATCAAAAAGTAATGCATATTATTTTTACTAAAGAAATTCAATGGGGGAGCTTGAGTCACATCAAACAGAAGGAAATATATCTGAGGAATACAGTTTTTAAAAGCACTCCATTAACACAACATCCTAACTTGATACTTGAGACTGGTTAAAATTACAAGTTTCTCTGGTAAATAACTCTATCTAACCAGGACTTAACATCTTTGGGAAATTGTCCCAGTTCCTCTTCCTGTCATCCAGAATCCCCGGCCTAGGTGAAAATGCTTTCTTCCCTCTTGTTAGCTTCCCTAGGTAGCTAGGTGGTATGCTGGATAGAATGCTGTCTGTTGCTGTCCTTTGTTGCCAAAGAAGACCATGCCATCTGAGAAATGATGACATGACTTGCACTTGACTTTGTTTTGAGTGAGGGAGGGCTGTGCAGGTCACCAGTCTCACTTCTCCTCCAGAGCCATCTGAATCCAAGTGACCAGATATTCATTAGGATGACTGGAGATGACCCAGGATGCATTTAGGCCAAGGTCTATGCAGATATTCACCTTGGGTGAGATTGAATATGCCTGCTTAAAAAGTAGCCAGGGCATGGCCCCTTTAATGAGGCAAAGAAAAGGAAAGACATCAGGCTGGGAGGGAAACAGCAACAGTAATTGCTCTTAAGCCAGGACTGCCCAGAAAAGCCCTTAGGCAGGGGACCCAGTGGTGTTCCAGCTTCTGTGTACAGTACCTAGAGTCAAGGTCTCCATTCAAATTCAGCCTCAATCACTTACTAGCTCTGTGACCCTGGGCAAGTCACTTAACCACTGCCTGCCTCAGTTTCCTCATCTATGAATGATGATAATAATAGCATCTACTTCCAAGAGTTGTTATGAGGATAAAATGAGAAGTTTGTAAAGTGCTTTGCTAATCTTAAAATATCATATAAATAGAGCAAAGAACTGGCATTCTTCTTTCTTTCAACTGCCACTTCTATTTTTTCTTCCCTTCCTCCTTCCCCACCCTAGAGATGGCTACCATTAGACACAAATATATACATACATAAATATGTAAAAAATTATGTAAACTCATTCTATACATATTTCTATTAATCAGTTATTTCTCTGGATGCAGATTGCATCTTCCTTCATATGTCCTTAGCCACTTTTAGAAATTTATTCTCTCCAGTCACTCAGCTATCTTTCTTCCTTTGTAGTTTATACCACCTGAATATACCCCCCTCACCTGATTAACTACTGCTATCCTACACAAGACTCTAGAACATTTATCCACAATCCCTGATGACTTTTCCACCTTTCTTTCACTTTTTTGTCACACTCTTCTATTTCATCTCATATCTTGCTACCATCCTTGGTAATTCAATATTTATGATTCATTTCTTTCTTTGTATCCCCAGTGCCTAGCACTGTGCCTGGCACATGATTGGCTCTTAAAAGACATATGTTGACTGACTGATTGATCAATTACCACTCTCATACTCGCTGGTCTCACAATAAAAGGAGTACCAGACTTGAAGACAGAATCCAAGGGCTGTTGCTCTCATCGTTGATCCTTTGCTCTCAAAGAGGACCAGTGACATCCCAAGGTGGTCTTGATTTGCCAGTGAATTGGATTTAAGGAGGCAGAGCTGCCCAAAGCCATCAGTCTCAGTCTGTCCTCCAGAGTCATCAGAAGTTCAGTGGCCAGACAAAAGTCAATGTAATTCGTGATGGTCAGGAATCCAGTGGATAACCTTGGCCTTTCTAAATTAAGGTCTTTTCCAGATGTGTACTGAAATCCAGTCAAGCCACATATTACCTGTGTGACCTCAGATTCCTCATTTTTAGGTTGGACTAGCTGTTTTCTAAGCTCTCTTCCAGCTCTGATATTCTATGATTAGGCAGCATGTCTATGACTCTTCCAACCCCAATTGGGTTCAAAACCTGGTCTTGGAGTCAGACCATCTATATTCGAATCCTAGTTCTGCTCCTTACTACCTGCATCATCTTGGGGAAGTCAGTTAAACTCTAAATCTCAGTTTCCTTATCTATAAAAGGAGGTACCAGAAACCCTTTAGGGCACCTTCTAATTCTAACTTTATGAGCATATGATACTCAGTGCTAATTCACTGCTCATCAGCCAATTTTGTGTCATCCCTTGATCCTGGGAATACAATTTCCAGCAAGAGATTTGTTATTACAGCATTTCCCACTACCACAAAGCAATTTTGAAATGCTATGGAGTTCATATTAATGCATTTTACTTGTGTTAATAAAGCACTTTGGGGTGAAGGATGCCACAGAAAACAACAAAGGGCAGACAACTGTATGAAATATTCAATTCTTGCTTACATCGTTTATTTCAGAAGTACCCCTGGGCTCTGAATTACCTCATGATTAGATGCAGCATCTTTCAAAAATCTTTTCTTCAGATGAGTCTTAATTAATTTTGTTTTTCAGCCTTGATAACTGCCTCCTATATAGTCCAAGTCTGAAAATGTCTCTCTAGCGGGAGGAAGAATAACTAAACTGAGCCCATAATGGAACAGCATGTTGTCTTGTTGACAAGGGCCTGAACCCCAGATGGTATTAAACATAAGCAAATGAGAAAATGATGTGTGACCATAAAAAAAAAAACCCAGCATCAGGCCCATAATTTTAAAAGAAGAGCCCCATTACTAGTGTTATAGCCATATACTGATTTGAAAAAGGAAAAAACATTCACCAATAAAAAAATACACTACTAGCTTGGCAAAAAATACACATCAGTAGCTTTAAAAATTCTCACTCAGTTCTTTGGAAATCGTTGAGAGAGGGCAGCAAGATTAAATGTTCTTACCTCTTACTGTTTCTGAAAGTTGCTGGATTCACTTTAATGAATCTATCCAGGTCTTGGCTCCTTTAGTAGCAGAAAATAAAAATGGTTTGGATCAATGATAAGACTTGAGTGAAATGAGGACATTGTGAAGGCTTCTCATAATAAAATATGGGGAATATTGTATTTTCTAAATAAAATTTCTTTTCCATAAGGCCTCTCTCTGGATCCCTGATTTCCAGGAATCCAGGGCATGTGGGCAGTTAGGGCTACTCCCCTCCCTTCTCTCTGTGATACTGCTATGGACTGTAGCCAGAACTTGGAAGTTACTCAGATCTCCCCTTTGTTTGTTATACTGTTGCCATATCAACACTACAAGCTCCCCCTTTCCCCCTCCCCTCCTTTTTACTTTAGTTATAGAATAGCCACATCAGCAGTTAGTAAGGTATTAGGTAAGGAAATGTGTTGGGAGAGGTGAATATTTCCTGGGGTTTGTCTAGTTTTTCATGCTTAAACTGTAAGCCCACCTTCCAGCCACATGGAGAGGTGGGATGAGGGGATGGTGGAATTCTCTGCCTTAGAGTATATGATGGTGCTTTATTCTCTGTAAGCTACCTCCTTCCATTAGCCCCATCCTGGTAGAGGAACATCCTTTTCTCACCAGATCTGAATAAAACACCTTCTGTTCTTACCTCAAGAAGCCTTTTTAATTTATTTAAAATTTTGGGTAAGGGTCTTGTACCCACACAGACTTAAAAAATTATTCATATTATAAATCTTTGTCATTCAAGTATCTGCCTATGAAATTCAGGAAAATTATAGTATCCATAACAGAAAGTAGTAACTTTAGAAGCCACTTAGCCTAACTCCCCTATTTAACCATAAAGATGAAGAAATAGAGGCATGCTGAGCTTAAGGGACTTGCCCAAGGTTATATAAGTAATAAACATCTGATGTAAGATTGAGCCAGGTCCTCTCAATTCAAGGGACAACGTTCTTTTCACTGAATCATGTTGCCTTCCATTTTGTTGAAAGAATATATTTTTATTCTTTTACCTCTGATGGTTTTTGAGAACTTCAGGAGTCACTTTGATGAATTTATCAAGATCATCTTGGTTTCTTTAAACAGCAAAAGATAAAAACAGTACAGATTAATGATATGGGGGGAGGGTAAGTACACTAAAGTTATGAATGGTTCAAATAATTTTCTGAAAGTCTGTCAAATACTTTAGAAACAGATGTGAGAATAATGAATATTCTTTCCTCTTACCTCTGATTGTTTTTGAGGGTTTCAGGATTAACTCTGATGAAATTGTCAAGATCTTGGTTTCTTTAAAGAGGAAAAATAAAAACAGTTTGAATTAGTGACATGCAAAGATTTAATGCAAAGAATATATTTGTAGAGGGGAAGGAAGGGGATCTGAATATCACTATGCTAAAAGCCTTGGCTTCTTGAAAATTAGTTGATATCAGTCTTAGAAACAGTTGCTTACCTACTCAGAGTGAGGATTAAATTATCTTGTTTGACTAGAAAACAATTCTGATTTTATATATCTTATTTCAATTATTCCTCTGCTATGAGTAAAATGTCATGTGTACGTGTATGTGTGTGTGTGCATGTTTTAATCCACATGGTCTAGTAAGTGTGAAGTGGATATCCAGCAATCAACAAGCATTTATTAAGTATTCACCATGTGCCAAGCACTGCTTTGGCCATAAGGATACAAGGAAAGAGAATAATCTTTGCCTTCCAGAAGCTCATATTTTATCAGAGGATTCATTCACTTTTCCTTTTATCCAGATGTTTTGGCATCCTGTGGACAAGACATGACTCTTATGCCTATCATGATTTGCCATGCCCAGTAAATATAAGTATCAACTGTAAAAATTAGATCTAAGACTGGGATTATTCTCAATAAGTAAATTTATAGCATTCCAACAAAATAATGATTTTATTTTCCTCCATGAATGAAAAACAAGCTAAATTTAGCTCTATTATTCACGTTCAGAATATGAATAGACTGTGCATCTGAAGACTTAAGAAGGTAAAGGCAATAAAAGACAGCACAGTGTACTGGAAAATGAGCTAGAGGACCTAGGTTCAAATCTCAACTCAGCCGTTTATACTTGCTACTTAGAGATCTTGGACAAGTCACTTGGACTCTCCAGGTTTCATTTTCTTTATCTAGAAAATAAAGGAATTGAGTCAGATGCTTATCATTTTGTTTGTTGTTCATCCTTCATTGTAATCCTCCAGATAGATTCTTGATATTTCTATAAACATTATTTGATGTTTTACTAGGGAGCAGTTAAGAGAACCAAGGAAAGAAATTTTGAAGGAGGAAGGCAGCGTGAAAATTGTTTCCTGTCTTTTTATATTTATGAGAACTGAGGCTCAGAGAGATTGGATTTCCAAGAGTCCTACTATTAACAAGATCTGGGATTCCAAGGCAGAACTTCAGACTCTCTGAAACAATCCACAGCAAAATACCAAGTTCCTCCCACGATCACCATTCTGCTAACTATGTGGTTTCCCCTTATTAGAGTGTATGCTCCTTGAGAGATCAGGAATATCTTTAGTTTTGTTTGTGTATCCCTAGCACTTAGCACAGCGCTTAGTTTGGAGGAAATGCTTAGTAAGTCTTTTATCATTTATGAGGCAGTTAGGTGGGGCAGGGGATCAAGCACTGGACCTGGAGACCTGAAGACTTAAATTCAAATATGACCTCAGATACTATGTAGTTGTGTGACCCTGGGCAAGTCACTTTAACCTCTGTTTGCCTCAGTTTTCTCCTCTGTAAAATGGGGATAATAATGGCTCCTTCCTTCCAGGGTTGTTGTAAGGATCAAATGTGATGATTTTTTGTAAAACACTTCGCACAGTCCAGGCACACAGGAGGCACTATATTAATGTTAGTTATTACTATTGTTCCTATTCAATGCTCTTTCCACTGTGCCATAACTGTAGTATAATGGTTAATGACCCTGTCATTCAGCACAGATTATTAAGTATTCAATAAGGGGAAAGGGGAAGGGAATAGATATTTATTACTATAGACCAGGCACTGTGTTAAAACCTTTCACAAACATCTCATTCAACAATCCTGGGAGATAGATGCTATTATTATCCCCATTTCATAGTCAAGGAAACTGAGGCAGACAGAAGTTAAATATGCCCAGGGTTGCAGCTAGCAAGTACTGCCACCATATTTGAATCAGATCTTCCTGACTTCACACCAGAATTTTTAATAATAAAGATATTATTAAGTGAGGAATTAAGATACATGACAATGTCTTTGAAAGAAAACGAGAAATTCGAAACCTAATAAGCTTCCATCATAAAATTCTACCATCAGTGATCATATGTAACCAATTTATCTCTGATTCTAACAAATATTTGTAAAGCGCTCATATTTTTAGTTTGAAAAGAAGTAATATCAAGATAACAAGGGTATTATAAACAATGCCAACTTCTTATCTTCCAAGAGAAAAGACTAAACAACAAAACATAATTTTTTTAACAAACAGAATCCAGCACAGTGTTTTTCACTGTAACTACATATGCTGTACACTTCCCAGAAAACCAGCAGACATTTTTATCTTTTTAGTTAGCCAGATGGAAGAAGTTGAAAAGAACAAAAGAGACTTGATTCTACCCTGCACTACCAGGAATACATTAAATATATACCAGGCTTCTCAACCACCAATCAAAATACAAGCCAGTATGTATATTGAACAATGAGAGCCCAGTGATGAGCCTATCAAGTGGGAGACACAACTGAGCTTCCACATGCTCACTGAGCACCTCCTAGATAGACAGCACTCTGCTAAATGTAAACACTACTGAGGGTTTGGAAATTAATTCTTTCTTGGGGAAAGTTTAATATGTTTTGTTGTATTAATGTAGCCAATTCTCAAATGGAATATTTAGGGATATTTATCACTCTGTGACTTCATATCTTTAAAATGCTTTGCATATACTTACACAGATGCTCTATAGATATTAGTTAATCCTCAAAACAACACCATAAAATGTTACTTTTGTTAACAGGGCCTAACACCTTCTAGACCATCTTTTTTCTTCAAGGATAAGATTTAAAAGACAGTTTAGAAATTTATAGTATATCTTGTAGCTTGTCATTTACTTATTATATTGATCTTTTGATTGAGTTAAAGTCTTTGCTTTTTCCATTTTTCTAAAGTACAATTAAGGATGCATTCTGAACTCAATTAGTTAAACCTGAATGTGATTCAAGAAATAAGTATTTTATGTATTTTCTTAAGTATGAGCTGTTAAATTGATATGAACTTCCTATTTTCTCAGAACAATATCTTTCTACTTTCAAAACTTAATTAGCTTTAATGTATGGTAATTACCAGCTGTTACAAAGATGAATATGTCTACTGGCTTCTCCATTTGGTGCTCAGAGGCTATAAAGACACATAAAAGGCAGAATATGTAACAAATGAAATGTTCCTAGCACAGAGCCAGGAACTCAGTATCTGTGTCACAATTATTCACTGACTAACTGATATACAAATAAAGTTGCAAAATAGAAATCATGGATAAAAGCTGTAGAATTGCATAAGATTCCAAGATGGAGCCAGTGAGAATCACAGATCTACTCCAAATAATTATACTCTCCCATTTTCTAATTCATTTGCATTGTCTAAGACTGAGAAAACACAAGATCAACAGAATTCAATTCAACAAGCATTTATTAAACACCTACTAAGTGCTTAAGGGCAGTGTGGTGGCACAGTAGATAGAGTGCCAGCCCTGGATTCAGTAAGACTCATCTTCCTGAGTTCAAATCCAGTCTCAGACATTTACTAGCTATGTGACCCTGGTCAAATCACTTAACCCTGTTGGCCTCAGTTCCTCATCTGTAAAATAAGCTAAGAAGGAAATGGCAAACCACTCCAGTATCTTTGCCAAAAAAAACAACAAAACAACAAACCCAATGGAGACATGAAGAGTCTGACACAATTGAAAATGACTCAACGACAATAACTGGGCACTTAGATCATTTAGCTTCTACCCAGAGGGAATTTTTAGCCGAGTTGCAAAAAAAAGACACAAACACAGAAAACTATACAGTTATATAAGCATTTTGAAAAATCATACCTATGAATTCATGGTGAGGAAACTCCCTCTACCAATGCAGATTGACGTCTCTAAACTTAGTCTTAGAAGATTGCCCAGGGCACTGAGGGTGTAAAGGACTTGCCCAGAACCACACAGACAGGACATGAATTCGGATCTTCCTGATTCTGAGGCTCGTTCTCAATACCCTGTGCCATCCTACCTGCAATTATGCTAAAATAGTGTGTGAATAAAGCATAAAGAAGGGACCAAGGCAGAAGGCTGTTAGTAATAGGGGTATCACAGAAGACTTCAAGAAAGATGTGGTCCTTGAGTTGAACTTTATAGGATGGGTAAAGAGTTACCAAGTAAAGAAGAAATGAGACTGTAATCTGAGAATCAACTATATACATCTGAGCCTAAACTTAATAATATAGGAGAATACCAAGATAGAATAATGTCATGAAAAGCCAAGGAATGACCTTACTGAGTCTATCTGCAAATGTCTCTAGCATTCATTCTCTTCTCTCCACTCGCGTAACTGTCACCCTAGTCCAGACCTTTATCATCTAAAATACCATCCTAAGTGGTTTCCCAACTAGGGAAGACAGGGAAAGGCTACCCTGCTCCAAGTCTTTCCAATGTTCAACAGATCCTCCATATAGCTTCCAAAGCAATATTCCAAAAGAATGTCCCTCCCATGATAAATACACTTTAAGATAAAATATAATCTCTGCTCAGCCTTTAAAGCTCTTCATAATTTGACTCCAGATTACCTTTACATATTAACTGCTCATTATTCCACTTCACATACATTATATTCCAGTCAAACTGATCTACTTTCCTCATACTCAATATTCCATTCCCAGTCACCATGCCTTTGCCTTATGCTGAGAATGTCATCTGACCTCTCAAAATTCCTTCAATGTTCTGTTCAAGAACTGTTTCCTTAGGCTTAAGGCAATCTACCCCCATTGCTGGTGCCCTCCCCACCTGGAAATTACTTTGTACTTATTTTGCATTTGCTTATCTCTGTATGTGTTCTCCAATCCTTCAGGGCAGATCTTTGGGTTTTTTTGTTTTGTTTTGTTTTGTTTTTTTTTATTCCTAGCTCCTAGAATGGTACCTGACACATATTAGGAACTTGAATAAATGCTTGTTTAATAAATGGATATAGGAAAATTTTGCTAAGCGAAGCCCTAGTCCATCCAATCAGTTATTGAGGTCTTTCCTCAACTGATTCAGGTTTGTTTGTTATCTAAGCATGAGATAATGGAGCAAGAGAAAGGAAAGTCTATATCTTTTACCCTGTGGTAGTTTTGACAATTTTGGGGTTCACACTGATGAACTCATCAAGACCTTCTCCCCTAAAAGCATAAAAGAAAATGATCATAGCAATGAATCAATGACAAGAATTCAGCAAACATGTGAATCAATTTAGGAACCCAGGGCTCATAATCTTAAAAGGGAATTGAAAACAATAGCAATGATGGTATTTTCCCCTTTTCTAAAATGCTTTCACATCTCTTAACTTTATGCTGATGAGAATCTTTTGAGGCAAGGAGGAGAGAGCTCATCTGTCATAGTTTCCCCACTGCACTTTTCTCAAGATAATAATTAATATAACCACCTCCATCTTTTATTCCCTTATCATTTAAGAAAGGAGAAAGCAAATATAGTCTCATGTTAAAATACACTAAGCAGGCATGAGAATGTCATCAGCCTACAACTTCTTAATCAGCTTTCTTGCTGACCAAAGTTCCTTTTGATTTGTTTGGCCTCACTGAATGACTGCAACTCTGCTCATTTTACAGTTCTGGCCGACCTGTGATGCAGCTGTTTAAGTGGATTTGTCAAGCAGAAATCACTGTAGCCAATTCAGTCAATTTTTGAGCATATATTAAAGAAAATTAGATCAGGAACCTGTGCTTGTCTTACCCTGGAGTAGGTTTGTTTGCAGTTCGGTTCACTTTGATGAGATTATCCAAGTCTTGGTTTCTTAAAATATTAAAAAAAAAAACACCAAACAGATCAATTACACAGAAGGGCACAAAATAAATTTTAACTGTTGAACACAGAATCTTTCTACCACTCGATTTGATTAAATGCTTACTATTAGACATTTTAGCTTTTAATGACACTCTTTAGTCCTCTGTAAAAACAGAAAGCTATTAAGATTTTGTTGACTCTTAATACTTATGATTGCATTTTAATAGTTTTTGGCTCAGTAAGTCTGACTCTCAATTGTAGAGCAAAATTTCTCCTTACACATTTTCTCCTACCAAATTTACACAAAGAGTAAGGAGGGGAAAGGCATCTGGAATATATTAGGAAATTATAACACATATCAGCAAAAAATAAAAAAGATGTAATCGATATATAACATTTTTGTTCCACCTAGGGATTTGCTTTGGAAATAAAATGAATATATATATATATATATCACATATATGTGTATATGTATGTATAAACAGATATACATATGTGTATATGCATATATGTGTTTATACAATTATTCATATATAACTATATAAATGCATGTAGTGGTATATTGTGCATGTAGTGATATATGTGTATGGTACATGCATATGTTTATATATAAATATTATAAAGTAATGAAACTGAACACACAAGCAAAACAGTTTCATTCATTGCTTTACATGCACACCTCATCTGTCACATTTACTTCCTTTTATGATAATTTTTATTTTATTCTGTTCTGCCATCCCCTCCAGCAGCTTAGTATTGGGCTTCCAAAACATAAGAATGACACTTGATTTTTTTTAATAGAGATAGTCCATAAGTACATGTATCTTGCTCAGATGCTACAGATTGATAAGGAGTTAGGTCCAGAGTTAGGCAGGAGAATGGAAGCAGTCTTGATTGCCTTTGGGAAATTACACAGTACTTTTCAGGAACCCAAGCCTCTTTCTGAAACAAAGACCCATCTATTTAATATCTTTCTAGTGATGTGGTATAACTGCAAGTCTTGGAATGCTACCAGCTCCAAAGCATTAGAGCTGCTAAGAACTCAAAGTACCATGGATAGATGCATGATATAAGGATAAGCAGGTTTCAACAAGGTATCAGTGGAAAATTAGGTAGATGGAATGCATGAGATAGATAATTAGAAGTGGAGGTGCGTTAAGAATGTAGGAATAACCAATGAACATCCCATATGCTCCACTGTTATCCACATAATGTAAGAAGGGCTAGAGGAAGAATTTATAAGCAGATATGTACAAAACCACACAGGATGGGCAAATATGGATGGGTTATAAGCTGTACCACTAGGGGGAGTAGTCATACTGATGAGATCACAGACCCAATGAACCAAAGTGGTTCCGAAATGATGGTAGTTACAGAGGATGAACCAGAATGAAGAAAAATAATGTGACACTTTTGGACTTTCCCATCAGTTTATTTTATTCCTATGTGATCTTATTTCATCACTTTAGCGTTTATGATTTTGCTGGTGTAGCTTCTCTATCTACCAGTGTGGACTGAAATTTCTTTATAATTTATTATTCAAGAACTTCTGAAGAAAAAGAAAGAAGGAAGCAAAGAAGCAAAGAAAAAGGAACAAATGAAGAGAAAGAAAAAGAAAAGAAGGAAAAAAGAGGGAGGGGAAAAGAGAGAAGAGGGAGGATGGGAGTCAGGAAGGGAGGGAGAGAAGAAGACAGAGGGGCAAGAAAGGAGGGAGGGAAGAAGGCAGGAAAAAGAAATGAAGGAAGAAAAGAGATGGAGATAATAGTAAGAGAGTACATAGATAAATTTGTTCAAGACAGAAAAAAGAAGGAAAAAAGAAAGAAAGAAAGAAACAGAACGAAAAAAAGAAACAAAGGAAGGCAATAGAAAAAGAGCATATTGATGACTTAAATTTGTTCAAACTCCCCCAGACTCCAGTATCATAAAAGAACTGGTCATAAACAGCACCATCCATGATACTTGAGAAAGTTTGCAGGACTAAATTGTGAGTCAAATAATAAAAGAAAATAATAAATAAGATAAAAGAAAAGAGAGAAGAACCTTCGAAATAAAGGCAATAGGAACAATTGAATTCCTTGCAGGAATAGTGGTTTGAGGAAGAGTGTCTCTTGACTGTGCTGGCTGATATTAAATGGATCCTCACTTGCTTATGGATGCTGGAACTTGCTCCAGTTGTGTCTAGAAGTTAGCAGATATGTCTAGTCTTCTCCACAGCTTCCAGGAGCCTGGAGGCCCATCTTTTGTACTTCCACCTTGCCCATGACTATATACTCACATCATTTCAAGACACCTATATAGTGGATGGAAGGGGAAGCCCCCAGTTCCTGGCTAGGTCATGTGCTTCATACAAGCAAACGAAGGTGAAGTTAGCTCTTTGTCTTATTTCTGATGGACTACGGCAAACTCAAAGGGACATCAGAGTAAAAAAAAAGGCAAAATAAATGGCCAGGAAAAGAAAAGTATGGAATCATACAATTTTATATCTAAAAGGGAACTTAGAGATTATCTTGTCTAATCCCCTCATTTTACAAATGGAAAAACCAAGTCACAGAAAGGGTAAAGGGCTTATCCAAATTTGCACAGCTCATTAGCAGCAGATATGAGGCTCGAACCCAAGTCTCTTAGGTCTCATTTGATTATTTATGCTATTATACCACATTGCTTCTACTTATTTAAAAAAAAGAAATGAAAAAAATGAAAAACCAATTATCCATCTACATAATCAAAGGTTAATAGCAATATTTTGGTAATAATTTGACTTTCCAGTCAAGTCAAGCTTTCCAGCTTGAAATTTTCTCAGGATTGTGAAGTCATTGAACTTTATTGCATTTTCACAAAACTCTAAAAAATTTAAAGAAGCTCATTAAATCTTACCTCTGATCATCTTTTTCTGTTCTTGGATTTACTTTGATGAAATTATCAAGATCTTGAGTCCTTTAAACATTTAAAAAAACAAGTTCATGATAAGTAAAATTGTGATAAATGCTTAACATTAACATTGATATCATTAAGAATTCATGTGAAGGTTAGGCTTGGAGGAAATTTATTACTAATATAATACTCTATTATATTTGGTAGTCTACACCTAATTACAGCAAAAATATCTAACATTAAAATTAATATACCTGTTTGAATTCTCATTTATTCTCAGAAGTCAAATTTTGTAAAATTCAGGTTTAATTTAAACAAATCAGTCAACTGATTAGCATAGTTGTAGTCAAACGAAAATAGTCATACCTGATCCCTTCAAATACTCCTCGTTAAGTAAAATTTGAACATAAAGTATACTTGGTCATAATGTCATTTTTCACTAACAGATGGACTAAATTCTTTTTCATAGTAATTGTCCATTATAAAAGAAAAAATTTCCATAAATCTTACCCATGGTTATTACTGTGGGTGGCAGGATTCACTTTGATTAAATTGTCCAGGTTTGAGCCCCTTTAAACATTGAAGAAAAAGTCAGGTCAACCTCATATTGGAAAAATAAACATTTTTTAAAACTAAGAAATAGTATAGATAATGTTCATATAAATAACCCCCAGAAGACCAAACACTGTCAATGAATATATTCACATGTGTGCAGGAGCTCTCAATTTAACTGAAAGTCAGCTAGAAAAGCATGTAATTTCAGAATCCCAATTACTACTGCAGATACCATACTGAAACTCTGCTTTCATCATTTTATCTATTTTGTAATACCAAAATTCATTGTCACCAATCTATGCCAAGGGGAACACATGATTGCTACCAAGCCCAGTGTGGAAGAGCAGACAGCAAGTGTCTTTAAGGCAACTTCAGAAAACTTTATAATATGCAATGTTTCGTGAAAAGTTTGCTAATCAATCACAGAATTCACTGTATAAATATATAAACAATTTTGGTTTAATCTATTCAGTCTCTGCCTCTGGTGGTTTTATAACTTTGTGCTAAGGCTACAAATGGTTTCTTGTGTTAGCAACGAACAATACAAGTATCAAAGTAGTTATGGTTCCAGAAATGTAACAAATAATACCTTTAAATATGATATAAAATAACACATCACTGAAAACACCCGTCACTGTTTCACTATTCAGCCATCAGTACAGCTCTACTTTCCGTCTTCGTGATTCTATGTCTCTTATTACAACTACATATGTTTCCCATATACTGCAGCATCAGCAAGTCCTCTTCTGATGTACTGAGCCACCCAGATGTGGAACGTGAGTCCACATGTGGGCTTGCCTTTTATATCCTCTTCTCTGCACACTATGATCCCAGTGAAATCTAGATCGAAGACTCACAGACAGAAACTACCAAACATCAAACACCCAGAGATGTGGAAACTTTCAGGTTTTTGAATGACATTATGTTTTCATCCAGATGTCGAAAATCATGTAGTTACATCCTGAAATTAGAATCAACACTTTTTGGACCTGATGTAGGGATAAACAGAACTCTTCCTTCTCGAAGAAACAAGGGAACAACCCATAACACCCAGTCTTTCTCGAAATTGGTTCTGCTTTGCCAGGCACGTTTCTGAGCTGGAGTGCTGCATGGAATATCATTTCTTTGTTTTATTTTGTTTTTCTGAAGCCATAGGATTGGAGTGTCACTTTACTACTTTCACAGAATTCAGTTTCTGTTTTTGAGCATGAAGATTAAAAGGATAAAGCAGGAAACTATAAATCTTACCCTGGAATATTTCTGTTTGCTGAGGGATTCTCTTTGATGTAACTGTCAAGCTCTTGACCCCTTCAAGAGAAAAATGAAGCTCTGATCAGAGTAAGTTTAAGTCAAATACATACCTCATGGCATCAATAAATGAGTAGTGTGCAAACTTGAAGAGTTTGCCCTGCTGTCCATGCTACATTCGAAGTTTAATTCTGAGGGTGCAGATTGAAACAGTTTTTGGACACAGCTAATGTAGGGACTTGTTTTGACTATACGTTTTGGTTACAATGTTTTTCTTTTCTTTCTTGGTGGATGGGGGAGAAGTTAGGAGTACATGAAAATAGATTTTTGTTCATTAAAAAATTAAATTAAAAATCCTTGCCAGACCAAGTAATCTACAGTTGGTCTTCACAGCAAAAATATAAAATAAACTACAACTACCTTTCATTCAAAACAAAACAACACCTCTAATGAAAACCTTCAAATGAAAATATGAGTTTGTACATCGAAAAAAAAACTATCTTAATAAGAATTGGAGAAAAGATATGTGGGGCTCACTTACTGAACCAAAATAAAACAATGGGCTAAGCAATTTTTGAATTATTGAAAAGATGGACTCCACCTAAATCGCTTGAAGAGCAAATGTATTTTCTTTGTTTACCAGAACAGGGCTCTGTGGCTCTGAACATAATATTCCACTGAAAACAATGCAGTTTACAGTAGTCACATTACTTTTAGAGGAATGGGATTGGAGCTATAACTTTACTCATATTGGAAGCTTCTGGAAGAGGAAACTTAAGTCTCTTAAAGCAGGCCAGCATCTGCTTGGCAGTACAGTCTTAGAGAGCTGCCTAGAGCATAGAGACATTGAGTGACTTGTCTACCATTAATAAGAAGGCATGTGTCAAAAAGGGGACTTGAACGTAGGTCTTCTATACTCCAAATACTGCCCTTCACTGCTTTTTTTCAGCCCTGACTAACTCTGCCTGACCTCATTTGGGATTTTCTTGGCAAAAACACTAGAGTGGTCTGTCATTTCCTTCTCCAGTTCATTTTACACATGAGGTAACTAAGGCAAACAGGTTAAGTCACTTACTCAGGGCCACACATCTAGTAAGTGTTTGAGGCCACATTTAAACCCACAAAGATGAGTCTTCCTTCTTGCAGGCACAGCACTCTACCCACTAGACTACCTAGCTGCCCCATACATACAATTGCTTTAAAGTTTACAGTATGTTAAGGTTTACAGACAGTTTACAGAATATATATATGCTACCTCCATTGGACTTTGTAATGTTTGCAAAATTCTTGGGGTTGTTCCAAAAGATCAAATGAATTTTTGTGTGTATGTATACAAGCATGTATATGTATGAAATTTATGTATATATGAAATTTGTGTATGTATATATATGTGCATACATATCCCTATAAACACACATGCACATGTGTATGTGTATATATGTGTATACACACACATGTACACGTGCATAAATTTCATTTGATCTTTTGGAATAGTCCCAAGAATTTTGCAAACATTACAAAGTTCAAGTGAGGTAATGTATATAATACATTTTGTAAACTTCAAAACACCATACAAATGTAAACGGCTCTTACTGCTACTGTCAGGGATGAGGGAGCTAAGTCTTTGGGGGTTTAAGTAGTTGCCCAGTATCATGCAGCAATAAATTTTCAGAGCTAATACTCAAACCACAGCTCTAGCTCTGACAGTCTCCACACTAAAGACTGACAATAAGTTGGATTCCCTTATCCCATATGAAAAAAAAAACTTTGGGTTAAATTGAGGTTTAAAAAGTTGAAGTTCTTGAATAATGAATATATAAAACATTGAAATAGATTATAAAAAAGCAAAAACCTAAGACCCAAAGTCCTATTTAACCTTTCAAAATAATAAGAAAAATAACAGTTCATCTTCGTATGGCATTTTTCTGTTTATAGTATTATGCTGTGTTTTCCCTTCTGTGCAACCCTATGTTGTGGGTAGTGCAAGCATTTTTTTGATTAGGGAACTGAATCTAAACTTAGAATTAGGAAACTGACCAAACATAGCCTTTTAATGGTAGAAAGTAGACCTAACTGGGGAGACTATAAAGTCCCTGAGAGAGAGAACTGTCTAATCTTTTATATTTTCCACTTCTTTAGTACAGTGCCTTGAATAAACACTTGATTTTTGTTGTTCAGTTGTTTTATCTGTGTCAGACTCTCTGTGACCCCATCTGAAGTTTTCTTGGCAAAGATATTGGAGTGGTTTGCTATTTCCTTCTCCAGCTCAGTTTTATAGATGAGGGAACTGAGGCACACAGGGTTAAGTGACTTGCCCAGGGTCACACAGCTAGAAAGTCTGAGGCCATATTTGAACTCAGGAAGATGAGTATTCCTGACTCCACACCCGGCACTCTATCTACTGTGCCACAAAGCTGCCCATAAACTCTTAATAAAAGTATGTTAAATAGAATTGAACTTCATTATCTACTGATCTCAAGACCAGGCTTTTTTCCACTTCATACCTTGTGTCTCAAACACCATACCAGCTAGCCATAAGCTTTACCAAAGCACAAAATGCACCATGCTGATGGGGTTCAGACTCTGGGAGCTTCCCTGAACTCCCCTTGAATCTTCCCATTTAATCCGGCCTTTCTTACTCAAATCTAATCTTCCCATTAGTTCCAGCAGTCTCCAGAAGGCTTTCTGTGATCACTGTGCTCAGGTCTCTGCTGCACTCCCCACCCCATTTTCCAGGCTACTGCCCACTCCCATCAAGATCCTTCCCAGGTCTATCTGTATTCACTCCAGAGTGCCCCTAACAAGACCTCTGGATTGCCCCATCTGGTGACCCAAGCCTTCCATTGTCCGTTTTCTCTTGATTGCCTCCAGTTGTTTCCAACCCTTGACCAGTCACCCTAATCCCACTGAGGTTGTCCTTGGACTTCTCAAGATCTTCCCTAAATCACTCCTCCCATCACCCTGGACTACCAGACCACCCCCAGATCCCTCCTATAGTCTTTTCTGTATTTAAGTTCCATCGTGCCTCTATGAAGGCGCTCAGATTCAATCCAGCTCAGACTCTGTCTAGCTGGGATTCTATCTAGCTAGCTTGTGAATACAAGCCTTACAAATGCTTAGGATCCTTAAGAGCCAACTCAAGATGGAGAATCTTTAATAAACTTTGTTTTTCTTTGACTTTAAGAAGGCTTGAGTTGAATTAATTCAAGCAGGACCTGGCGTGTTGGTATTTTGGGGTCCCCAGCATCCCTAAATCTCATCAATGCTATTTGAATTTATCAATCATGTTTAGATTGCCAATGTGTTTTCATTTTGAAAAGCAAGTACTCAATTTGATCT
Organism: Bettongia penicillata ogilbyi; assembly: GCA_023548195.1. Lineage (NCBI taxonomy): Eukaryota > Metazoa > Chordata > Mammalia > Diprotodontia > Potoroidae > Bettongia > Bettongia penicillata. Next base: position 1,971,820 of record JAJHZJ010000831.1, on the reverse strand, counting down.
TGAGCATCCCCATTTCTATTTCAACCTTCCCACATTAAATAATTAAATTCTAATTCATTTATATAGGCAGAAGAAAGGGTAAAAAAAAGTTCCACACATCCTACCTCTGGGAATTTTTGTTTCTTTCAGTGTTCACTTTGATGATGTTATCAAGATCTTGTTTTCTTTAAACAAAAAGAGAGGCTCCAGTTAGGATGATGAGATGGAATGCTATTCAAAAATATGAATAATGCCTTGATTTAAGAAATAGTAAATCTAAATAGTATATAAATTTGGAAATATTGAGTATCAGGGAATATCATGACAGAACATCTAAAGCTGGATTCTTTTTAAAATAAAGGGTCTCATAAGAAAAATGAATAATATGATTCCCCCCTTTTAGCCTCAGGACAAATAATGACAATTACCTACTAATTTATTATGTAAGGATTTATTTAAACAATTTTAAAATTTCTTATTTAACAAAAACAACTTTATTCAAAGATATAGGTCTTCTGTTGAACCCAAAACGGGCATTGCAAAAATAATCATTCTTTGCTGTATGGAGATATAACAAATCAAATCACTCTTCAAAAGAGTAGGTACAATTCACTATTCCATTTTTAAATAATAAGGATGTTATTTTAAAATGATTGATCTTATTCAGCTCCTCATTCTCACTCAACTCTCTTCACCACAGGGTAGGGCAAGGTCCTTATTGTGATGACAAAAGAAAGGAAAGGAGGATTTACGTTGCACTCCATTTCCTTCTCGTCACCTATCCTATCTACTAGAGTACTCCCCAGATCTTAAGACCTCCAAAGACCATGCTCTAGGTTAATTCCCTTGAAAGACTTAACTCGGTGATCTCTGGAATTCCTGCCCTGCCCTGTCCTGCACTGTCTTAGTTCGTGACCTCTTGAGGTTCGTTATATCTAACCAGTCCTGGCCACATAGCATATTTTACCTCCAGGATATCTTACTGCCATCTGTACCTTTCTTTTTCCTTCTTTGCTCTACCCTCACACTTTCTACCTCTAGGACCTTAGTCCAATACGCCATTTCTACTGGAAAAGATGTGTCAAAAACTCCCCTCTGACTCCACCTATTATCCCTATGGCTTTTGAAACCAAAATACCTTTCTCTGACCACCATTGCCATCTATCTATCTATCTATCTATCTATCTATCTATCTATCTATCTATCTGTCTGTCTCTCTAGCTATATCTATATAAATATACACATATATGTTTACATATGTATATATAAATATAGGCACATACCTATGTATATATATCTACATACACATGTACAATATAAAAATATATACAATATAAATATGTGGGTATATATATGTATATATATATACATACACACATATACACACATATATATCTGTGTGTGCAGATAAGTAGAGAGATAGATGGGTAGATAGTCTTCTCTCATTAGAATATAATCTCTCAGGTTTTGTTTCTATTTGTAGTATTTAGCATAGAATTTAGCATATAGCAAGCCAATATGATAAATGATTTCATTTGTCACTGAAGGTAAGATACTTAATTCATCTTATATAGCAGGAGGCCACAGAAACCCATGCATAGAGGTATTATTTAGTTCCCTAAGGAATGTGATCTTGGCACAAGTAGAGAAAGCAGCAATGTACGTAGTGTAGATTTTCCAGTATTGCAGCCACATTTATGCTACCTAGAAAATGAAAAAAGCTTTACCCTAACTATAGTGACCATTCTCATCCTTGAAGAACATCAAAGATCTAGCCTCTAGTACTCTAAAAAAGACCAAATCAGTGCCCAAATCTGAGTGATACTATTCCCAGAAGTCAATTATTATATACCACATGATTTATAATAATAGCTAACATTTATCTAACACTTTAATGTTTACAAAGTGCTTTGCAATTATTATTTCACCTGATACTATGACTCCTAGGGTTACTTCATCTCACTTAAGCAAAAGTATGCTCCAGTTAGAGATAGTTGTCTAATATTATTAATCATGAGTACAAATAAAGTTTTTAAGTTTAGAAAAGCCCCTAAAAAGCCAATTTCATTTTTCCTTTGATCATCGCATAGAGGCAAGGAGTCAGTAAATCTTACCCAGGGATATTTTCATTCTGATTGGGTTTCACTTTGATGAGATTATCCAGAGCTTGATCTCTTAAAAAAAGAAAGGAAAAGTGATTTTAATTAAGCATCCCAGTACTAAATAGGTATTTGGGGTTTTTTTGTTTGTTTTCTTTTTAAAGAGATGGTGTAAGGAATATCATTTGGGGACTCATCATCACAGAATCTGCAAATTGGAATGTATTCAGAAGTCATCTAGAACTACCAGACCTGAATCCATGATATCCCCAACAAGGGATCAACTAGCCCTTCTTGGTTGTGAAACCTGTAGTGAGGGTCACATTACATTACCTTCTAGAGCAGTCTATCACCCTTTAGATGGTCCTAATTGTTAGGGAATTTTTATTACCAAGAACCTAAATTTTCCACTTTTGCAACTTCCACAGTGTTCCTAGCATTGCCTTCTGGAGCCAGGTAGAACAAGTCTAAATCCCTCTTTCAAGTGAGAGCCCTTCACATATACAAATATAGCCATCATATCCTCCTGAAGTTTTTTCTTCAGGTTACACATTCTCAGTCCCTTTAAGTGATCTTCAAATGTGCTACTTCCTCTATGAGGTCTTTTCTGACTCACTGCCCCCCACCTAGTGTGACCCCAAGAAATTATTTTATGCTTACTATATGTATATAAATGAGTGTGGATGTGTGTATGTAATATATATATATATATGTATATATATATGCACACATATATGTGTATATTTATATCTAAATCTATTTAATTTATTTATGGCCAATTCCCAGGCAGAAGGAAAATTTAAGTTGCCTTTTAACATCTCAAAAGACCAAGAAAACTTTGTATACAGTAACAGCTATATTGTTGTAAGAACAACTTTCAATGAATAAGTCATTTTGACTATTATAAATACATTAACAATGAAGGATGTATGAAGAAAGATGCTATCTGCATCCAGAGAAAGTTGATAAATGGAAATATGTATAGAATAATTTTACATATGTATGTGTATGTATATACGTATGTATGTATATACATACACATACACACCTATTTGTGTCTAATGCCAGTCATCCCAGTGGGGAGGCAGGGGTGGGAAACACAAGAAAGGAAAAAAGAAATTTACATGATAATTTTATTATATATTTAAATAGAATAGTAAATTGTACATAATAGATTTGCAGTTCCCTGTGCAATAATAGTATTTTATCACACTATGTTATAGGCATGCTTATTTTATTCCATAAATTAAAAATAAAATAAATTTTTAAAAATTAAAAAAAAATTTTAAAGGCCATGTATCAAAAAAAAAAGAAAGAAAGAAAAGAAAACTCAAACAGGAGGAGGTCCCATTCTTCATACAAGGTTGTCTAGGAGATCATGAGCTCATGACTGGAAACCTCCATAAACTCTAGAATTCAGAGAGTTATCTTTACACTAAGCTGACAAAAAGGAAAAGTCTGAAGGGTGGATCCAATTAAATGAGTTCACTTTAGCCAGAACAAGTCTAAATCCCTCTTTCAAGTGAGAGCCCTTCACATATACAAATATAGCCATCATATTCTCCTGAAGTTTTTTCTTCAGAAGTAATTTCTTTAGAAGTAATTTCTACACTACGTGTATATAAGGTATATCCCAACAGCTTTACACATTCTCAGTCCCTTTAAGTGATCTTCAAATGTGCTACTTCCTCTATGAGGTCTTTTCTGACTCACCGCCCACCACCTAGTGTGACCCCAAGAAATTATTTTATGCTTACTATATGTATATAAATGGGTGGGGATGTGTGTGTTGATATATATATATATATATATATATATATATATATATATATATATATATATATAAAAGCAGGGGGGATAAGGGAGGGAGGAAAAAATAATATACATGATAACTATTATATATTTAAAAGGAATATAAGTTGCACATGATAGATTATGTGTAATCATCTTATTATACCATGTTATGGAAATGCTTGCTTCATTCCATAAATTGAAAAGAAAAAAATTAAAAAAGAAAAGATAGGAAGGGTCAAGTTTTGAAAAGTTTTAAAAGTCAACAGAAGATTTTGTATTTTAAACAATAGGGAGCCACTGGAATTTTGTGTGTGTGCACGCGCACATGTGTTTGTGTGTGTGTATAAGTAAGTGACATGGTCAGACTTAGACTTTAGAAAAATCAATTTGGCAGCTGAATGAAAGACGGATTAGAGGGGGGAGAGGTTTGAGTAATGAGACAAATAAGAAGGCTATTGTGAGCTCAGGTGAGAAGTGATGAGTACCTGTACTAGGATGGTGGCTATATGAGTGGAGAGAAGGGGGCATATACAAGAGATGCTGTAATGCTGTTGTCTTGGCAACAGAGTGTATATGTCCAGTAAGTGCATGTGAGGAATCTAGGATAGAGATAATAACTCTCTAATAATTACAAGTATAATAAGAGTTAATATTTATATAGCTTTTAGTATGTGCCAGGTACTTAATGAACACTTTACAAATACTATCTCATTGAAGGATTGGATGGTTGGGAGAATGGTGGTATCCTTGATATTATAGGGAAGTGTGGTAAAAGGGAAGGATTTTGGGGGAAAGAGAGTGAGTTCCACGTTGTAGTTTTTGAGTTTCAGATGCCTTTGGAACATCAAGTTAGGGATATCTAAAAGGCAGCTGTAATGGAAGCTTAAGAGAGAGGTAAGGGCTGGATATGGAAACCTTCATAGAGATGATTGTTTAACCTATGAGAGCTAATGATTCGATGATAAAAACCTTGTTTACATAAATTGACTATAGACTACCGGAGATACTAAATTGAGGATCAAAAATAGGAATATGACATGGAAACCTGAGGTCCGTTAAAAGACAAATTCTGACACTATTATTTAGATCACATGTAAATATGGGAAAAATTGCCCTGGGTTAAGGTATATCCCAACAGCTCTTACCCTTTTTCATTTTTATCTGTCTTGGCATTCACTTTGATGATGCTGTCAAAGTCTTGGCTTCTTTAATAAATATTTTTTGAAAAAAAAATCAAATTAGTGATGTGACATATAACAACCTCTTAGCTCAACATTAACTCCAAATATGCAACCCCTAAAGTACCACTAGATGCTCATAGGACTAAATTAATCACTGAAGGCCTTTGACTTGATTATGGTAACCTTTGTTGATAATGATGTCAAGTTAAAGCCCTCCTATTGCATAGGTCTCAGTTTGAAACAAACACTCATCAATATCCATTTTAAAAACAAAAAATTCCATTAAGCCTTACTCTAAATAAAACTACCAAGGTCTTAGACTCTTTATTAAGCATTAGCTATTAAAAAAAAGTTTCAAGAACCAGCTCTTCCATACTAACTTCAAACAGCAATAGTCATAATCTGTTGTTGTTCAGTTGTTTTAGTCATGTCCAATTCCTTGGGACCCCATCTGGGGTTTTCCTGGCAAAGTTACTGGAGTGGTTTGCCATTTCCTTCTTCAGCTTATTTTACACATAGGAAACTGAGACAAACATGGTTAAGTGACTTGCCCAGGGTCTCAAAGCTAGTGTCTGAGGTCACTTTTGAACTCAGGTCTTCCTGTCTCTAGGCTTAGCCCTCTATTCACGGCGCCACCTAACTGCCTCAGTTGTTGTTACATGGCCTTATTTAATGTACATTATATATACAATACCTGGCATGTCTATCTAGCTTTGTATACCAGAAGAAAGAATAATCATAGCTAAGAAAACAGTAATATTGAGAATTCCTTGATTAGTAAAGTCCTTCTACCAATGTAAGTCAGCCCCTTTCTTTGTTGCTTAAGTAGTCTTAAAATTTGCCTGGAGTCCTTAAAGGTTAAGTGACTTCCCCAGGGTCATACGTTCAATATTTGGCAGGACTTGAGCCCAAGTCTTCCTGACTCTGAGGTTGATTTTTCCCCCACTATACTTCTTCCTTCCTTTCTCCTTTCCTTTCCTACTTCCCTCTCTCTCCTTCCCTTGCCCCTCCCTTTCTTCCTTCCTCTTTCCCTCTCTTCCTTTCTTCCTTCCTCCCTCCATCCCTCCCTAATTTCCTACCTTCTTCTCCCTCCTCCTTCCCTTTGTCCACATAGTGAGTCATACCCTTACCTATCAGTACTTTGCCCAAAGGAATATAAATTTTGATTGTTGAAACCTATCAAGATACCTTGGGGTCTATGGTCTAGATTTCATTTTTATGGACCATGCCTTAAACCCAAATCACTCTGGCTGTCACTGACTGGCCAACAACGGATCCCAGCCCAAGCTTCACTTGTTTATTTATTTGGACTCTGATGGCTCTGAGTGAGTGTAAATAGCAAGTGTTTCTCCTGAGAGTCCTTCTGTCCCAGATAGAATTTTTTTTTTAACTAGGTAAAAGAGCCCATTCTTTGCCTCATGTCTTACCTAGCCTTGATCACTGAATGGGCATTGCTTCAGCCAAACTGAGACCAGAGAAAGACCTTAGGTTAAAAAGACCAGTCTCCCACTGCACAGGGGCCATCTCCAGTCATCCTGATCTTATATCTATCTTGTCTCTGGACTCAGACAGCTCTAGTGAGGCTGGTGACTTTGCACAGCCCTCCCTCACTTAAATCCAGTTCCTGGCATCACCTCCCTGAGGTCATGGTCCTCTTCGAGAAGCATGGGGGACAGATAACAACAAAAATAAAACGCTAACTCAGGGAAGGCACTTAACCCCCTCCTACTTCTCTAGCCTTCATACATCTTATTCCTCACCATGTATTCTTTGATCTAGTGACGCTGGCCTCCTTGCTCTTCCATAAAGATTACACTCTACCTCTTGGGTCTGGACATTTGTTTCAGCTGTCCCCCGTGCCCATTTTTGCCCTCCTCATCTTTGCCTATTGGCTTTGCTGGCTTCCTTCAAGTCCCAGCTAAAATCCCATCTCCTATAGGAGACTTTTCCCCAAGCCCTTTTAATCCTGGTGCCTTCCCTCTCTTAATGATTTCTTATTTATGCTGTAAATAGCTCCTCTGTGCATATTTGTTTGCTTTTCATCTCTCTTGTTAGATTTTTTCTTTTTTCTTTTTATCTCCAGGGCTTAGCACAGTTCCAAGCACATACTAGGTGCTTAGTAAATGTTTACTGATAGATATAATGCTTTCAGGTATAAGCACTTTTCCCACAACAATTTGGTGAGGTACCTTCTTTTTCTTTTGAGGAAACCAAGACACAAAACAGAGATATGAAGTGAAAAAAGTAAAGAAATTGACCTAGGAAATAATCTCAACAAATGAGGAGTCTTACTTTTTGCCATTTCTGTCTGCTGTGTGATTCACTTTAATTAGGTTTTCAAGTCCTTGGTTTCTTTAAAGAATCAAGAAAAAAAATTAGTCAGGGTAGGGTAATTACATCTATTGTCTTTTGTCAGTAACATCCAGGAGAGCCTCTTGACCCATTAAATGATCAATGTTTTCAGAGCCACAATAAGTCATAGATAATTCGTGTTTTTCCTGGAGGTGTCAAAATTTAGAGGGTGTTTACAGTACCTGTAACCCTCTAGTTGGTTGAAACCACTGAAATTAGTATCAAGCAAGATTAATTAGTATAAATAGGAAGCTACCAGATGACATGCTTACTTTGCCCAATATATGTACTCTAGGTGGTCCTTGGCTTATCCCTGCCTTGAAGGGACCTCCTTAACAGAGGCTACCATGTATACCAGTCACCACTGAGTCAACATCCCTGTCCGGCAGTCTTTGTCTTTCTCTAACTTTATGATTTCTCTTTGCTCTCCCTACCCCCAGTTGCTTCCCCTAAACCTTTTCTGCGCTGTTGTCCTGATTGCCTATGAGTGCTCCCCAAATCAAAAAGTGCTATGGTCCTTTGAAATGGTTAATTCATTGAATTATCCTTGTTGTTCACTACATAGAACTGGCAACAGATGTTAGTCTAAATATGCTGGGCTGGAAGTCTCCTCCAGCAACTATGAATTAATTTAGAAACAAATTCCCCACCAAGCCTTACCCTTTGTCATCTTTGTCTTTACGAGGAGGAGTCACACTGATGAGTTTATCAAGGTCTTGACTTCTAAATTTAAACATGAAAATAATTCAAATCAGTGATGGGATATGAAAATATATCTATGATTTTATAATTGAATGTCTTCAAAAATTCAGAAAAAGATATTTCTTATGAATAGTTCAAGTGTAGCAATACTAAATGGCTAAGTAGAAACTGAAGTTTTTGTGTCCATCATGACTGAATTTTGATAAGTTAAAAAACTTCATATTTTTCTATGTAAATTTTTATGCCAAATGACAGAATCTTCATATTTAAAAACACAGTTAATATAAAAGATAATCGCACTAAATCCTATGATTAATTCTTACCCTTTGCCATTTTCATCAATGCTGGCCTTCACTTTAATCATATTGTCAAGATTTTCATTTCTTTAAATATAAAAAATAAAAGTGATTTCATTCAATAAATATTTATTAGACATTAACTACATAAGAGGAACTTTACTAATGAATAGTTATTGCATTAAATTTTCTATTACTTATCACTTGTTACTTTGTCCATGACATATTTTATTCTTTAAACTTTACATCCTTCATTGACACATGGGAACTGAATGAAGTGACTAATTCCTATTCCAAGTCCCACTAAATATCACATCATTTCAGACTCCCTCACTTCCTTCATCTCTCCATACTGCCAACTGTGTTACATCCAAGATTTATATATCTCCCTTTTTATGTGCTTTTTCTATTCTTACCATATTCCTGCAATGTCTTTCCTCTCTCAACTCACCAGGTATTTTCCCTTGTCATTTGAATTCTTGCAATCTGACTCCTCCCATAAACTTTGCTGAACTCTCAATAGAAGATAGGTTAACTCTGTCTTATCTGTAAACAAAATTACCTTAACAAGCTATTTTCTTTCCATTAGACAAGATTTATCTTTAACTCAGTTTGTACTTCTATTTAATGTAATTGTGATAGATCCTTTTAACTTTTGTACAAATGCAAAATGCACTTGTTCATGTTTGTGTGTGTGTGTGTGTGTGTGTGTGTGTGTGGAGGGGGCGGGGTTTGTTTGTTTTTTCACATTGTCTCCACCCTCATTAAGGGCTTTAATTCCTGGAGATGGAGACAAACTATGCTTGTCATGGTCAATTTGAACACAAATAGCACTGCAGTGTCCCTAGGTTGGTACTTAAGAAAAGTTTTTAAAAGATAGCTATGACAGCAACAACTATGATGATAAAATTGTCCTGTGCTTAGTAACTAGTAAAAATACAAATCAATAGTCAACATGGAAAATATGAAATAAATAGAAAACTCATCAATTCTTACCCTTCGCCATTTTTGTCAGTTCTGGGGTTCACTTTAATGAGATTGTCAAGCTCCTGATTTCTTTAAATATGAAAAAATTAATAAAAAATACATTATTGGCCACTGTCCATTGTGTCAATTAACAATCTAGGATATTAATTGTGTCATATTATGTAATAACCATTTACCGACCATTTTATTCAGGGTTCTGGTAGAGTTGGAAGGGGTATAAAGTGATAAAAGATGTGCAACTTTAGAGTTGGAAGGGACTTTAAAGTAAAGAACATCTCTTCCAACTTCGACACTTAAAAGATGAGAAAATAGAAACTTGGAAAGTTTGAGTGACATGCCACAGGTCTTAAAAATATGTTATAGATCTCGGAATAGAGCCTACATTTCTTAAATTCCTTCCCAGAACTAATTAGACCATATATTTAGAGTTGGAAGAGACCTCGGAGGTTATATATGTCAACTCCTTAATTGTTCAGATAAGAAACTTCAGGCCAAAGAGGGAAAACTTCATTTCACTTAAGAACAGATGACTTGCCCCAGGGTTACATAGGTAATAAATAAATAGTGTGGAATTTGATGTCAGGTCCTCAGACTCCATATATCGTGTTCTTCCCACTGCCTCTCTTTCGTTGCCCTTAAGGAGTTTAGAGACATGGCTGGGAATACTCTAAGATGCACATGCGAAATGACAGGACCAATTACAAGGTCAATCAATCCATAGACATTTTTAAGCACTTACTATGTGCTAGTCACTGTGCTAAGTGCTGGGGATTCAAAAATAGGTAGGACAGTTGCAATGTAAACAACCAAAAAATGGTACATGGGGATCCAAATGCACAATACAAGAAAAAATAGTTCACTAAATAGCATGTAGAGTAAAGGAGCGATCAACATCAGTGTGTGTATGGAGTAGGGGGCGTTATTCTGATCAGAAAAATGCCCAGCAGGTGCTAACCACATTTAGTTCACTGGACTGACCCATTAGTGTTCAATATATGTAGCTAATACCTAGTTTGCATGGAGTTTATAGTCTAAGGAGATAAAATATTGGCCTAGATAGCTACAATATACATTATCATATAAGCAGGTTAAAAAAGGAAGTGCCATAGGAGTTCTAAGAAGGAAAGTTTCTAAAGAAACATAATTCCTTGTATAAATCACACCTCAAATAAATGAATAACTCTTTTAGATCTATGCTATCTATTCCAGGAAACAAAATTCCCCTTTAGTTAAAGACTACAGGACTAAAACAACCTGTATGGACAATAACATATCCAAATTAAGAGATACAGCAAGTCTTACTTTTTATCAGTTTGTTCTGCCTTAGGACTTGTTCTGAAAATACCGTCCAAGCCTTGGTTCCTTTAAACATAAGCATAAACACATGAATACACACGCAAATACACACACACATACACACACACATGCATAAATCAGGCTGTAGTCAATGGTAGTATTTCATTTGGCACTTAATTTGGCAATAGCATTAAATTCAAAATAGAGATTAAATCCAGTTTGGAATAAATGACCCAACTGGCAATTTCTAAAGACCATGGTATTGCAGACCTTGAATGTGCTGAGTTTCAGACTGAAGCCCAGGAAGGCTGTCACTTATTCCAGCTAATTAGTAGCAGAGCTGGAACTAGAATCCAAATCTACTAATTAATTGTTAATCCCTAACCCAACGCTTTATTTGTTTGCTTTGCTTTTACTATAACTGCCTGCGTGTTTTGGTTAACATTTTTAAAGTTTGCTTTGCACTTTTCTTATTCATTCATTCTAATTCCGTATGCTAAAAGTTATTTTAGCATATTTGTGCTAAACACTTGTAAGTTAACACTGAACACAAGTTAAATTATTCACTACTGCCTCTTATCAGATTTTTTAAGTCACACAACATTTAGTGTAAGAGATACAGAATCAAGAAATAATACACAAAATAGTTGCAATAATATAAATCATAATGAGGCTAAGAGGCAGCTGAACTCAAATTAATTGCAATAACCAGTTGTCATACCAGTGGATGGGTGAGAAAACACATTTTCCTTTTTTTAGAAGGGAGATTACCAGGTCACTGATGATAGATTTAGCACTGGAGGTCTTATCCATCATTTGGCTCAACTTCTTAACATAGAAATGAAGAAAAGGTGCCCCCCCAAAGGTGGAATCTCTTGCCCAAGGTCATGCAGGTAATAAATGTCAGAACTGGTTGGGGGACTATAGGTATGGAATATTACATATGCTATCACAGTTGTTTTACTGATCAATTTTATTTAACAGTTTTATTTTCTTATAATGGAAGATTCCATAGGCAGAGCATATGATGGAAAATTCCCAAAGTATAAAAAGCAAATGGCTTAAATGAACTTCAATTAAAAAATTTTTTAAAAATAGGCAAATTATACTTATTGGAATAATAAGTGTTGCTTTGTCAGTCTGATCTACAGTGGCAACAGTGCTCATTTACCAAACCAAGCCAAACATATAAGTTAATGGGAAGAGATATTTTCAAGTCTTTACTTTCAACTCCATAGCAGTAGATGAACAAATACAGTAACAAAACAAAGAAAAATCTATCCTAGATTTTTTTTAAAGCTACATATATGCTTTTGATATTCAGAATAAATAGCTCTTTTAGATTTTTGCATACATGACTTCTATTAAAATATTTGGAGATTGCTTTTCTCAGATCTAGTACATTTCCTATTTTACTGACACACAAATCTCATATTAAGAGCCACAAAGGTTTCCTTTTCAAAAAACGAATTCTTTTAAATTTTACCTATTCATATTTTTGTTCATTTTGATGAGATTATCCAGGTCTTGTCTTCTTGGAAAAAAAAGAAATCTACCATCAGTGAAAATCTACTCAACATCAAACTAGGTCTAATTGTGAATTCAATTTGCAGAAACTATTCAATCAATTTATGTTCTATAAAAGAAAAATTCCAACAAAGAACATAATACTTTAGATTATCCAGATGACCCTTTGAAAAGGTAATTACAATAAGTAAACAATGGCAATTCTCTCTCTTGTCTAAATCAAAATCCTCTTTCTATGGATATGAAAGGTTCTCATAATAAGGTAACCACAATGAAGAGTTATTTTACCCTTACTCATCACCCCTAAGGATTTTCTATGAAGGTAAATGGAAGCAGAGAGAAAGTAAATTGCTATTTTCGTTTCTTTAGCTGGGAAAGCATCTTAATATAGAACACTTTAGAGTACTAACAGTAAGGAGTCTCCAAAAGTAGTTGGGAAAATTCTGGCCTGAGAAGGCTGAATAACTGTCTTCTTTCTTAGAACTGGCATTGGCTCCAGGAAATTCAACTTAGATTCACACTAACTTCAGGCAGGAAGCAAGGGATTAATGTTAAAGGCACCTTCAAGAACTTAAAATTTAAAAAAAAAATTTTATTATCTGACAATAAATTATTTGACATTTGACAAATACTAAATAAAACAATTCCTTTCATAGACAGCAGAACAGAAAAGAATTGTTCATGGAATTGCAGATCTCATTGGCAAGTTTGGTTTTGTATTTAAGGATATAAGTTCAATATGTAGCTTTCAAAACTGTCCTGCTTGCCTAGACTTCTTTTTGCTTTTCCTTCTTTTCTCTGTTCTTTATTAAAAAAAAGAAAATTGCCTCCATCACCTGTTTTTTTTCCTTTTCTTATTTTGTTTCTCTCTCCTTCTTAAATCTCTCTCCCAAAGTGGAAGGAAGGAAGGAAGGGAAGGAGGGATGGATGGAGTAGGGAATAAAGGAAGAAGAGAGGAAAAAGGAAAAAAGGAAGGAAGAACAAGGGAGGAAAAAAGGAAGGTGGAAGGGAGGAAAATGGAAAGAAGGAAAAAAGGGAGAAAGGGAGAAGGGATAGAACAAGGCAAGGAGGAAATAAGGAGGGAAGAGAAGAAGGAAGGAGGGAAGAAGGAATGAAAAAAGGGAGGTCTAAATGATTTAAACTATGGGGAATGGCCAGCAACCATTATATCCAATAGCAAAAGGCAGCAGTCGTTTCTTATATTCATCACTGCTCTTGTCTGCTATCACTATTCGAGGGACTAAAGGGGATTATTCCCTCTAAACCTTGGTCTTTTAGGTCCAAAGCTTTTCCTCTTACTCTTGTTTCATATTCTTTCTCTTCAGTGAGTCATCATTTTATTTAAAGCTAAGAATGCAAGAAATTTCTTTACTAAAACATAAAAAATTAAGAAATCTTGGATTTTTTCTTTTTTAATAAATCTGATGTTTCATCCATGTGGAAGACTCCTTACTAACCCAGACTGGCAAATATTCTGCCACTTGCAGTTTTAGCAAGGTGCCTGGCACACTTAAATATTTGTTGACTGGTTCATTTAGAGATTTTCCTAGGGCAGTTAGCTTAAGTGGCTTGCCCAGAATCACAGAGTTGGCATATTTCAGAGATAGGACTCGAATCCAGGTCATCCTGACTCCTGGGTCAGTCCTCTATCCACTATGTCACACTTTTCTACAAGCTACACTAAGATAGACAAATCATATAGAGAAAGCATCTTTTTTTCATCTTCAACATTTGTTGATTGCTCTGTGGCTTCATCCAGTGGTGTGCTGGAACCAATTTGAGCTGGCTTGCAAAAGTCAATGGTTAAATTTTCAATGCAAGTATGTATACCTCCGAAATGGGCAAATACTACAAATCAGAGCTTGATGTATTATTTTGTTGATTATCCAGACTTTAGAAAGAGAGGAAAATGTTAATAATGTAGACTAAAAGTGTATTGTCGGAATATCAGATTGGGGGAGAAGAGGGGAAAAATCCATTGCTAAACATTTACCAGCACTCTCGGACTTTTCTACTTCAAGACCTTTAAACTCTGCCTGTTAGCAACCAGTTCTCATAGAAAACAAAATCCTTTCTGATTGTTTCTCCAGAGGTAAATCTTGAATTAAGACTGAAGCTGCTTTCTCCTTGATACCAGGAGTGAATAGCTCTATACTGTGCAGGATTCCAAACCCAGAACATTTTGAACCAGTTTCCTTTCACTAGATGTCCAGCCTAGGTTAAAAAAAAATCTACAAATCCATGTTCTTTTCTTTTTCTCACATTTTATTAACAATTCATCCTCTATGGCTCTTCATACCTATTTCTCTCACCCATCTTATCTGTCCTCTAACCGTGGTTCACAATTGATTCCCCAGAGCACTATCAACACCAAGTTGTCTCTCATATTTTTTAGTATTTTCTCCTTATCCCTCCTAATCCCTGATGATCATTTACATTAACAAAAATGTCTATTTATAAAGTAGCATTCATTTATCATAAGTACTGCTTTCAAACCAAGGAACTGCATATAAATGTAATGGGGGTAGTGGGTTTCATCCTAGTTGCCTCCCACGGTTGACCTTGACTAGAGAGATATCCAAGGGCTCTTTAAGCCCCTTCACTTCTATGTTTGCCCAATTGTTCTTGCACCAGAAAGGTGCCTGGTACAATAGTATAACAGTCTAAGTAAGATCCTTTCATGCCTTTGACAATATGGTAATTTGGAAACTGCCTTAGAATTGAATCATTTAAAGTGTATTATTTGTTCAATGGTGGGATTGATGACTGAGAATAAACAAAAGAAGAGACAAAGTTACTGGCCCTGTCATAAATTTGATTACCACTGTATGCTGTTCAGGACAAATGATATCCATTCTCCTGACACACTGCTCCATTGTTATTTTTCCTTACTTTAAATTCTACGAGCTAACCTCTAAAGTGTTGAATCTTTCTGTGTCAGCTGGGGAAAGATGAAACATTGAAGCTCCATAAATCTTACCCCTTGTACTTTCTGACTATGTGGCTGTACATTCTGACAAGACTGCCATGATATCTCTCTCTGTGTCTGTCTCTCTGTCTTTCCTTCCCTCTCTCTCTTTCTTTCTATCTCAAAATAGAAGTGGGACATGACTGAAACAATTGAACATTAATTAATTAATCAGTAAGCAAAGTAATTATTGTGCTCTGAGTAAAGGAATAGAAGAGAGTAAGAAAGAGTATGGAACAGAGTGGCTAGACCTATGGCCTCAATGGTAAGTTGGGGCCAGGTCTTGGAAACATAGAATCCTCTCATTTTACAGATGAAGAAATTGAAACAGAGAAGTTAGGTGACTTTCCCCAGGTAACACAGTGAAGAAGTATCTGAGACAGGATTTGAACCTAAACCTTCCTTATTACAAGTCCAGTGCTCTATTTCATGGAAAGTCTTAAAGACATGGCTGATAAGTCTGAACTGTTTTCCACAGGCAGTGGAGACCTTGGAAGGATTCTAAGGAAGGTAATGATGTGGTTAAAGCTTTACTTTAGGGAGAGTAATGTGGTAGATATATAGAGTGGATTGCAGCAGGCCAGGCAAGAGACAATGAGAGCTTTGGATAGCAGAAAAAACTAGAGTAAAGATTGAAATATTTTTTCCCTCTGGCTTTTCTTTTGCTAGATTCCATCCAGACCTCAAATTACCTTTCTATTAAAACAAAATTATCTGGGAAAAAATACAATAAAATTGAATAATTTGCACCTTTTAAAAAATTATTTATGCTTTAGTTTACATTCAAAAAGTGGGTTTTGAAAGTCACCCAAGTCTCACAAGTAGACCATTCGTACACTGTCTCAGCTGATCATTTCATTTATTTTATTTCAGTTCTACGTTAGTGGTCAATCTTGTTTGGCTCTCTGTATAATCTCTGTACTCTGGAACTTGATTCAGAGATAACACACTGAAGTCAGGTCTAGAGATGGATATTTCTGCTTATATTTGAAGTTGTGGGGTTGGCTTTCAAAAAAATTTTTTGAAGTCATGGGAATGTCTAAAATCACAAAAAAAAGAGTGTTTAGAGAAAGTAGCACAAGTATAATTAGCATCTATTTAAGGTCAAATGCCAATTTAATCTAATATGTAGACTTTTTATTGGGAGATAAATGTTTTCCTTCAGAATAATTTACCATGAGAGGCATTGGGATTTTGATCATAATAGAAACTCTTAAAATAACAGGTTAATCATGCTTTCACTAAATATTAAGGGAAAATAAAAAGCTAATGGATTCCAAAGATCTTACCCTTTGTCATTTTTACCAACATCCACTCTGATGATGTCATCCAGATCTTGTTTTCTTTAAATAATGTAAAATCAGAATAGATCAGCAATAGGTAGGTTACCATATGATTAAACTAAAACCATTCATTTGTTCTCAGTGAGTTAAAATGACTTTATTCAGGAATGATTTAGATGAATGGAATAAATCATTCCTTATATTGAAAACCATTTCAATTATCAGAATCTTAGTTTCAATTCTCGGGGTCTTTGTATGACAAGGGGGTTGAGTGAGGTGATCTCAAGGGTACCTTCTAGACGTAACATTTCATGACCACATCAATTCTATATTTTCAACGAAGACCAGCTCTGGTGCTTCTCTGTGGTCCAACAGTGACCTTTAGTTTCTTAAAAATTCCACCAGACAAAGGTAAGTTTTATCATGGTGGAATGACCTCATCTGAAGAAGATAGAAGACCATGAGGTTGGCAAACTGAAATGATCATTTAGAGTTCCTACCAAGAGACTTGAATTTTTATACCTTTTATTGTTTATTTTAAGTCAATGGAAGTGCTTTTGGCCACAGTAATACACAAAATCATCTCTGGGTTGCAATCTACGCCACAGGAAGAAATTCAGAAACCAATGATGTCATAGATCCATTTGAATATTTGAGAATGTATGGAGGAATGAAGGGGTTATAATTTGTATCATTTGAAGGAATCTGATAACATCATAGCTCTTTTAAAATTATGAATTCTATACCAGACTTCCTGTAGTAGTAGTTATAGCTAGGTTTTAGAACTGCTGTCTAGTTCTCACTGAAATAACACCACTATTCATAAAACTTACATGGAAAAAACCAACATGGTATTAAAACAGATTTCATGTCCAAGCAAATATAGAATTGTAGACACAGGATTTTATACTGGAGCTAAATATCATTTAATTATATATGCAAACAATGTATTGTTTTATTTTCTGGGCCTCCAAATGGAAAAAAAGGAACCTACATCAATCATTATTCAATAAAGTTCTAGCAAAAAAGCATTAAAAAAAGTCAAAATGATCTTATATTTTAAGTACAGTTACTAAATTAAGCATGAAATGGGAATTGGCAAAGCTAAAATGCGGACTTCTGGTTTCTCTTAACAATTTATGATCAAAGATTATCTTTGGTCTTTTCCTATGTGTTTGCCTGGCCTCCTTATACTTTCTCACTAACTCTCAAGAAACCATCTTCAACAATTATTTTTCCTCCAGAGGCTATCTCTTAATTACAAAATTTCCTTTACATGTTCTTTCATTTAAATTATCTTGCTGTGATTAAAGCAATTTCAAATATGCAAGTTGTTCTAATTTCATTTTAAGGATACTGGTGAAGGAATGGATATCTTAAAATAGGCAATGAAGCTAGAAAATGTCATATGAAATCTAACTCCTTCCACATGAAAGCAAATTCACTGATCCATAGATATGGTAGGTTACCCCCTACAAAATAGATTGGACAAATTCCCAGGATGCCAGGCTACCAAGTGGGATTTCTAGGAGCACCAGAGTAGCTAACAGAATATGCTTTGGTGGGAAGTTAGAGGATGCTTTCTCTAGACACCACAGTCTGGTTTGAATGAAGCAGTATAGTAGTAGTTGGCATGGTGTCCCAATTATTGACTTACCTATTATCCTGTCGTACCTGTGGAGGCGATGGAGCTGGAGAATAAGGCCTTGGAAGAGTTAGAGGCAGAGCAATTGGCTCCCTTTAAAACAAAAATAAATCATTTCATTATGCAAAAATGATAATTTTCTAAGGCCATGAATTATACAACTTAAATAGAAATGCAACCCATAATCTAATCCAATGATGCTCACCAGCATACATGAACATCACTCCATTACAATGTGTCAGAGGACACGGGTAAGAATCCATAGTAGACAGAGCTTAGAAGGAAGGAAATACTAAGATTACGGAAGGTGAAAAAATTGAGTTTAACTTTTTAAAGCTACTTTACTTCAACTTCAGGTGCAACACATCCTTTAAATAGCTGAATACTTCATGAGGATTCTTTCCTAAAGCCTTGGCATACCAACCTAGTAGCCCATAAACATGATAAGTAGCACTCAGTCATCAATATATAAGCTTCTTTGGTAATTAAGTCAGCTCCTCCAGGCTGTTAGAAAAATCGGAGCAAATATGTTCAATTCACTGGCTCTCGAGGCAAAGATGAGTGAATATTCCTAACAAAATCTCTGCCTAAATGCTATCAATACAGGATGCAAATAAATATTGCAAGGTGGAACCTTTGCATAACATATTAGAATAATATTAAGACTAGCATGGTGCAGTAGATAAGAGTGCTAGCCTTAAAACAACAAAAACACTTGAGTTTGAAGCCTACCTTGGATACAGATTAACTGTGTGACCTTAGGCCAGTCATCTAATTTCCCTCTACTATTAGTTTCTTTCTCTGCAAATGTAGAAATAAAAATAGTACCTACTTCACAGGGCTATTGTGGGGATCAAGAGACAATCTTCATAAAGTTCTATATATTAGCTATTATTATGATCTGAACCCCAGGATGGTATAATTACATAACTACAGAAGATGGGTATATTTTATATATGATTGAAGCCAGGGTCATATTAAGGACCTGTGAATATATATGACATAGAGGGGCGCAGGTATTCATCTAGAGACTAGAAGTTTTTAAATTTGTTCTCATAAAGTTGGTTTTACCTATTGATGACCTATATAGTAATTAAGTATTTAGGTGATGATTTGAGGTACACCAAGACTTTTTTGCCCCTACATATCGCCATTCCCAGCAGTCATGGGAAGAATGTCTGTAATTTCATCATTAAAGATTTACGTTCTTGGGTTAGAGCCTGGCCTTCTTTTAAAAATGTAAATGTTTCTGAATGGGGTATTTATTTAAAAAGTCATTTTCAACTTTTAACATTTTGACGTGAGTTCAACAATTCCCTGTGTGGCTGGCACAAAGGAGGTGCTGAATAAAGTCATCTTTATTGATTGAATTAATTTATCAATGAAAGTTCAGAGATTGTTAGCTAATTGGTAAGAGGATGTGGAGGGTGACTAGGGAGTGGGAAGGGTAATTTGCTAGTACCACTAATTAGTAAGGGATGAAGACAAGTAACTAAGATGACAAGAAGAGTTCACAAGGGGGGATAATAAGGTGACCTACTTTGCTTTGCAGTTTAGTGCAAGGTATAAAAGGATTTATTCCAAATCTTTATCTGTTAAATTTTCACTATTTTAAACAGACTACATTCTCTACAAAGTGATCTAAACACTAATGATAAGTGTAGGAAGAGAGAAAATCCCAGAGGAAAGGATACTATGGGAGGGACTTAGGAAAATGGCTCTGGGATGGAGCCAAGAATACCCAGGATAGAAACAATGGGTGTATAGAGTTGAGAAGGGAGGAAAAGAAAGGTTGATGGAGACGTGAAATTTTATTCTGCACTAGGATGCATTTTTACCCCTGCTGGGATAGAGGCCAGTCAATGCCAGGTTTATTTCAACCCACCTCAAAGGGGCCTTCATTTCCATCTATGTGCTGACAAGCACAGATGACAAAATTGAGGAAGTCCAGAGCCAACTGCGAGGGCTCATTTATGCCCTGCCAAGAGCGCAACATGCTGCCAAGCACGGGCGATTTAAATGCAAAAGCAAAAGAGGAAGCTGTTGCTCTGAATGTTTTCAAGAGACAGGAAGAGAGAGGTACTCATGTAGAATGTTCCTTGCAGACAAATGCTTTGAGGAGCCTCCTTTCTTTGTGAACATCAACTTCCCCACCAAGATAGATCCAGGGAATTCTCTAGAATTATAGCTTCTTGACTAGAGTTGTGCAGAAAACTAAATAAAGAGAAGTGGTCTAACTGAGCTTTTTACAATGTTCAGAAACAGAAGGGTGTGCTTGATTTTCAAGAAAGACAGAAAATAAACTAAAAACTCATGATGATTTTGATGAAAGTACTTCCTATCATTTATCTTATGCTGTTGAATGATATTGCCTTGCCTTGGTGACTTCTTTGACCATGATATCAAGAGATGTATGGCTATATAAAATGGCTAATTTGATAAAGGATTTTTTTTATATTTACTGTAGCAGAAGGCTGGATTAAACCAGACCTGACTGGATCTCTACTAATGAATTATTCTTTCAGTGTTCAGTTCTTATCATTTTGGTATTCAGTTGGTTCAGTCATGGCTGAGTCTTTGTAATCTCATATAATGCTTTATCCACTGTACAACCTTATGTTGTGGGACAATCATATCTTATCATATTCATCTTCAATTTTCAGCAAAAAAGAGTTCTTTTTTCCCATCAGATTCGTATCCTTTCAAAGTTTTGCCTATCTATCAATATAAGGCACTTAGCAACATTTGTTTGATTAATAGGTATTTCAAGGTATTTTTATAAAATCTATTTATAACAAGAAAAGTCTATATCCATTATCTGATAGTACCAAGTACCATGGGAAATAGTCTTTCAAGGAGTTTGTAATAAGGTTGGAGAAACAAAACATTACAATGTCTAAGAAATAATTCTAAGCTATAATAAGACCCAGTTAGCTAAATGCCAATGTTACATAAATGCTATAAAAGTCAAAGGAATAATTGATATGTGTTGACCAATCTCTCTTGGATAACCTTCCTTTTCTGAGTTTTTGTGACAGTGTGGTCTCTTCGTTTTCCTCCTACCTATCTGCATACTCTTCATTCTCCTTTGATAGATCATCATCTATGTCAGGGCAGGTAGGTGATGCAAAGGATAAAGCCCTGTGCTTAGAGTGAAATCCTGCTTCAGACATTATTAGCAGTGTGACCCTGGACAAGTTACTTAGCCTTATTTGCTTCAGTTTCCTCATCTGTAAAATGAGGTGGAGAAGGAAATGGCAAAGCACTCCCAGTATCTTTGCCAAGAAAACCCCAAATGGGGTCATGAAAAGTCAGACATGACCAAAACAAGTTAACAGCAATGATCTATTTGTGATATTGTTTTCCTTTGAGTTCTTTGCCTGGCATGTGGGATGAAGAATAGAAGAGGAAATTAGCATAGTAGAGAGGGAGCTAGCACACACACACACACACACACACCAACTCCAGATGTGAAGGGGAAGGTGCAGAGTGGATTTCCACTGCCCTTGTCTGCTAGGTGAAAAACCTCTGTCCCTGGAATAAGGGGAAGAAGACATTGTTTTTCAAAGAAAGGCATAAAGATCACCCTTTCTCAGTTTTCTATAAAGGACTAATTTAACCTTTTATAGTATGACTTTTGGCCAACCAATCATGTCATCTCATAATAATGATTTGATTCTCATGGAAATCGTATTCCCTATAATATAGATGTTTCACCTAGCATCACAGTTTTATAAAACCAGTTAATGACATTAAATAGAAAATGTTTTTACAATAATATTAAGGACTCTCAGACTCCATGTTGGATTACTTGGGGCTTTTCAGATTGGAAAAGTAGTCATTGGCTGCTAAATTATTTTAAGGCTTTTTGACAAGTTGGCAAGAAAATCATGTGTTATTAAAAACCTCATACTCGTAAGCCCTTTTGAAAACCTATCAGGCAGGAGAACTTGTCATCAGAAGCAGGGTTTCTTTTTTATAATAAAACTATATTAAGAATTTTCTCAATATGCAGATCAACTGTTATTTTGCCTTGTTCATGCAAAAATCAGAGAAATTCAATTCTTTCCATCTGTCTGAGTTCCTCTCAGAAAGGCCAATAAACTGAAGTTCAAAAAATCAGAAACCGACCTTGCTCATTATTGTTAAATAATTGAGGACAAAAGCCTGTATCCTCAGACATAAAAGCTCCATATATCTATATGGAGGAGGAGAGAGCTTTTCAAAAATGAAAGGAGTCACTGAGATATTTTGAGAGATTTTAGTCCAAGGAAACAAACAAAGCAAAAGAAAAACACCAGATTTTTTTTTTTAAATCAGATCATGGATAGTTAAACACAAATAGTGCTGAGAGACAATAAAGCTGGGTTTTAGACTTAGTTGTTTAACAGATTTGCTGTCTTATTTCTCTTATCTTCTCAGTTTTCTCACTTAAAAATGAAGTACTTCATCCCTAGTTACTTTCCAAGTCTTAAATTCAATAATTCTGCTTGTAAGCTGGGAATTGTATTTATCATGCCTCTAGGACTAAAGAGAGATATTCTCAACACCAACATGTGCTAGCATATTAATTTGATGATTCTGGGTCATCTTCCATGCATAAAATTACTTTTAAAATGTAAAACCAAAATGCACATATATTTGTAAACACTAAAATAATTATTGCAAAAGTTAATGAATAATCTATGAACATAGTAAAACATGAATACAAAATTCACTATTATTGTCTCCAATTTTACTAACAGATTTTATCTCGGGACCTTTTTATTCATAAAACATAAGTTAATGCAAAACAGATTTCAGTTGAACAAATAAAATATAGATGTTTTTACTCATTATAGTATCAAATTTGTAAAGGGTTAACAATGTTGCAATCATATGAAAATGGTGACATGGTTTTATGGTGGGGTTTTTTAAGCATCATTTATGGTTTACAGTCAAAAAATAGCTGCAGAGCAAGGTTGTCATGGCAACTCACAATTGATCAAGCATTTTTCTTTTAATTGTCTACCAATCAGCTGACTGGAAAGGGAAAGGGGAGGAGGAGAAAAATATGTGAAACAAGTCAGGAAAAAGAATTAGGATGGTACATAGAATTTAATTAAGGAATTATTATAATTTTGTTGTCAGATAACTTGGGATGTTGTGGTGAAAGTGATTTTTAGAAACATTTTCTTCTTTGCATTTTGACCATTATGTGTTTCCCCTGTTATTATTATTTTTTAGTTACTGACTGATCAAAATAGATCATTTTTTGAGTATGTACTGGTAATGAGTTCTGGATATTCACTTCTCAGTAAATCTCCGAAAGGACCTTTGATTATCAGTTATCCATCCACAGTCAAAAGTCTAAGAAATATGCCTTATTTTGATTTAATGGGATGGAGGATGGAAAGAAAAGGTTGCACAACATTTTTTTTGTGCTAAGGGCTTTTGAGGAGACATATAGGAGAGTGGAACAAGGTCAGTTTGAATGAAAATTGGCAATTACAGTTTTAGAGAGGTTCCCCCCAGGGAACCTCTCCAAGTTGCACCTCTGATTTTCCCCTCAGTAGTTTTCTCTACTACAGGTTCTCATAAACCTCTCCACCCCTGGAAGCTCACTACATCTCTGTATTTCACACATTGGAGGTACTTATCTCTCTACCCCAGGTGGCTGTTCCCTCCCAGAACATCTAAAGATGACACTTACGTCTTCATTCCTCTGTAGACTATAATTCTGACTCACCTTCTGGACTTCTCTAACATTGTCACCATGCCAAGTACCTACATTCTCCACTTTTATGTACTGCCTAGAACATAAGCTCCTTGAGGACAGGGACAGTCTTTCTGTTTATCTTTGTATTTCTAGCAATTAACACAGTGGCACATAGTAGTTAACTAAAACTTGTTGATTTGACTTGGGGGCACTGAGGTCTTACTCTGAGAGATTTCCCTGGGGGCATTAGCAGATTAGAAGATTTGCCCAGGGCCATACACTTTCTTCCTGTCAGGACTCCAAGATCAGTTCCTTATCCATTTTGCTCCACTGCCTTTCTTTACGCTATTTTCTGATATTAACGACTACATCCCTAACTTGTCTAAAAGAAAGTAACTACATTTCATTCATTTTTCTGAACTTTCTAAGAAACTGGATCACCCCTCTAAGAGAAACATCTTGAAGGCCAAGTAAAAGGAGTTGTAGGAGCTAACAGTTACCCTTTCTGCCACATGTGCTATAGGCTTGATCCTATTTTCTCCTGGTTTCCTTATTTACTTGTGGAAAACATGATAGAGAGTTTGGGGGAAAAACATTTTATTCCAACAGTTTTTCCTATACTATATCAGTAAATAATTCTTCCTAAAAAAAACTTGAAAAAACTTTCTATGCAATGGAGACATATTTCTGACTTTCTTAGTCAGGACTAGTGAATGTTATTAATCTTCCAAAATGACTCTAAGTTTGAAAATAGATAAAGAGTTAGAAAAACAAAGGTGTGCTCTAATGATGGCAGAAAGCTAATTTTCTCTGGAGGGAAGGAGAACTTCCTGATAAATATCATAAAGGCAGTAGATATGAGAGGAGGAAACAGTGGGAGTTGGAGGAGCAGAGAATGAAGGGATTATTTCCTGTAAATTTCAACAGTACTCAATAATTTTCATATTCACCAAATTTTATATTTCTCTCCTATTCTATATATCTTTCTCATTCTTGCCTGCTGTTTTGCTGTTGCATCCTCCAACCTGGAGACCACAGACCAGAGAACAGAGAATAGAGACCATGTCATTGGAGCTGAGCTGGACTGGGCTACACTGTCCTGGTCGGTGAATACCTTATAAGTCCTGCTGTATGTAGCTGGCCCCAGATGGACTTCACTTTATGCTCTGGCTAGCCCCTCTCAATTCTTGATTCTCCCTCTGCACTTTCCAGTTCTAGAACCATAATCAGATCCATATTGGCATTACTAGTAGAAAAAGTACGTGTGTTAATCTGCTCCTTCATGGCTTCACATACCATCCTTGTGATTTTTCAAATGAAAACACTCCTCCCTTGCTCTTACTTTCTTAGGCATCATTTCCCTCTATTAGAATGAGAACATGGACAGACTCACTTTTGCTCTTGTATTCCCTGAACTTAATTACAGTCCCTTACACATAGGAAGTTCAGGGGCTACAATACTTAATAACTGCTTTTTCATTCATTAATTCACATATGACACGAGGTGATTTTAGTAACCAAACATCTGTGTTGTAGACTGTAATGTGTCTATGACTCAATCAATAAGACTTAGAGCATGGGGTAGGGAACCTGCAGCCTGACTCTCTAGGTCCTCAAGTGCAACCCTTTGACTGAATCCAAACAAATCCTTAGATTTGTTCTAAGAAGTTTGAATTCAGTCAAAGGGCCACACTTGGGGACCTGGAGGGCCTCATGTGGCCTCCAGGCTGCAGGTTCCCCACCCTTGACTTAGAGAACTGACTGGGGCTCAGAAAACTGGGTGATTTGAACACATTCACACTAACGACTGCCAGAAGTCAAATATAAAACCTAAATCTTCTGGACTCTAGCTCTAGCATTCTTGTTCACTATCCAAATAAGAATGAGAATTTTTCTGAAAGAATATCTAAACCTAGAATACTTTCTTGGATGTTTGTTTACCTGAAGAATGCATTGCAATAAAGAGTTTTAGCATTCATAGCATTATACTAGAAACAGCAAATCTCCATGGTTCCATGGACAACAATGTTAGATGAACACCAGCAAATCTCAGCAAAGAAAGGATGATTGAGACAAAGTAGACATTTAAAAAGTGCTGCATTAATAATCATGGATCATATCTCAAGCACACAACCCAAGGAAAAATTATAAATAGAAAGACTGAAGACAGGGTGTATAGTCTCATCAGGAAAATTAATTGCCAAATAAATGATAGAAATAATAATCACTGTACATTCAGAAGAGGGACAGACTGTAATTTGCTGGGAAAGCTATATGGGGAAAAAGTGAAATTTGAGCCAAAGCTTAGATGGGGAGGATTTGAATAAGTGGGAAAGAAAAAAGAGAACATCATTTAGGAGGGAAAAAGAAGTAGATTAGTTTGACTAGATGAGAAGCAGAGATGTGCTGGAGTCATCTAATAATGGTTCTTGAGAGCTAATTGTTACATTTTCAGCATAAGCATTTTATATACATCAGAAGTTATCAGACACTAAAAATCAGGGACTGGCTTATTGTTTTGTTAATTTCCAGACTTAAGAAAGTGATGGAGAAAATGTTAATGATGCAAATTAAACTTAAAAGTGAGTCATACACTCTCCCCCAGCTCAAGAGAGCCAATTATTAAGCATATACAGTATACCACTTGTTAGAAGGCTTATATATAGCATGTAAAGCTAGGAATGATCATTTGGGACCTCAAATCCCAGGGTACACAGTTTGAACCAAGAGATAATTCCTAAAGGCATTGGCGATTGTTGAGTAGGAGAATAATATGATGCATGATGTAAATTTTAGGAAGATTAATCTGGCAACAGTTTGTAAAGTGAATTTGATTGGGGAGAATATGAAATAGGCTGCTGCAGTAGTGTAAAGTGTAATATGATAAAATTCTTACCTAGACCATTGACAGAAATAGAAAGGAAGGAGCAATCGGATAGAGAAGAAATAAAGGTAGCAGGTATAGACTGTTTATTAAAGAGCTAATATGAAAAAAAGAAAGGAAATGGAGTCCTAATGGGAAAACAGGGGTCCACATGAAGGCTTTGGGTTTTTGTTTTTTGAAGATAATGGAGCCCTGCACATGTGCGAACTCAAAGAAGAGAAAAATTTTAAGTGAAACAGAAAGCTAGATTTTAAAATAAGGTCAGGTTTGCTAAAAAGTCATTTCTTAATATTCAACATAACAAGAAGGATTAAAAAAATAAGAGAAGTTGTAGTTTCAAGTTTCTCAAAGGAAAGGAATCTTAAAAATCAAGAGTTTTATTGTTGTATTAGTATAACTCTCTCCTTTTCAGCAGGTAAGTCTGTAGTAGTGTTGCCCCTCCTGACAAAAGAAATTTTTTATAGTACCTACTAAACATATCATCCATATGTTCATCCATCTAAAAAAGGAATGAATGTTTAAACCGATCGATCTGCTCTGATAGTAACCTTTTGTCCTTAGTTTCAGTGCTATGGATGTCAGCCAGCATACAGAAGAAGGATTACAATTCATCTCCCTTTCCCAGTTGAATCACAACCAATAAGCCATAAATTGCCAGGGCAAACAGCCAAATGATGTCTTATTTCTGCAGGCATATCTCCACTAGCTCAATTGCTTTGGGAACAATGAGAAGGGAGCTTATGAACAGCCCTTCAGTTCCATATGCAGTCAGGTTATAAAATAAATTGCTAATAATAATGGTTTGCATTAATAGATTAATAATGAATAGAAGAATAAAGTAAGAAGTGATTTTGGAAGCACAAGGTCAACATTGGGAATAGTAATTACCGGCCTATTCTATCACGTTAAGATGTGGTGGACATAGAAATACTTGGGATAAAAAACTTGAACTTCAGAATTCCAAGGTTGTCTTTCCTTATTTTTTTCCACTTAAGAAAGACCCCACCAAAATTTCAGACAAAATGTGTCCAAAATGGAAATTATTCTTCCCTACCTAGCTCCAACCTGCCGCTTCTTCCAACTTCCTTATTTTTGCTGAAGGTTCCATAATCCTTCCAGTCATCTAACTTTGCAATCTCTGCATCATCCTTGATGTTTCCTTCCTTTGTCCTCCCCATATCCAACCACTTGTCAAGTCTTGTCAATTCTACCTTTACAATATCTCCCTTTCATCTACTTTTCTATACTCACATAGCCACCACAGAGGAGTAGGTTAGGGGTGGGAAGGATTTGTCCTCATATTTCTTGATTTGAGTTCTGCTTGATCTTTGTAATTTTGTTACATTTTTAAAAATATAGTTCTTTCCATTTATAAACTACTGTTTATTTTTTTTACCATGATGTAGACAATTGAAATCATAATAGCAGATATTAACTTATTTAGAAATTATCCCAGTTAGATCAAGCCAAGAATTACCCATTAAACAATCAGATGTTTAAACCAGAATATTATTTATACTCATTACCACTCTCACCCCACCTTCTACAAAAGGATAGCATTAACAAAGAGCTCCACAGGGCAAGCAGCTCTGAGAAATAGGGAGAGGATTTATCTTATCTCTTTCATTAAAGCCTTGTGTAGCTGAATAATTAATATGGGAATTCTCATCGTGATCATTGAACATCCCAGATACCTGCTGCTACTGACTCTAAAAACATTTCAGTAGGGAAGGACATATGAGATGAGGAAAAAATGGTATCTTTGTTGTCAAGGACAACAGTGACTGATAGTAAGAAAATTTGACTGCACCTAGAAGAACAAGTAAGATGGAAAGATTTACATTTACTGGCAGAAAGTACGTTAAACAGAGCTAGGAAAACATTATACACAATAAAGACAATGATATAAATGAAAAGAACTACAAAACAATTTTAAAATATTGAAAAATTATAAAGAACAAGCTTGGTCTTGAAGAAGAGATGTGAAAAGATATCCCCCAACTCCTTTGCAAGGAAAGGATAGGAGTGATGCAGCTAAAAGTTTTTTCTTTCAAAAAAAAAAATTCTTCATTACAAGAGATGACTGCAGGAAGAGAGCTACAGGGGGGATTAAACATTGACATCTTGGTGTTAGTGAAGGGATGGGAAAAGATGGGAATGGGTGCATATGATTCAAGTGATCATTACATATACTCCTATAGGCAAGAATCTCTTAAAAGAAATGGAGTCTTCATAGTCAATAAAAGGGTGAGAAAAGCAGTGCTAGGATATAATCTCAAAAATCATAGAATGATATCTGTTTGAATTCAAGGCAAACTATTCAATACTACAACAATACATGCCTGTGATCCAACTACTCATGCCAAAGAGGTCAAAGTTGATCAGTTCTTTGAAGATCTACAAAATCTTCTGGAAATAACACCAAAAAAAGATGTCACATTCATCCTAAGGGATTGGAATACTGAAGTTGAAAATCAAAAGACAGTTGGAATAATAGACGTTTGATCTTGAAGTACAAAATGAAACAGGGTAGAAACTAATAGTTTTCTCAAGATAACACGGTGGTCATAACAAATACTCTTTTTCAACAATCCAAAAGGCAGCTCTACACACAGACATCACTAGATCATCAATGACAAAATCAGACTGATTATATGCTTTGCAGTCAAAGATGGGGAAACTTCATACAGTCACTTAAAATAAGAGCTGGAGTTCACTCAGCTCATGAGCTTCTTATTACAAAATTCAGACTTAAATTGAAGAAAGTAGGGAAAACCATCAGATCACATAGGTATGACTTAAATAACATCCTTTATGAAGCTAGGATTAGAGCCAAGAATCACCAGTTCAGCAAAATTGAGTATCATACTTCAAGAGAATAAAAATGGAACCTAGAGGACTTTCAAGTATTCTTGATGGAAAGACCAGAGCTAAATGGAAAATTTGACTTTCAAATAAAAGAATAAAGAGAAGCATAAGAAGGTAAACAGGAAAGAGAAATCATAAGGGTTTCAATGAAGTTAAACTGTTTACATTCCTCTGTGTGAAGATGATACTTTTAACTCCTAAGAATGCTATCATAATTAGGGCAGTTACAAGGAGTATACATAAATAGAGGGCACAGATATGAGTTGACAATGATGGGATGATATCCAAAAATTAAAATTAAGTGGTGACAAAGAGGGATGTAGTGGGAAAAGGTGGAAGGGAGAGGTAGAATGGGATAAATTATCTCACATACAAAAGGTGCAAAAGAGTTTTTACAACAGAAGGGATGACAGGGAGTGGGGTGGTGAGCAGTGCCCTTGTTCTCATTGGAATGGGCTGAAAAAAAGTAATAATATACACATTCAATTGTGTATAGAAGTCCATCTTATTCTATAGAGAAGTAGGAGGAGAAGAGGATAAGAGAATGAGGCAGGCTGATAGGGATTGGGGGAGGCAGTTTTCAGAAGCAAAATACTTTTGATGAGAGAAAGGGAGGAAAGGAGAGAGAGAAAGATGGATAAATGGGGCAATAGTAGAATGGAGGGAAATACACAGTTAGTAATTATAACTGTGATAGGTATAAACCCATTCATAAAATGGAAGCAGATGGCAGAGTACATTACATGATTTAGACAAAAAGAGTGATACCATAAGCAAATTGGGGGGAGCATGAAATAGTTTACCTTTCAGATCTATGGATAAGGAAAGAATTTATGACTAAACAAAAGAGAGAGAGCATTATGGGATGTAAAATGGGATAATTTTGATTACATTAAATTAAAAAGATTTTGCACAAACAAAATCAATATAGTCAAGATAAGAAGGAAAGCAGAAAACTGGGGAAGGGGGGATTTACAGCAAGTTTCTCTGATAAAAGCCTTATTTTTCAAATATATTGAGAACTGAGTCAAATTCATGATAATATGAATCATTTCCCAAAGAATAAACCATCAAAGGATATGAACAGGTAGTTTTCAGATGAAGAAATCAAAACTTATCTATAATCATTTGAATAAATGTTTTAAATCACTAGTGATTGGAGAAATATGGATTAAAAGAACTTTGAGGTACCACTTTACACTTATCAGATTGACTAATATAACAGAAAAGGAAAATGACATATGTTAAATGGATAGAGGAAAATTGGGACACTAATACACTATTGGTGTTGTGAACTGATCTAACTATTTTGGGGAGGAATTTATAACTATGCCTAAAGATCTACAAAACTGTGCCTGCCCAGCAAACACAACCACTAGGTCTGTATTACAAAAAATTTTTTTTAAAAAGAAAATGACCTTTCTGTACAAAAATATTCATGGCAGCTCTCTTTTTTGGTGGCAAAGATTGGAAATCCAGGGGACATCCATCATTTGGTGAATGGCTGGATAAGTTGTGGTATATGAGAGTGATAGACTACTCTTGTGCAAAAAAAAAAAAATTATGAGTAGGATGCTTTCAGAAAGCCTGACAAGACTTACATGAACTGATACAAAGTGAGGAGAGCAGAACCATAAGAACATTGGACAACTCAGGCTTAGGGAATCTGTGGCCCTCTAGGTCCTCAAGTGCAGCCCTATTACTGAGTTTGATCCCATTAAAGAGCCACACTTGAGGACCTAAGGGCCACATGTGGCCTCTAAGCCAGAGGTTTCTCCACCTCTGTCTTAGCTATTTTCAGTAATGCAATGATTTAAGGTAGTTCTGAAGGACTTATGAAAAAAAGTACTATCTACTTCCAAAGAAAGAACCAATGGAATCTGAATGCATATTGAAGCATAACTTTTTCCTAAACTTTCTTTATTTTCTATGTTTTTTCTTTTTTGTTTGTGTTTTCTTTTACAACATGACTAAAATGAAAATATGTTTTATATGACTGCACATGCATAACATATATAACTGTTCCTTTTCTCAATGAGGAGTGAGGAAAGGGAAGAAAAGAATTTGGAACTCAAATTTTTTTAAAATTAATGGAAAAATTGTTTTTAAATGCAATTGGAAAAAAAGAAAATTAGAGATATCAAATTAGTGCTTCATGCAAAAATGGGCATAATAAAAATATATGGTAGAGACTTAAGAGAAGTAGAAGAGATTAAGAATTAGCAAGAATATGCAGAACTATACAAGAAAGATACTAACATCCGTGATAACCATGACAGTGTGATTGCTGATCTAGAGTCAGACATCCTAGAGAATGATGTCAAGTGGTGTTAGGGAGCATTGGTAACAATAAGGCTAGTGGAGGTGACACAGTTCCACCTAAGCTATTTAAAATTGTGAAAAATAATGTTGTTAAAGTGCTGCACTTAATATGCCAGCAAATTTAGAAAACTCAAAGGTGGAGAAACTTTATACAGTCATTTAAAATAAGAGCTGGAGTTCACTCAGCTCATGAGCTTCTTATTACAAAATTCAGACTTAAATTGAAGAAAGTAGGGAAAACCATCAGATCACATAGGTATGATTTAAATAACATCCTTTTTGAAACTAGAATTAGAGCCAAGAATCACCAGTTCAGCAAAATTGAGTATGACCATTGGATTGAAAAAGATTAGTTTACATCCCAACCCTAAGAAGGGCAACACCAAAGAATATCCAAATTACCAAATTTATCATGTTGTCCTCAACTCACACACCAGCAGGATTATGCTTAATATTCTGCAAGCTGGACTTTGGCAATATGTAGACAAAGAATTACCAGAAGTCTGATTTTCAAAGAGGCAGAGGAACTAGAGACCAAATTGCCAACATTTACTGGATTATGGAGAAGGCAAGAGAGTTTCAGGAAAAAAATCTACTTCTTCATACTAGAGCCTTTGATTTTGTGGATCATGACAAAATGTGTCAAGTCCTCAAGTGATGGGAGTACCAAATCATCTTACTTGTCTGAGGAAGCAGTATGCAAACATGCAACAACTGATTGGATTAAGATTGGGAAAGGAGAAGCCAAGACTGAACATCATCATTTTATTTAATTTACATGCAGAGTACATCATATGAAATGCCAGTCTGGATGAATCAAAAAAGAGAATTAAGGTTGCCAAGAGAAATATCTGTAATCTCAAATATGCAGATGATATCACTCTGATGGCATAAAGTGAAAAAGAATTAAGAAGCCTCTTGAGGAGGGTGAAAGAGGAGTGTGCAAAGCTGACCTGAAGTTTAGCATCAAAAGAACCAAGATCTTGGCAACTTGCCCCATCACTTCCTGGTAATTAAAGGGAGAAGAAATGGAAGCAGTGTTAGATTTTGTATTCTTGGGTGCAAAGATCAGTGCAGATGGTAACTTCAGCCATGGAATTAAAAGACTCTTCCTCCTTAAAAAGAAACCATGGCAAATCTGGATTACATCCTAAAAAGCAGAGACATTTATCTTGCTGATAAAGGTCTGTATAGTCAAAGCTATAGTTTTTCCAGTAACAATGCATGGCTATGAGAGTTGGACTATTAATTAGTTAAGGAAAGCTGAGTGCCACACTTCCAAATCAAGGTGTTAAAGAAGACTTTTGAGAAGTCCTTGAATAGCAAGGAGGTCAAACCAATTAATACTTAAAAGGAATTAATCCAGGCTATTCACCAGAAGGTCAAATACTAAAACTGAAACTTAAATACTTTGGCCACATAATGAAAAGTTGGGACTCATTGGAAAAGACCTTTACATTGGGAAAGATTGATGGCAAAAGGAAAAAGGGATGGTAGAGGATGAAATGGATAGATAATGTCATGGAAACACAGAATGTGAACTTGGACAGGCTTCAAGAGATATTGGAGGAGAGAAGGACCTGGAATACTATGGTCCATGGAATCACAAAGAGAACATGGCTGAACAACTGAATAGCAAATATATTCTAAAGTATCTCAAATAACAGTTTTTTAAAAAAATAGGAACAATTTTCCTATAATATTACCCAGCAAATTAGTTTTACCTTTCTTCCTTACCTTCTATTTCCTGCTGCATTCTGGGTGGCATTATAACCTGGAGGTGGTGGTGGAAACCAGGACTGTCTGTTAAGAAATAACAAATGTTATAAAACAGAATGTTCAGAAGATCTAACTCCAAAGTCATGTCTCTTTAGGATCAATTTGCAACCAAAAAGACAAATTATTTTATATTAGACTATTTTTTTTACAAGCACCATTTCTTGTAAATAGAACAGAAAATACTCATGATACGTTCATGTCTTCTATGTTGAAATCGATTTTCTGGTTACTTTTGGACACCAAATAATAAGGCATTGTAGTGTTGCTAGTGTCAAAAAAATAACGACTGAAAATAAAAAGAATCAGACTCAGATATCTGAATAGAGTCACCTTTAGTTCAGAAAGCTTTTTGCCAACAAAAAATTAAATCTCACTTAATTACCCTTTGGATTGACAGGAGCATCTGAGAGGTTCAGCAAAAAGATTAAAGTGTAAAGCAATAAAGAGTGTCCAAAGGATAACAGACAGGGAAACGAGGAGTCTTGAAAACATGCCATGTAGAGAATAATTGCGAAGACTAAAGATGTTTAATCTTGTGGAAGAGGATGAATGGGGCAGCAATAATAGCTATCTTCAAATACATGATAGGCTGTCATGTGGTAGGAGTTGTATTTTTTATCACAAGAAAGGAGAGATGTAGGACAAATAGGTGAAAAGTCATAGTGATTCAAATTTCAACTCAATATTTTGACATAATAAGCATTCAAACCATTCAGCAATATTTCACAATGGAGTAAATGTCCAGTCAATGTTAGTATTGAAGTAATGCCTAAACGACCATGTATACAGGGCACTCCAGAAGAGACTCCTGCTATAGGTGGTGGATTTAGATTAACTGACTTCTCAGGTCCCTTACTATGCGAGGCTTACGGGGCCAAAGAACAGAGGTTACCAAATTATGGTGCTGGGCTGATTAAAGCAGTTTTTTAAAATAATCTCCCCAAGAAATACAGTAGTCACAAGCTAGGCATGAGTCAGCACTGCATCTTTTACTAATACCATTTGGTTTCTGGCCCTCTAATACTGTACTATTGTGTTTATAGTATGAAATTCTTCAGTCTTTTCTATCCTGGAATTACAGGTTTATTTACTGTTCTATATCTATTGGATAAATGGGTCTTATCAAAGGTAGCAAAGGCATGTGAATAGAAAGCTAGCATTATAGTTAAGAAGACCTGTGTTCAAGTCTTACTCTGACACATAAGGGCTACATGACCCTCACCAAGTCAAATCACCCTTCAGTCATCTAGGCAACTCTCTAAGAATATCAGTTACAGAGAACGTTCAAACCTGCATTGCAAATATATAGCAAATATATTCTAAAGTATCTCAAATAACAGTTTTTTTAAAAAAAATAGGAAAAAGAGATTATATGAAAAAGAGATTATAGGTCCAGCTCCTATCTCCATCTTACTGTAAAAGCAGGACCTAATCAGAGAAAACGATGGTAATGATCACAGGAATACACAAATTTTTACCCAAGATCCCTCTCTCCATAATTGTTATCAAAACTCTTGATTTTACCTTGATTTTAACTATATATAACTATACATGGCAAAAAAAAGTAGCTACTTAGGCAGCATGATTTAAGGGCTCTGATGAAAGGTTTACTTGCACCCAAAGTTTCTGCCCTGCTAGAATGACATAATGATCTATGTTTCTACTATCACTGTTATTTTGAATTTTGGGGCATTGTCTCTAGAAGGTTCCTATTAAGATTTACGGCGTAATGCAAAGAGCAATGCATGAGGAGGGAAAAGATGCGGATTCTAGTTTCAGCATAGATATCAATTTGCTACATCAAAGGTTTAATTGAATTTAAAATAGAAGGCATCATAAGATCATAGAGCGAGAACTAACAGGTACCTCAGAGGTGAACTAGGTCGACCTCCTTCCTCATTGTACAGATGATGATACTGAGACCCATAGAGATTAAGTAACTTGCATTCCATAATCATTCAAAACTGACCTTTTTGCTACTTGTCATTCAGTGCCAACAGTCTATATCCCATCTGTGTGACTTTTCATTAGTTTTCTCTTTCCAAGCCTGAAATGAACTTTTCCTTACATCCATCTCATAAAGTCTTTCTCTTCCTATAAGATGTATCTTAGGCACTATTATTTTCTGATAGTAGCAATTGATTCCCTGCAATTGCCAAAAAATTCCCCCTCCCAAAACCACCTTATGTTTGACCACTTTGTGTGTTTATATTTATATGTATGCATATATTAACTCTATGTTTATGCTACATATTTTTACATGTAGTTATTGTATCCATTAGAATATAAGTAGAATACTAGTAAAGATTTTTTCATTCCTTGGTACTTATATCCCTAGCTCCTAAGCACTTAACAGACAATAAAGACATGTTGATTAATTATCGATTGCCTAAGGTCTCTCATACAGTAAGCATAAAAGGGAAGCCTTGAACCCAAAGAATCCTAATCTGGAGCCAGTGTTTATCCCTCTATACCATGCTGCTCAGAAATCTAGTCTAAACCCAACGTGCTTATTCTACAAATGAGGAAACTGAACCCAAAGATTCAGTGAAACACTCAAAACACATTTCTAGAGACAGAGCTTGTTCTAGGACTCGGGTTTTCTTCATAGTATAGTACTCCCCACATGATACCACACTTCCTCCCATTGGGCAGGAAATGGGGAGGGAATCACCAGGGCACGGGTGGCATTTGGGATACCTGGAAGGTTACAAAAATAGAGAAACTGGGAATGAAGACGGAAGGGTAGAAGGGGCAAAGACAAACTTTAAACATCCATCCCTGGCAAGCTCAATTTACACAACCAAGTAGAAAAGGATTTAGAAGTACAATTATTAGAAAAATATTTTCCCAGTGATAACCAAACACTGAATACCTCTTTTTCTTTACAGGAGTTGTGAGGAGTGGGGCTGCAGCAGTGGTGCTTGTAGTGGGGCTGGTTTTCAAAGAAGCTCCAGGTGGTCTGTATTTAAAAAGAAAAGGTTTGGAGTTTTTGTTTGTTTGTTTTGAGAAACTCAAAGAGAAAAGGTCTTTGCTGAGGGGGTAACTATTGGGTTAGTGAGCAGGCCAAGATAAAGCAAGACATCTTTAATTCTTGTCTTTAAACCCACCCTCTCTCTCTCATCTTCCAATCTCTATTAACATCAGCACCTGCACTTGGCCTCCCCCTCCTTGAGAAACATTGGCTTTACCTTAAAGATGACTGGAAGTCATGGAAAGGGTAGATTGTGGAGTGGGGGAGGAGGGAGAGAAAGGTATTGGATAGTGACAGAAAGACCCCTTAAATGAGCATGAACAACAAAAAATTAATGCATAAAAACAGTAAGAAGTGAACAAGGGGATAGACACAAATAATCTTAATAGCTTATTAATTTTTATATATTAATTATAAAAATTCCTTTAAAAGTAAAATTCATAATGAATGCTGACATTTTCTTATACAATCTTTGTGTTTTTTAAACATTGAAAGTTTAATTGTTTTAAAGGAAAGAAAGAAAATAAATTAATACTGAGGATTAAAATTTGGTGTAATAAGATCTTTACATATCTTCCATTTATACATTCTGGGCAATACCTGTTTTATCTAGATGCAATCATGGGCACCCCTTAGAGAAAGCCATGATTTTGGAGTCCCCTTTATATTAACAAAAGAATTGTAGGGAAGTGAAGTCAAGAAGGATGGTGGTGGTGGTGGTGGCCAGGAACACTATGGAATTGTAAAGCACCAAGAGTCTAACAGTCACCAACTGGTAGAAATGGGTGAGAAAGAAGTAAGAGGGAATCATCAACTCAGAGAGAGAGAGAGAGACAGAGACAGAGACAGAGACACAGAGACAGAGACACAGAGACAGAAAGACAGAGAGAGAGGAAGAGAGAGAGAGAGAGAGAGAGAGAGAGAAAGACAGAGAGAGAGACAGACAGACAGACAAAGACAGACAGAGAGAGAGAGAGAAAGAGAGATAGAGACAGAGACAGAGACACAGAGACAGACAGAGAGACAGAGACAGAGAGACAGAAAGACAGAGAGAGAGGAAGAGAGAGGGAGAGACAGAGAGAGAGAGGAGAGAGAGAGAAAGACAGAGACAGAGAGAGAGAGAGAGAGAGAGAGAGAGAGAGAGAGAGAGAGAGAGAGAGAGAGAACAAATATGAAGACAGAGAACCCAGATTTCATGTTTATTTAAAGGGATATAAAAATTATACTGTGAGTCTGAAGTTAATGTAGAAGGTGAGGACAGGCAGCACCTTGAATATGCATACAAAGAAACAGATACTGTGCTCTAAAATATAGTTTCAGTAGAAATATACATACGGCTTTGTTGCTTCTGATGTTTTGAATGTGGACAAGCCTCTGATGGGGGAAAAAACATCAAAGTTTGAGAAATAAACAAGTGGCAACAAAGAATAATTAATACCATCTGTGTTATAATCATCCATATTTTGATTGTTCAATATAATGACAGGTTAGAAATTCTTTTGAGTGGAGGAAAGCACAAGGATTTAGATAAATCCCAAGAGATGGCCTCCCTATCTTGGTTGTATCTTGTGAGAATCTCCAGTCTTTTTTTCCCTCCCCCCAAAAAAGCTGCTTCTGTTTTTACCAAATGTCTTTATTTGCTGTGCAGCTGTGTTCAATCATTTTCCTTGGTAATGAGAATGTAAAATCTGCATTTACATGATTTTTTCGTCAATACTCTTGCTGCTAGAATGTTTTTTAAAGTAATATACATGTGGTAAATGAAATGAGCTCCAGAGCTGGGCTCACTTGATTTCCAAAGACCCCACAAAGTTTTCCTTTTTCTCTGGTCATGGACCTGAAATAAAAGCTATTCATACTTGAACCTTCAAATATTTTCTTACTACCAGAAGCATGAATTATAAGAGACCTTAGGGAATACATTTGGTAAGAACGGAGCCTTACAAATTGATGGGAGAGTCAGAGAAGGGTTGCGCGCTTGAACCTTTTCCCAAAGTTAGTCAATACTTGTACCTAGTAGTTAGTCGGCTATCCAAGGTATTGGCCTTATAAGTTTTAGCAGCATCATTTCTGTCTGAAATCCTTTATGAAGAAACATAAGACAAAAGTCTTGATGAGCATTCAGTTTTCAGTGCCCCTTTCAAATTCTCTTTTAAACTAGAATCATTTAAAAACATAATTCTTCCCCAATGAGAATCATTTTTCAAAATTTTGTCTCTGCCCCTTTCCCTTTGTGCTCCCCCATCTAACCAGATGCAGATTTGTTCATTTTATTCCTGAGGATTCACCCATGTCCCTCTCTGCTTTCACAGTCATGGACCTAGCTCCAGCCTTCATTTTCTCTGGACTTGTATGATAACTTGATACTGTGCTGTATAAGAGCAAAACAAAGCGGTGACCCTAATCCCTTTCCCCTTCCCACAGAACAAGGTGGGATGAGGGGGCACCCTCAGATACTTACTTACTTAACTACCGCTTGCCTTTTCATAATTATCTCTCACTATTTCCCTTCATTCACACTGTGGTCCAGCCTATCTAAACCAGTCACTGTTGAATGAACACTTTCAATGCTCCTCTGCCTTTACTAGTGCCATCCTTTATTCCTGGAATGCATGATCACCCTCCTCCTCTTCTATTTACCTGTTGAAATCCTTATATTTTCTAACATGCAATTTATATATGTTATCATGACACACACTGGAGTCAGCATGAAAGTATTAGAAGTGTCTTGAGTGCCACATCTGACCGGGAAAAAGGTCCTGGTATAAGGAAAGTAACAATGAGGAGAATGGGGAGAGAGGAAGAGTGTTGTCCTCTCATGAAAGGAGCAGCCACCACCTTTCTAACCACATACTCACTCAATAGACTCTGCATATTGTATGTATGAATACATATTTCAGCAAGAGACAATTCTAAACCCAAACTCTACCCAGGAACAAAACAGGATTACAAGGAACTAGACACAGAAAAAAAAAATTATATGTACATGTGTGTGTGTGTTGTATGTATGTATGTATGTATGTATATTTAAGGTCAGTCTGTAATTCCTGAACTAGTATCTGATAGACTACAATCTGCAATATATCCCCAACAAAGCGGACGTCTCTTCCACTCCCAAAGTCTTCTGGTCGGTCATTAAAGAACATACTCAGTTGTTCCATAATGATCTTTTTGCAATCAATTAACTTGTATGAGCAGAAAAGAAACAAATGTCTCCAAAGCCAAGCTAAAACAGGAATAAATGTGATAGAACACAGAATTCCTCTAATACATTGCTATCATGAGAAAATAACAGGGGACAATGATGTCTATGTGTTTTGTAGTTTGAAAAAATACATAAAACTAAACCGTATAGGTAGATGTG
Source organism: Bettongia penicillata ogilbyi (assembly GCA_023548195.1). Lineage (NCBI taxonomy): Eukaryota > Metazoa > Chordata > Mammalia > Diprotodontia > Potoroidae > Bettongia > Bettongia penicillata. The sequence goes on along the minus strand of JAJHZJ010000831.1, from coordinate 1,931,822 downwards.
TCGTTTTCCTTCCTCATTCATTCTATGAATTTCTTTCAGTTTGGAGAATGGTAGCATTGTGGTGATTCCCCTCTCTTCCCTCCCATACCTTAAAGAGGAAAATTGCAGAATTCAGAATACATATGCCTTGTTTTTCTAAATTCAGGATTTCAGGTTGACTTAGAAGAGATCATGTTCTTTGGGTTTATCATGGAAATTGCTATGTATTATAATAACAACTGACATTTGTTTAGTGATTTAAAGTTTGCAAAACACTTTAATATGCTTTTTAATTTAAACTTCAAAATAACTCTGTGAGGAAGGTGTTGTAGGCATAAATTTCCCTATTGTACAGATTGAGAAATTGAGGAAGTTGTCTCATTTCTCAGAGCTCTCATTATTTCTAAGGAATTACAATCTAAAAAGATTCCCTTGCTCTAACTGCCTCAATAGAAACATTGACACACTCCACTTACACTGGTCCAGTGTAAAACTATTTGGAATTAAATAAGAAGATTGGCTAAGCTCTTCATATCATATCCTTTTACTCAGCAATACCACTACTGGTCATATACCCTGAGGAAGTGAAACACAGAAAGATAGTTTCCATGTATAACTAAAATATCCATCACAACTTTTTGTGGTAGCACAAACTGGAAAGATAGTAGATGCCCATGGATTAGGGGATGGCTAAGCAAATTGTAGTATATTAATATAATGGAATATTGTTTAGCAAAAAAGAACAACCTTGAAGTATTCTGAAAAACCTGATAAAGAGCAAAGAAAACAATATACAAAATGACTACAATAATGACAAGGAAAACTATACTAGAAACAAGGCAACAAGGATTAAAATCAATGACCAATATTGGCTCAAACAGATAGATTTCACATATCTCTCCTTTTGATAGTGAGGAAAGAAACTCCAGGTATAGAAGGTTTTGGTTGTTCAGTCATTCCTGACTTTTTGTGACCCCATTTGGGGTTTTCTGGGCAAAGTTATTAGAGTGGTTTCCAATTCTTTCTCTGTTCATTTTAGAGATAAAGAAACTGAGGTAAATAGGATTAAGTGATTTACCCAGGGCCACACAATTAGTAAGTGTCTGAGGCAGAATTCAAACTCACATATTGCTGACTCCAAGCCCTGCACTCTATCCAATGCACCACTTAGCTGCCCTAATAGAATGTCACAAACTATTAGACTTAGTGGTTGTGTCAGTTAATTTTTAACTTTATTTTGTTACAAGGAAAGATTTCCTAAGTGTCTATATATGACAAGGGTCAGGAAGGGCAGTGAGGGTAAGGGTGCATATTGGAAAATATCTATGATATGATATAATATAAATGTCTATAGTATAAAAAACAAAAACTATCAGTATCCCTATTCATATATAGATATAGATATATAAAATATAAATGTCTATGGTATAAAAAATAAAAGCAACTGGTATCCCTATTTGACTATGGGCAAACTACTCAAATTATGTGTGCCTCAGTTTCTCATCTGTCCAATGAGAGGGTTAGACTCGATAGCCTCTGAAGTCCCTTCTAAATCTATGATCCTATGACCCCGATAAAATATTCCTAAAGCAAAGAAAAAATGCTCAGTATGATCCTGATCAAGGTCACATTGTCCATTGTATCTCCTCCAGATACTTTCCCTACAAATTGTTGCCTTTTCTTCTGCTCCTATTCTATATGTGTATTGATGCCTTCTTCTTTTCATAAATTTAAGCCCTCCTCTTTTCCCTTCTCTACTGATCTCTTCTCTTCTTGACCAAGGTATGTGTGCTTTACTTCTTGAAGCTGGTAAAGCTAACTTCCTCATGCAAGGTAGTTAACTCATTGAGTTAGTTCTCATTTCTATTGTCAATGATTTATAGATTTGTTCTCTGCCAAACTTTCCAACAAAAGGAATCAAAACATTTTCATTCTACATATTAATACATTTGCTGCCCTGCTTCCAAAGGATGATCTATTACAATATAAATTATAAGGTATAATTTGCCAAGTTAAGATATTACAAGTTCTTGGGACACTTGGAACATGGTTAAAAGAAACTCATGTTCATAAGAGCATCTCAGACAGTTCTGGTAGAAAATATGATTTTATAAACGATGAGTCTTATTAACATATGTCATTGCCTTCATGAATCTTTCTCTGATCTCCCCAAGTAATCTCTTCCTCCTCTGAATGGTAACAACATTCTCACACTCATATGACATTTACTATCTTCCCCTTTATTATAATTGTATCTTTCTCTTATCTTTATCTTGTGACACTGGAAATTTCTTGAGGTCATAGATTATGACATTTAAGTTTTGTATCCTCAGCACCTATCAAAGAGGTTTTATACATGGTAGCACTTGATATGTGTTTGAGTGAGTAAAGTTATTGTTGAGACCATTCAGCCAGTTAATTAGCATGTATCCAGTACCTAAAGTGTACTAAACACCATGCTAAGCACTGGAGATTCAAAGAAAGAGAAAAGAGTCCCTCACAAGTATAATAGAGATCACAGCATAATGGGAAAAACAATATGAAAGCACAAAATACATACAGAACAAATTGGAGATAAGTAATGGAGTAAAGGCATTAGCATTAAGGGTGACAAGTAAGACTTCTTGTAAAAGATGGGTTTTTATTTGGGACTAAACCAGTCCAGTTAGAAACCAGAATGATTAGAAATCTATCTATCAGCAAAAAAGGTGAGGACTCCATTTAAGTGTGTCCTTTCAAGATCTCCATCAACTCCATCACCATCCCTACAAAGGCATTTTGGCATAAAAACTGATGTTTTCACATATTTAGAATAGGAAGGGAAGTCAGGGGTCATCATCTTTGGGTGACTTAGTGAAGATCTATTTCCTTATATTCATGCATCCTATAAGGCAAAATGACCCATCAAATAATTTTTCTTGTTTTTGGATGAATGATGAAGGCAGCTTCTCTAACTCCTTTATGCAACTCTCCGAGGAGAACCACTGCCCAGTTAACTGCAGCTGGAAAGCTGGATCAAATGTAATAAAATGAAACTTAAAAAAGATAAATGAAAAGTTTTAAACTTAGATTTTGAAAATTCTTGTTGCAACTGTGAGAGGCATGGTGAGAAACATGAATATGCAAACAATTTGTAGATTTTAATGTGCTACAAGCTCAGTGAGTCAACAGTGTGATATTATTGTATAGCCCCAAAAGGCTAATGTGATCTTAGACTATCTTAAGAGATGCATAATGGACAGGAGTAGGAAAGTGCAAGTCACACTGTATTCTGCCCTGACTGTACTCCATCTGACATATTGTGTTCAGTTTTAGATACCAAGTTTTAGAAAGAACATCAAGTTAAGTGGAGATTACCCAGAGGATAGTGACTGGGTTTTAAAGCATGTAAAGAAAATGTCATATGATAACTGACTGGATAGGTTTTAGGGCTTTTGTTGTTCAGTTGTGTCCAACTTTTCTGACCCCATTTGGGATTTTCTTGGCAAAGATACTGGAGAGGTGTGCCATTTCTTCCTCCAACTCATTTTACAAATGGGGAAACTGAGGCAAACAGGGTTAAGTGACTTACTCAGGGTCACATAATTAGTAAGTATCTGAACTCAGTCTTGTGACTCTACACCCAGCACTCTATCCCCTAGCTGCTCCTGAATATACTCATAGATAAGAAGACTGGAAGGGAGAGGATAACTACTTGAAAAGGCTGCAAGAGGGTTTGGACTTGTTCTGTTTGGCCCCAAGGGCAGAAGCAAGAACAACTGGTGAAAGTGGCAGAGATGCAGATTTTGGCTTAAAGTATAAAAAAATCTTCCTAACAATTAAAACTACCCAAAAGTTGAAAGAACTTCCTTTAGAAGTAGTAAAATTATACTCACTAGAGCTCAACTGTCACTTAAGGTCACTAGAGGTCATCTGTCACTTAAATTGAGAAGGAATCTTGTTCTTCTGTGAGTTGAACTGGATGGTGTCTGAGGTTGCTACCAAATGTGACTCCACCATTCTATGATACTCACTGGGTGTGGTCAATCATAAATTTCCAAATCAGTTAATTAATCAGTATTTACTAAGCACCGTATACTTCCAAGGACTGAGTACTAGGGATACAAAAAATAAAATAAAATAGTTCCTGCTTTCAAGGAACTTGCATGTCTTTGAGGTAATACTGTAGTGTCTACTCACACTGTGGCTACCATGATTCATTTCAAAATGTCTGACTCATGGTGTCTATGAACCTTTCATAATATGTGTCTAGGAATAGAAATAGGTGCTGGAACTATGATTTCATTGGTATAGAGTACTTCCAGTAGGGAATTTCCTCTACCAATGCAAGCTGGCAACTTCTCTACAACTTATAGTCTTAGAGAGCTCCTAAAGCACTAATAATTTTAGTTAGTACTCTTTAATTCTTGCCCAGGGTCATGTACCCAAGTACATGCCACAGGCAAGACTTGAAACCAAGGTCTTCCTGTCTCTAAAGTTGGTTTTCTGTCCATTATACCATACTTCTCATTATGTCCATGAGGTCATATCTTGCTTTTTTAAATTAAAATTTTTTCATAATTTTGTTCTTAGAATTTTTCAACTAAAAGGACTTTCCTTCCTCCCTTGGAGGAAAATAAGTGAATATTTAAATATGTAAACAAACCCATTCACATATAGCTATATTATTAAGTAAGGCCCTTATAATAATCCTGGTAGGCTCTTTTGTGCATTAGAAGTGTATTTCCCCTCTCTCATGAAATCTAAGTTGGCATTTCACCTGCAGAATCCCAAGAAAAATCCCACCAGTACCTCCATGTTATCTTTGATCCTTTATTTGAAAGAATAATTCAAGGTTCTTCTTCCGGGATTTACCAGGTAATTTAAGAGACAGAACTCTCTAGGAAGATTTATGTCCACAACACTTGATATGTATCCTTAAATATTAATTGCCTCTTTTTTGTTGTCACTGTTCTCCTTCCCTTTCCCCTTCTCCTCTCCCTTTCCCATTTCCCTTCTGATTTCCTTCCTCTTCTCCTCTGGTCCACACAGGGTATCCCACCCTAACCTGCCCAAAGGAATGAAAATCATCAAAACCTCTAAGGTATCTAGAGGTTTAGAGGCTCGATTTCTTTCTTAAGGCCATACCTTAATCACTCTGGCTCTCATTGATTAGTCAACTATAGGTCCCAGTCCAGGTCTACAGGGTCATTGTTTGGGCCCAATTGCTGTGAATAGCAACTGTTACTGTTTTGACCAGAAATCCCAAAGCCTTCTAGATTGATTTTTTTTTTTTTGACTAGGTAATATGGGCCATTCTTTGCCTCTGCTCTTACCTAGCCTTAATCTCTGAATGGGCTTTGTCAGAGAAATTGAGAAACTGAGACCTGGGAAAGACCTTAGTTTAAAAAGGCCAACATCTCCCACTGCATTTGGGTCCATCTCCAGTTGATCTATCTATGTCTTGCCACTGGACCCAGATGGCTTTGGACAGCCCTCGCTCACTTAAATCCAGTTCACTTGCCAGTCATGACATCTCCTTCCTGGTGTCACGGGCCTCTTCAAGAACAAAAGACAAATAGCAAGCACAACAATGAGATCATTACCATCCCCTTAATAATACATTCTAGAATTTTGCCAGCAATCCAAGGTCACTGGCCTATAGTTTCCAGGCTTATATCTCTTCTCTTTTTTAAAAAATGAGAACACTTGCCTTTCTCTGGTGCTAAGACACTTTTTCTACTTTTTTTGAACTTTCTTTTATTTTTAAAAGTTTTATTGATGCTTTTTGATTTAAATTTCATTCAGTTCTAAATCTAGACTACTCCCTTCACTGCCATGATCATCCATGACCTTTAAAAGATCATTGACCAAGGCTCAGCCATCTTATCCACCAGTTCTTACATTCCCTTGGTACATAATTTGTCTAGGCCTAATAACTAAAATTCACCAAAGGAATACAGGTCCTCTCATATCTTCCTATGCTTTAAATCCCTGTTAGCCATTTTTTTCCAGCTCAAAAGCTGACATTAGCTGCTCTTGCTTCCACTTTTTTATATATACTTCTTTAAACAATTAAGTTGGCCAATGAGTTTCTTGAGCAATTATATGAAACATTTTAAACAACTCCTTTTCCTCATCATAATTAACTTATTTATATCTTCAGAATTTTATTCTGATGCTAGGGGGTACCAGGGACAGAGCATTCAACCTGGGGATTCCAGTTCAAATCTGGCTTTGGACATATACTAGTTGTGTGTTCCTAGGCAAGTCACTTAACTTTTATTCGCCTCAGTTTCCCTCTCTGTAAGATGAGGATAAGAATACCCTACCTCCCAATAACCTACTTCACAAGGTTATTGTAAGAATCAAATGAGATCATTGTAAATCCCTTAGCATAATGACTGATACAGAGCTATCTAAATGTTCATTACTTTTCATTCTCAAGCATTTAAATACTAATATGGCAGAACCGGCTTTTCTTGGAATTTGAACTGATATAGCCTGGAATAAGAGTTACAACAAACAATCACAAGTAACCTGTACTCAGGCCCTTGGACTTTCTTTGTCCTAAAGACTCCCCAAAGAGGCCAAAGGAGTAAGAACTACTTGTACACTCTCTCTCGAACACTAGGGGTCTCTGTACCCTATGTTGCAGTTACTGAACTCCAGTTCTGCGTGGTCCCAACCTGTATTACTATTCATTCCTATTTTATTTACACAGTAAAAAAGTACAGTGGAGAAACATGCAATAGGAGCCAGAAGTCCCTGGGTTCTAAGTTTGAATGTGACCTTTACTGGTTGTGTAAGTCTAGGCAAGTCGCTAATCCTCTCTAGCCTTCTATGAAAGGATGGGGTTGAAATACATGATCCCTGAGATCCATTCCAGCTCTAAGTCAAAGTCTCGGACTTCATTTGGTTGAAATGGTAGAGGAATCCAGCTCTTAAATGTTTTTCAGAAGAACAACTAATAAAGAGCTTCTTTCTTTTAAGGTTCAAATGCTACACCTGGTTGAATGGAAGAGGCTGTATGGTGTAACAGCTCAAGAGCGAGCCTCTTCATAAAAGTATGAGCCTTTTAGGTTCACATCCTGCCTTTAACTTAACCTTTCTGTGTCTGGATCAACTCTCTACAACTATAAGCAGAAGAACAATTGCTAATCTGCTTTTCTAGAAAGGATTTCCTCACTGGGAGTTCCTTATGTCAATGAAACTACATCCCCCCACTGCACTATCCCCACCCTATTCACAAAAAAACAAATGAACAAAAACCATTCTAAACTGAAAAGTCAGACACTAGGGTTTCATAAGTGAAAATATAGAATGAACCACCAGTCCAATTTCCATTTTTCACTAGATCTACGGTCCTTTTTACCTCAAAGCTAGAAATAGGTAAGTGTGGTAGCACATCCTCCCCACCTCACCCTACTTTGACCTTCTTACCTACAAATATGTTGTCATCTTTCATTTAAGGAGGACAGGTGGTAAGTAAAGGCAAATAGATAATACAGTGGAAAAAGCGCTGGCCTGGGAGCCAAGAGGTCTGGGGTCTTATCCCAGCTCCATCACTTACTTGCTGAATGATTCTGAAAAATCACAACGCCTAGCGTATAGAAGGCACGTCAATGTTTAGTGAGTGAACTGAAATGAATTCATCTGAGCCTCAGACTTCTCATTTATAAGAATAAATAGGTTGGTCCGGCCCCTCCTAAATCAGACAAACTATAATTGCCTGTTTCTATGGGAGAAAGCAAGCTTACTTTTCTGCAGGCAGTCATTTATATCATACTTCATCATCCATAGGTTTAATTACACCAGATATTAGTGGCAGAAGTGAGAGATGACTGGTGGACAATTAGAGTGCTCCACTGGTATGCTTATGATGTCAGGACAGAGCAAGAAAGGCCTCCAGCACACTGGGGAACTTCTGCTTCAAACTTTTGGGAGAACATGAACTTAGAGAATGAGCCAGCATGGACTGGCTGCAATCTGCACCTTTGGAGGAAATACCAAGTCACTAAGATCGCATATTCACTTGACGGTTTAAGTTAGTTTAAATGAGAAGTGGAGGCAGCCCTGGCAGTGATGACAGCATATATTGCCTTTTTAGTGCAGATTGCTTTCTCAATATAGAAATACAGCAGCACTAGCCATCTTTACGGCCGCTGTTAGAATTTTCCTGAAAAATGAAGTAATCTGAGCCCGGAACCTACTGGACACCTCAAATATGGGCAAGACCAGATTAAAATCTGACAAGTGCCAGTTTGATCTATAATCAGGGCTAACATGACAAAATTGGGTAGATCCTTTGTTTAAAGAGAGTTATCAGCCTGAATAGTTTCATTGATAACTAATAAACAATGATTCTATAGCTACACCAGTTAAAATGTAAACTTTCTTGCTTATGAAGAAGCAACATCCAAAACATATTTATATCCTAAACATATTTTTTTAAATTGTGATTTGTACAACTTGCATTGTATCTTTAATTCTTGTTGTTCCAAGTTCTTTCAAAAGAAGGTATGTCTACTATCTTAAGGCCTTAATTCCACAGTAACTTTATAGAGTCAAAAGAGTTGGTGCAATTTTTAAAATGAATATCTCTTAGCTTTCCTACAGATTGGAATCAATCTTTTGTACTATTACATTTAGAGGTTCCATAAACTAGATTGGCAGAAACTGCAATTTGTCCCGTAATCAAGGTGGAAACATCAAAGTTGTTGGGAGAGATATGAGCATATCTCTCTACATAGGTGGAGAGGAAAGAACAGATGAAAGGAGAGATAGAGAAAGAGGTACAAGGATTTTTCAAATGTACAATTTATCAGTTAAAACTGAACTAATCCCTCCTGACTCACTGTCATTTTCCCTAGCTACACTCAGGCTACGTTTTCTCCTTCTAAATACATATAAATTTATTATCAGCATGAAATAAGAGGTAACATTCTATCTCATGGATAAATCATGAGCTTTTTCAAATAGAATATCACATGTTCAGTGTGCCTTAACTATTGGAAATAAAGATTTAGGAAAAAATAAGATTAATAAATGTAAAAACAGCTTATGTGCAATCCATAAATTTAACCATCATCATCATCACTAATATTTTTAGCACTTTAAACACTGTAATCAATTAATTAATAATCATTTATTAAGTACCTATTCTGTGCCAGGCACTGTGCTAAGTGCTGGAGATACAAAAAAAGTGCAAAAGATAATCCCTGACCTCAAGGACCTTGGACTCTAATATTGGAAACAGCATTTCAAATAAATAAACACAAAGGAAACTATATGTTAGATAAATAGGAAATTATTACTAGAAAGATTAGAATTAAGAGGGATTGAAAAAGCCTTTCTGTTGTAAGTTTGGATTTTAGTTGGTACTTAAAGGAAATCAGGGAGATCAGTGGGCAGAATGGAGGGAAAGTATTCCAGGCATGGGAGGGAGACAGAGAGAATGCCCAGTCTTGTTCATGAAACAGCCAAGAGGTCAGTGTCATTAGATTGAAGAATGTATATCAGGAAGTAAGGTGTAAGAAGACTGCAAAGGTAGGATATATAAAGGGTTTTGAATGGCAGAGAATTTTAAAATATATTTGCTCCTAGAGGTAATAGGAAGTCTTTGAAGTTTATTGGGGCAGAGCAGGGAAGGGAAATGATGGGACCTGTGACTTGGGAAAATCACTTTCTGTAGATATATCTTATATGATCTTCACAACAACTATTTATAAGCACTATTTTATCCCCATTTTAGAGATTAGAAAACTGAGAATAAGAGAGGTTAAGTGATTTCCATGATCCTTTAGCTAGAAAGTATCTGAAGCAAACTTCAAACTCAGGTCAGCTTGACCACAAGTCTAAAACTAGAATGCCTTATATTCCAGACACATTGTTCATGGTTTAAAGCAACTTACCTGTCCAAGGTATCATCAGATCTGTACCGAGTAATTGTGACTTTCTGCTCATCCCTTTCATTTTTGCTCCTATTGCCAAAAGAATACATCAAAAAAATTAATAAAATAACAAAGATGATTTGAAAATTATCATGCGCTTGGGAAAAACCTTCTATATTAAGGTAGATAGATAAAAGATACGCAATTAGATTTCAGAAAAACTACTGTGGGAAATACAAGCCTACCTGGATACTAACTTAAACATCCATTAAGTTGTAAGCCACTTTGTCCTTGTCCTTTTCACTCTCATAGGCTGACCTCAAGGACATTCAAATTTTTCTTCAATAATTTTAGCATTTGGCTCCTCCTCTTTTCCTTCAGTTCCTCCCTGGCTATCATTCTTGTTTTTTAGGAAATTAAATATATGTAGTGATTTACATTTTGACAATCCTCCTAACATTTAACTCTTTAGTGTCCATCTCAGCTCCACAGACTTCCATTTCAGCTACCTATCAACAAATAATAACAATATTGGCTCATGTTTACATAATACTTAAAGCTTTGCCAAGTGTTTTACACAGATGATCCCACTTGATCATCACAATAATCCTATGAGATAGGTGTATTACTAACTCATTTTATAGATGAAGAAACTGCAGCTTTGAGAGGTTGATTTGTCCATATACACAAAGCTAGGGAGGTGACTAAGTAGGGACTTGAAACCAGATACTCTGATTCAGAATTTGAGAATAGGAAGGAACCTAGTCATTAAAGGAAATTCATTATAAAATATCTGGCAGATGTCCATTCATCCTCTGCTGGGCAGGATCCACTTGCTCTCAAGTCAGCCCACTGTACTTTTTGGACAATTCTGTTAAGTGCATTTTCCTGACATTAAATCTAATTTTTCTTCTTTGAAAGTTCTACCTGGTTTTTCACTCTCTTCTATAACATATGATGGTCTAGGCAAAGTAGGATAAGAGGGTAGTGGAAGTGCAGATAGGAGTTTGAGGAGAGTGAAAGAGATATTGAAAGAAATCAAATCCAAACTCCTTATTTTAAAAATGAGGAAACTCAACTCCAGAGTGGTTGAACTTACAATGAATAAGGTTGAACTTCTAAGTCCAAATCCAGAACTTTTCCTATTATACTCTGCTGTCTTCCCAGGCATGAGTTCTTTCAACTTCACTCTCCATGCCTCAAGACTTTTCTATTTTTATTCATCCCGTTCTCCTTCCTTCCTACAAAAAGATAGACTCTTTCCAAAAGTTAACCTATCCACACGCACCCTTGATTACAAACACTTTTGAGGCCTCAATTCCTCAAGCATTCCTTTTTTTCCCCTAGTCTCCTCATATCCTCCCTTCTAGCTTCTTCTCATACATATAAAATTATATTCAACTCTTCCTCATAAAGACCTTTCTTCTATTTATTATTCCTTCAAGGTACCCTTCCATTTCTTTCACCCCTTTTTTTGCCAAACTTTCAGAAATGTTCTAAGATAAATGCACTAAGATATACTTCCTGCCCATCTACTTACTCACCAGCCTTTTGTATCCAGGCTTCAGGCCTTGCCATTCTAGTAATATTGTTTTCTCAGAGGTCACCAATTTCCTCTACTCATCAAATTAATTAGGTTCTTTAGTCTCCATCTTCCTTGATATTTCTATAGTTTCTGATAATGTTTATTATATCCTTCTGCATCCTCATTTTTTTTATTTCCGTTTCAATGCAGTCTCCTGAATCTCCTACTTCTCTGACCACTTCTCTCTTTCACTGGTTCATCTCCTTCCTCCAGCTCCCTTAGATGATGGAACTCCTTCAAAGCTCTGTCTTTTCTTCTTTCTCTATACTTTCTTTCTTGGCAATCTGATCCACTTCCATCCCTTTAACCATTCTCTCTCTGAAGACAACTCTCAAACCTGCATCTCTAGTTTTAATGTCTCTCCTGAGTCACAGACCTATGTTTCTAGCTCTTTACCAAATATCTCAGTCAGAATGTCCCATAATCACCTCAAATACAATATATCAAAAGCATAACTCATCATTTGCCCTCCTCCCCCAAACCTGTTTATCCTCTTGACTTCCTCATTCCTAAGAGTAATACCATTATTTTCACAGCTACCTAGGCTTGAAAGCTTTGAGTCACTTTTGACTCTTCCCTTTCACTAATCCCTCAATTCAATCATTTGCCAAATCTTGTCAATTTTACCTCTTCAATATCTCCTTCATTTGTACCCTCCTTTCTAAGAGTTAATTCCCATTTAATAGTGGTTTGAGGTGTATAAAGTCCTTTCCCCACAACAGCCCTGGCAGGAAGGTAGCATAAGTATCATTATTCCCATGGTAACCAGAGACTGACACTTGTGCAGACCCTATCAGATTGATTGACTGATGTAATTTTCCATGTGGACAGACTGAAAGCCCTCTTCCTGGTGTCATTGCCATATAGGATGGAAGTGCCTTGAATAGATTACTGGACATTCATGGACATTCTATAACACATAGGTAACCAGCTTTCAAGAAGACCACCTATCAGTTTTAGTTATTTCTTCTTTGCCTCATTCAATGATTCTGCTCAAGGCATTCAACGAGAGATTATAACTGTAAGAAGAGATTATCATTGTGCTTTCTCCCCTCTGAGGCCATAGGGTCCCAAGAAAGGGCCTTGATCCCTGACTTCTGTGTTTGTTTTTTTATTCTAGATGAAGGAAGTATAATCTCCATAGTCTTGTGAATTTCAAAAGATCCAAAGGGTATCTTGGCATCCCAGTATTACAGGATATGGGTGCTTAGCCAACCCAGCATCAATGTACCGGAAAGCAAGGAGCAACTTTTGGGAATTATCTTCTAGATTCATGTCAGTAGTAGTCGAGATAAGAACTCAATGAAATTTAGGCTTGAAATTTATGATACTAATGCTATGAAGGAATTGAGTTAATTCTTCAGCCTTCTAGAGAAAAGGTGTATAGGAGAGTATTAGAAGAAATATTTATACTTTATTCTTTCCAGATATTCAAAGTAAGCACAACTTTTTAAAATGGAACTAAGGCACTAGTCACTGGCATCTAAAGTAGAAGGATCTCTGCTGGCAAGCACTTGAGCTGATGACAACAGAGAAAAAAGAGAGTCCAAATCCCTTAGGGTGCTCTTAAACTCTTAAGAGGAAATATAGCCAGATTGACTCTGGAAGCAGGAGCCATAGTAAACTCACTGCCATTTTATAGGTGACAAAACTTGGTTCAGAAAGTTCAAATGATTTATCTGAAATGACTCAGTAAATGGCAGGGCCCGAATTCCAACCTAGTTCTTCGGATTCTCAATACAACATACATTCCACTATACAATGCTAGTTTTCATTCTAATCTCACTGCAATTTCCCTAATTCAGGTATGCATTATCTCTGACCTAGCCTAATTCATTAGTTTCTTAACTGGTTTCCCTGCCTCTAGTCTCTCTCTCTACCCATAAATTATCCTTCTTACTACTTCCAGATTAATAATCTTCCCAAATCATAGTTCTAAACTTTTCATTCCACTGCTTAAAGTCTTTCAATGGTTTTCCATTGATTAATGAATTAAATCCAAATATATTATGCAATTAACTCACCTAGCCAATCTTGCTTAGTTCATACTACTTCTACGTAATCTACAATTTAGCCAACTTGGACTATTTATCATTCTTTGACCTAAGCTCACAATTTATTTGTCTCCATGTTTGCCTCTTAACATCCCACTCATCCTTTCAAATACTGTTTCCTTCCTGAATCCTTTAACTTTTATATCTAGAAATATCTCTCCCCATGAACTCTCTTGGCACTTTAGTCTTTTTTTAACCTATTCAATGGCTTTGTATTTTAGATATTTTTGTATATATCTTACTTTCCATGCTAGATTGGCAAGTCTTTCAAGGCAAGAATCTGTCTTAGCATCTATCATGGCGCCCTGCATATAGTAGATGCTTAATAAATGTTTACCATTTAATGAATTAGAATTAATTAAATGAATGAATTTATATGAATTAAATATAACTGAATAGAATAAAAAAGGAAATAATACTTCCTAAAATAAAGATACATATTTTTAATACCAATATTTTCCAAGAGTTGCATAGATGGAAGTCATGGAATGCTACAGTCTCCAAAAACTGAAACTGACAATCATTTAAGGAACAAAGTCTAGATGTACGGTGGGTTAGGGTAGATAGTAACACATCAAAAACAAATTTTAAAGGAGAGGGTGTAAAGAATGACATAAAATAAAGAGGCAAAAAAAAGAGTGACTGGTCATGCATCATGGGCAAGGGATTACCATTAGGCATCTCTCGTTCCACTGATGTCTGTATAATGCCAAGAAAACGTTAGGACGATGCCCAGCATTTTGGGTGAGCCTCCTTTGCTGAACTTTTGAGAGGACATGAACAAAATAGAAGCTTTGAGTAGGAAGATATAGATAGATTTCTATCTGCATTGCTGGAGGGAATACCCACAACAGCAAGATAATAAGTCCATTCGAGTATTTGAGAATAGGAAAAAATGACAGCCAACCTAATTATCCATGCTAATAGAAGAATCCTTTCTGTACCCAATTATCCAAACCACAATGTGACATGTGCACATTGGGAATCAGAATATGCAAATCGTATAACATAATATGTAAATTGGATAACAGCTAATATATACTGCTGTCGGTATTGTAATAAAATCTTTTTTCCTGGTAATCAACTATCTTGTACAGGCAGACATTTAGCTACATCATAATCTAGTTTTGGGCACAAAATAATTGCTTCTTGGCACACCTGAAAAATCTAAATGGCAAACAATAGGTGGTTGAGTATTAATTCATTGTAGGTAACTAGTAATTCTTAGTGAGTAATGGTAAGAGGCATAGTGGACATTAGCAGGCTGCATACATTTTATCATCAACTCCTTTGTACAAGAGAAGTGGCACAAAAGATATCATCCCAGATATGAATGACCAGAAAGGAGATGGATGAGAATGACAGACAATAAATAGATAGTTCAAGTGTTATCTAGCAAGCGGTAAAAGTACTAGAAGTCAGTCTCCCACCATGTCAGAAGCATGAATACTCTACGGAAGATTTAAAGGAGGATACGACAGAAAAATGCACTTTCATTCATAAATAAGCAATTATTAAGCACCCACTATTCGCAAATATGAAAGACAGATGAATAGAGAGCTGACTCTGAAGCCAGGAAATCCTGAATTCAAATCTTGCCTCTGACACATTGGATTTTTGCTTCTGGACAAGTGACTTAACCTCTCAGTTCTCTAGACAACTCTTTAAGATTCCAAGTTGAAGAAAAGGTGCTGACTTGCATTGGCAGAGGAGATTACATCACATAGGAGTTTTCTATTCTGTTGGAATCACAGTCCTCCTATTTCTGATAGATTTAGCCCTTCACAGCAATGCAAGAACCTAAAACATTCCTGAAGGACTCTTGAGACAAAACACCATTCATATTCAGAGAAAGAACTATGGAGTCAGAATGCAGACTGAAACAAACTATTTTCTTTTGTGTTATGTTTTGATTTGGTTTGGTTTTTCTCATGGTTTCTGCCATTCATTTTAATTCTTCTGTGCAACATGACTAATGTGAAAATGTGTTTAATAAGAATGTAAATGTGGAACCCATGTAAGATTACATGCCATCTTGGGGGAGAAAATTTAAAACTTACGGAAGTGATTGTTTTTGGCCAGTTACTGTGCTGTGCACTAAGGAAGATAAAAACAAGACAGTCTCTACCCTCAGGAAGCTTAAGTTCTGCTAGGAGGGTGATAGGGCATGGATTGCTATTTGGACTTGTGGAGGGTGCACCCACGTAGATGAGATCACAGATCCATTTAATAAATAGATAATTGTTGTGTTCATTCTTCATTGCCTAAGAAGGCCATGACATCAGAGAAATGATGACATGACTTGCACTTGACTTTGTTTTGAGTGAGGGAGGGCTGTGCAGGTCACCAGCCTCACTTCTCCTACAAAGCCATTGGAATACAGTGACCAGATATTCATCAGGATGACTAGAGATGACCCAGGATGCCCTGGGAGAACTTGGCCCCTTTGGATAATTAAGAGTAACGGAAAAGAAAATCATTTAGAATGCAATCAGCTTATTTTTCAAATCACCTTTTGAAGAAGCTACTAAAATGTACTAGCTGAAAATGAGACATGCACACAAGATGTTCTAAACCTAAACAAAAAACTTTAAATTAATGCTGTTGATCAAGTGTTACCTATCCAAGAGTTTTGAAATAATTGAGAGTAAAATTGGGGGACTGATGACCAAACTGTGTGACCTGTCATTACAAATGGCCACTCTGATCACTGCACAGACCTACTTAGGGAAAGACTGTAAAGAGAAATCTGGCACTAGGAATATAGATAGACAAAGGAGAATATGATATTCAGCCTCATTTAATGACATTAAAAAATAACTGGTCAAGCAGTTAGGTGGTGAAGTGGAAAAAGTACAGGATCTGCAGTAAGGAAGCTCTAAGTTTGAATCTAGCCACAAATGCTTAATAGCTTTGTGACTCTGGGCACTCTGTAACCTAACCCCTCTCAGATTCCTCTCTTAGCCTCAGTTTCCTCATCTGTAAAATGGGAACAATAGCAGCACCTACCTTCTAGGGTTGTTGTGAAGATCAAATGAGTTAATGCTAGCTCTTCTTTTTGCTGTTACCATAGATAGAGGAGGGCAAAAAAAGATAGTAAAGGGCCCTGAATTAATGATAGATGAGAGTTGATTAAAGGAAATGAACTTGTTTAATCTAGAGGGAAGACTTGGGTGGTGATGATAGCCATATTGAAATATTTGAAAGGCTATCATGTAAGGTGGAATTAGACTTCTTCTATTTGGCTACCAAGGCCAGAACCAAGAAGAAGGTGGGTGGAAATTTCTACAATGCAAATTTAGGCTTGGTTTCAGGAAAAACTTCCTAAAGGTGAGAGCTGTCCAAAAGTCAAATGGTTTGCCTTGAGGAGGGATAGGTTCCTCCTCTTTGGAAGTCTTCTGGTGAAGTTGGCTTACCATTTGTCTCCATTATACTTTGGCAGGAATTCTCATAAATTCAACTAGATGGTCTTTGAGTTCTCTTTCAACTCTCAAATTCTGTGAATCCGTGAGAGAAGTTCTGATTTTTAAAAATCCCATATAAAAGATTGTTTAAAAAAGCTAAGTTGTCATTGAATGGCAGAGGATATTTTTTTTTGTAGAGATTGAATAAATCTAGGAAACAAGGGATAAATGGTCAAGGGGAGAGAGGCAGGAGGGGGGGAGTAAAAATATTAATAGTAGAGTGTCCCAGTCTTATCTGATGTTTTATAAATGATCTGGAAGAGGAAGTCCACAAGAAATTCTTCAACTTTGAAGATGTGGCTAGACTATTTTGGATAGGGAAATGTCAAGTTAAAACTAAACTACTATAAAATCTCTAAAGCCTGCCTGAGTGGGAAGAAAAGTGACAATTAAGATTTCATGTGGGTGAGTGTAAAGTGATCTTAGCTATATTTAGAGGATTACAGCTTCTGGGCTGTTAATTACCACTCAGAAATCTAGGTTGGACTTAATGGCCATGGGAAGTCCCTTCTAACCCTCAAATGCTGTGATTCTGTAAGAGAGGTTTTGATCTAGGAGTCATAGTACACTATTCACAGAAATCCAAAAGTGGCAAGGGAACAAAAAGCAGAGAAAATATGACAGCAATATTTCAAGGATCTCTGATTTCACTGATGTTCAATGAACCATGGTGCCAGTTGGCAACCTGTGCTCCCCACTCCTCTTCCAATCCATGGTTTCAGAAACTCCTTTTGAACAAAAATCAATTCCCAACCTGTTGGCTAACTGCTATTAAGGGGTTTCCCCAACATTATCAAGGTTGTTTTTTGGAGAACAACTACCCCATCCTTTGTCAGGCCCATCTATATTGTGTTTCTGACTTGGTAATACTTTCCAGAGCTTATACAACACTGGCACAATTCTCATCATCAATTCTTAGTCTTCATCCTTCTTGACGGTGGCATTTGACACTTAGCATAAAAAGTCTGTGAATATAGTGAAAATTGACTTCCTTTCAAATCCTAGAAGAGCAGAAACTGGGATAGTTATTGATATTTGAAGATCTGGTTTCAGGACATATATGAAAGAAATGCAAATTTATAGAAAGAGTAGCACCACCTGAAAAGGTGGTCCAAGAGAAAACAAAACCTGGTTCAAATCAAATAAAAAATCAGGTTTAGAAAACTTCTCAGGTCTTTTTGAAGCACCCCTTTAACCTTTTGGGACTGATATCTTGAAAAGAAAACATCTACTCCTACTCAACATATCTTTCTGGCACTGTCAGAGAAAGAATAATGGGCAAGTTGCTGTCAGAGCCTGCTCAGGATACAGCTACAGCAGGTTAAGCAGGAAGAAAAAGGAATAAGGTATGATCATCCACCCTAGGGGATATATGGTAAAGAACCAGCAAATTGTCATCACTGACAGATGGGATTCCACAGATGCCCTCTGCCTATTCTTGACCCTTTCAATCTGACTAGCTTTCCTAGAATTAGAAACCTGTATATTTCTTGGTTATTTGCCTTGGACTTGCCCTTTACAACTTCCCTGTCCTAACTGGTCTTTTTCTCAGCTCCTGCCCATCTGCATGCAGACTATTCCAATGCCTGGCTCTCCAGGCTAGAACCTCCTTATCTCTCACTCTCACTGCAATTAAGAACCTGCTTAGACTCCTCCCAGGCCTCTATATTTTTTTCTATACTATGCCTTACAACTTCAGCTACCTCACCTACCACAGGGTGGAAAAGCTAATATTTTCCCAGGGCCTCTTCCAGGGCTAACCTCACCACTGGGACCTCTGATAGAATAGCTGGAGAATTTATCTGATTAAAAAAAACATTAGGGGCAGCTAGGTGGCACGGTGAATAAAGCACCAGCCCTGGAGTCAGGAAGACCTGAGTTCAAATCCTGCCTTAGACACTTGACACTTATTACCTGTGTGACCTTGGGCAAGTCACTTAATCCTGATTGCCTCACCTTCCCCCTCCAAAAAAAAAAAAAGCCAAACCTTACTATTATAATTTTCTGATGGACATGTTGTGATGATTATGTTTTTCTGATATGCTTTGACACTTTCATTTAAGTAAAACAATATCTGAATCCCAGATCTGACATTATATCCTGGGTGAAATTTACTAGCTCTTGTCCAAATCACTAGACTTCTTGAAACACAGTTTCTTCATGTATAAATTGGGAATTATACTTTCAATACCCATTTCACGGAGTTATTGGGAATAAAACTTTGAAAGTATAGATTATTATTTATGTACTGTAGAAGTCATTTCTATAAATTCTATATTGGATTTCTCTATTGGATTCGTGTTGGCATTTGAATTTTCTGAGTTCCTTCTGATTCTGCCTTTCATTTAACATTTACCAGTCATGCTTATTTGCTTTTAAGTGCTATATAATTTGAAATACTTTCATGAAAACTTACAACAGTTTCTAGAGAGGAGATAAGGTTGGACGATCCCAAAGGGTAAGAAAGTTTAATATCTTAAATTATATATCAGAGAACTAGAAGTGACTTTGGGGGCTGTCTAGTTCAACCCCCTCAATTTACAGATAAAGGAACTAAGTTCAATGAAGGTTATGTGACTTCCCCAAAATTATACAGCTAGTAAGTGACAGGGTTGAAATTGAACCCATGTTCATTTTCACCAGATCCAAGAATGGTCCCTTCCATATTTCAACTGTCATTTCTCTGAGACTAGAGGACTTCTCTAAAGGAGAGATAATTTAAAAAACAAGAATAATTCATAAATACATAGCTTTTTGACCTTTTAGAATCATATTTCCTAATGGTTTCTTTTATTCCCACCAAGTAATCCATCTCAAACTGGTAGTCCAGCAATATATCATGTTACTTATTTGTTAATCATACTTTTTTCCCCAAAGTACTCTGGTTAATTAAAGTTGGAAAGACTACTACAGGACACTTCTCCTTCCTCTTTCCAAATTCATAATTATGTTGCAAGACTCTCCTAAAACCTCATGTGCCAAAGAGTTAAGGAATTCCTCACATTTGCCACTATTAATCAGTGCTTAGATGAGCAATTTTTACCAAATCAGCAGCTTTCCCTTGGTATCCCATTATTTGAAATTTCTGCTAAAGCATCCATATACCTTGACTAAGATACCCACCTGTCTAAGGCCTCATGAGAAGCATGTCGATTGAGCACCACTCTGCCATAGTTTTCATCTCTGCAGATTAAAAAAAAAATAGTTCATAGAAATAGTTACTACAGCATTTGGTAAATACAAAACAAAGGAGACAAGATAAAAAGCTCTCACAATTCTTTGGCAAGGGTTCCTTCATTTCACTGCAGGCAAAAGAAAACAAGCATCTATTTATTTTAACCAGTCACCACTTGACTGCTCATAAGGACATGAAAATAGTCTGTCAGTACAAAGGGCAATTTTTCTAATGTGTCCCATGACATTTCCATGAAGTTCAACAATTGCGTCAATTTTTCATCAGGGTGTGGGAACATGGGACCACCCAATTTTCAATGTATTTCAAATAGTTTTTTTTTAAAGCAGAAAGACAGATTCATAAGCCTAACCCAATCTAGGTAGGCGATTGAGATTATATGAGGATTACTATATGCTTATTTGAAAAACCTGGTAAATTTTACTTCAGATATACAGGCATTTTAATTTGAAATTATAGAATAATGGGCTTATAGATCTAGAAAGAACCTTTAAAGGCTTTTAAATCAAATCCCTTTAGTTTACAGATGAAGCCCAGAGAGGGCAAAGTGCCTTACATTCTCTTTCATAGTTAAAAAAAAAAACCTTTAGGAAAAATAAACAACAAAAAGGCTAATCACTCAAAAGAGAAAATATATTTTAGGTCTCTGAAACTATAGGTTCGCTATTTAGAATAGACCCTCATGTTTGCTATCCAAAAGTCATATCTACTTTACTTTGTATAATGAGCTGTAAAGGAAACTAAAAAGCTTGGGCAATTTTAGGAAATGTCAAAACATGTTGGATGGTCTATGGACATGAGCCAAGGCAGGAAGTACGTACATGGAGCTGTATCATATCAGTCCAACCTGAAATACCACATTTTTTTTCTAGCTTTGCTTCCCTAAAGTTCCTCAATACCGTGAAACTACATTTGATGAATGTAAAAAAATGTATGACTATTTATCAGTTTAGAAAAAATTCTGAGCAGTGGGGTTGAAATAATATGAATATTTACTCTTACTAGCTACTCTAGAGGTCCTGTACCTTTGCCCTCTTGGACATCAACACCTGTTGATGGCTTACTTGCCTTTCATGACATGCCATGCCATGAAATTCAGAGGGAATGGCTGGAAGAAGGGAAGGCTCTTACCCTTAGAAGAAGAATCACAAACAGACCAGAAGCTGGCCATCTGGAGTAAAAGAAAAGTGTTGCCAAAACAAATTTCCCCTTCAACCTGCAGTGGCCCACATCTGTCTTGTACCTTGTTAAGGAATTATACTTGGTACAAAACCACCATCCATTCTCTCCTGCTGTTGCCTTTGAATAAAGGTCCTCGATATTATTGGCACTTGGGTGGATATATATGACATAAATTCTACTACACCAGAACATTAAAAATGCCATATTGGATCAGACC
Organism: Bettongia penicillata ogilbyi; assembly: GCA_023548195.1. NCBI lineage: Eukaryota > Metazoa > Chordata > Mammalia > Diprotodontia > Potoroidae > Bettongia > Bettongia penicillata. Next base: position 1,910,276 of record JAJHZJ010000831.1, on the reverse strand, counting down.
AATGGTCCATATGATCTCACATTTTGATTTTACAGTACCATCCTAGACTGTGTTCGGTTGGGTGTTGTTACCCCAAATATTCCACACATGCCTCTAACTTAACTAATGGTAAATGCATTTTGATGTAGTGCAAGGAGTGCTGGGTTTAGAGTCAAGAACCTCAGTTGATACCCTGAATTTTTCACTTACAGTCTGGATTAGTCATTTAATTACTCTGGGCCTTAACTCCTCATCTGTAAAATGAGGGGTAGGAATAGTTGACCTCTAAAGTCTCTTCTAGAAGTTGATGACCCTATGGTTCTAAGATTTAATGACAAATATTAAGGTTTAATTGTATTGATGAATACATGAATCTATATCTCAGCAATGCAAGTAGCATATACAGTATATTTTGGGCCAACATGTGCATATTGATCAATGTTCCACAGGGGATAACAATGATGCCACAACAAAAGAGCTACATCCTCCCAAGTATGTAATTAGTAAAACTGAAAATTCAGCAAATTCATGGAAAGACTGAAGAGAAAGAGGAAGCTCGGTTTCATTCTTGTAGACTATAAGGTGCTTGAGGGCAAGGATTATTTCATTTTTGGCTTTCTATCCCCAGCACCTGGCATGGTACCTAACACAGAGTAGACAGTAACCAAATGCTCATTGGTTGGTTGATTTTTTTAAATAGAATCTGTAATTTCACTGATAGGACAAACTCTTGATGAGAAAATTCTTTCTACCAATGTAGATGATCACTGCTTTGAAATTTAGTTGCAGAGAGTTGCCTGGTGCACCAAGACATTTAGTGAGTTTGCCTAAGGCTACATAGCCTGTAAAAATTAAGGTCATATTTGAACCCAAGCTTCCTTAACTCTGAGGTCAGTTCCTTATCCTCTACACCATGACTTCTTTCTACTCACAATCCCTTCAGTGCTTCTTAAAATGCAGGTAGAAACCCCATGTGGGGTTGAGTAGGGATCTCCAAACTTTTTTGATGTCATACCTCTGTTAGTAAAAAGTCTTTGAGTATATACCTCCTTCAACATGTCATTTATTAATTTCTAAATAGTATATGTAAACTACTGTATGAGTAATTATGTATGTGCTAAAACTTACATCAATTTTTAAAGGATAAGATTAAATGAAATAATATTTGATCCCAGAGAGCTAGTAGGGTCTATTTAGTGGGGAAGTGACAGAGTCAGGCCTATGCTTTTAGGAAAATCCCTTCAGCAGTTGTGTGTAAGATGTATTGGAGAAGGGAAATACTACTTGAGGCAGGGAGATTAACCAGAGTCATTTTAGTAGTCCAAAGGTAATCACAGAATGAACTAGGCTAAATGCTGTGTGAATAAAATGGGAGATATGTTGTGGAGGCAAAAATGAAAAAACTTGGTAATTGCTTTGACCTGCGCAATGAGGGAAAGAAGTTGAGGATAGTAAAGTTACGACCATGCATGACTAGAAGGACAGTAGGGCCCTTAGCAGAGATAGAGAAGTTCAAGAAGGGATGGCAGGTTATGAGTTCCATTTAGGACAGACTGAGCCTGAGATGCTGATAATGTAGCAATATCAACATGTCCAATAGTTAGAGGTAAGAGACTGGAACCCAGGAGAAAGATTATAAGACTCTGAAAAGAGATCTAGAAGTGATCTACAAGATGAGAGTTAAACTATGGAGGTTAATGATGTCACTAAGTAAAAGACTGTATAGAAGGAAGAGGGACCAGGAATTGTAGATAAAGGTTATGATGAAATAAAGAATGAGAAGAGACAGTTCAACATGGAGGAGAAGGAAAAGAAAGAATCTCCATGACAACCCAGACGAGTGCTTTGGAAAGGGCAAGAAGGAGGAGGATTGGAAAAAGGCTATCAGAATTGTCAATTATGAGATTAGACACTTTAAAGAGATCTGTTCCAGGTGAGTAAGGAGTCAAGGATGTCAAAGAGGCTGAGAACCTGGGAGGTTAGAAGGTTGAATGTGCCCTAAATGAAAATAGGAAAGGTAGGTTTTGGGGAAACAATAACATAATCTTTGTCAATCCATGCCTATTCATTCTGTACTCTCTCCCAATGAAAAATGAAGTGTTTTATGAGGGGGGGAGTTTACTTACTAGCTGCTGCCTTGTAGGGAAGAACTACCACTCAGGGGCACCTGAAGCAGCCATATAATAGGGAGTTGTAGTGTGCAGGGGTTGAGGATATATGAAAAAGGCAAAAGGAAGGGAGTAAGCATTTATATTTACATTATATAAGTGCTTTTTATAAATATTATCCCATGTGACCCTCACAACAACCTTGGGAGGTAGGTGCTATTATTTTACAATTTTATAGTTTTAGGAAACTGAGGCAAACAGAGGTTTAAGTAATTTGCCCAGGATCACACAGCTAATAAAGTGTCCAATGCCAGATTTAGATTCAGGTCTTCTTGATTCCAGGGTCAGCGCTCTGTCTACTTCATTCCCTACCAATTTCAACTGCCTCACTTGTTTACTCTTACTTACTTACTTACACTTGCTTATTTGGTAAGAAAGGCATGTAATTTTACCTGTATAGATCCTCTGTATCTACCAGGGTCAAGTTAGATTAAAATTTTCCTAAAAGGCTCACTTCTGGGGTATAGTCAAGGAAGGCTCAGAGTAGAGTAGCCCTGCTATAATGACTTGAATACTCTAGCAGTTCCATGAAATATACCACTACACCTTTAGGAAGTCTGCTTACAGATCTTCCCATAATTCCTTGATTTCCTTCACAAATCAAAGAATGAGATTTCTAAAAAAAAAAAAAGAACTTAGCCCTAGGATATCCCCAGTCAGAGTACTCTGTATAATTACTCTGGGACAGAGTACACAATAGCTGTGCTCCTCTTTACAATTCAGATTGAATACCTAACAGTATTAAGTACATTATTCTAGGTAGGTAAATATATAACAGTGGAAGTTTCCTTAGATTGACAGGATTGTAGTTCATTTGCTCCCTGTCAAGTCAAACAAAATCAAACAAGTATTTATTTAATTCATACTATGTGCCAAACAGTACCTTAGTTTAAGTAACATGCTATTTGTTTGGAATCTGGAAAATAAAGTTGAGAATTTTTTTTAACTTTCAATTTAGTGAAGAAAACCTAAGGGCTTTGTCTGATATACAACAACAGAACGTTATTATTTCTGATTAATGATTCACATACAACTAAGGATTTCCCACCCTCAAAGTTAATTGCCTTGAAAATCTGATCCAGGTGATATACCTGAGTATAAATATATAGATATACACAAAAATAATACCAAGGCTATATCAAAGCATATAATATATAACAAAATCAATGACGAGGAAATTGTACATTTTTCTCATTTCACACTGTCAGTGCAATGCAATAAAAAGAACACTGAGATTGTATTTCAAAGATGATTGTATATCCTAACTTACTACCTGTGTGACCTTGGACAAGTCTCTTAATGTATATGTATCTGAAATTTCCTCATCTCTAAAATGTAGATTTCTTGCTGTTCAATCCTTTTAGTTGCATTTGACTCTTTATGGTCCCATTTGGGATTTTCTTGGCTGAGACATGGGAGTGGTTTGCCTTTTCCTTCTCCAGCTCATTTTACAAATGAGGAAACTGAGGCAAACAGCATTAAGTGACTTGCCCGGGGTCACACAGATAAGTGTCTGAGGTGGGATTTGAACTTAGGAAGAAGAATCTTCCTGACCCCAGGCTTGGCACTGCATCCACTGTACCACCTAGCTGCCCTTAAAATGTAGGTATTGTACTAGAAATTCTAGTTATTTAAATTATTTGATAATCTATAAGGCTTTATATCCCATGATTCTGCCCCCGTCCCATCCTTCCCCTGTTTCCTCCCCCTTACTTTTCTTCTTCTGGGCGTTTCTTTATCCAGCTGCTATCCTGTAAGAAAGTCCTTCGCTTGTTCACTTCATGAAAACCTTGTTGTCTCAGTGCAGTTCCCAGAGGAGTACTCTTCACATCTAGTCATTTGAACATAAAAATTTGCTTTACAGGACAACAGATTGAAATTGAGTTCTAGGATTTAAAACATGGAAAAATTTGCAATGGTGCATCAGATTGCCCAGTATTAAATATTGAGACAGGCAAGCTCAAGAATGTTCCAACCTTAAGAAATCCTGACATGAAAGAACAAATCCCACACTTCCGTCATCAAAGATAACACAAAAATATTGCATAAATACCAATTAAAACTATAGAGGCTGATCACTAGGCATCATCTTAGTGCCAGGAATACAGAGCTGTGAGCCTGGCACAAACACGAACAGTTTATTAACCCTGCCTTTCGGCTTTTAAAACCCCACAGAAGGAGTCATAAAAGTTTGACCTAGAAGAGCCCTAGCAATGATCTTGTCTACCTCTTTTGTTTTGTAGACTAGTATTGCTTATTGTATCAGTTTAGATGCTGGCACTGTATGTGCTGTGCATATTGTGATTTTATTAAAAGAAAAAAGATGAACTAAAAAAGCAAACAAAACTTAGTCCAGGAGAGGTTAAGGGACTTACTTAAGGTCATACAGCTAATGAGTGGCAGACCTCAGACTAGATGGAAGAGTCTTGGTAAATGTTTATCAACTGACTCTCCAAAAAAAAAAAAAAAGCACACATGACACAGGACACAGTTTTAAAGCTTAATCTGCATTCTTGACATCTTCTCTTAATGCTCTCTAAGTTTACTAGGTGATCCGTAAAACAATAAATCAAGTGTTGATTTACAGTGTTTGCTGATTTCAGAAGTGTAAATGTTCACACTTAAAATTTAACAATGGGCTCTCACCAGTCAATTACAGTTGGTTCCAGTATAGCCCCTAGCTCTTGCTCCAATCAATTACTGTGAGAATCTAGTGGCAGTGAGGTGGCACAGTGGATAGAGCACTGAATCTGGAGTCAGAAAGATCTGAATTCAAATTTGGTTCTGTGATGCTTAGTAGATGTGTGATCCTGAGAAAGTCATTTAATCTCTGTTTGCGTCAGTTTTCTCAATCATAAAATGAAGAAAAAAATAGCACCTACCTATTAGGGTTGTTACAAGGATCAAATGAGATAATAATTATAAAGTGCTTAGCATAATGTCTACCACCATATAAATGTTTATTTCCTTCCCCCTCTACAACTTCCACATGTATTTCCTTAGTAAGAAAGTTCCTGCTCCTTGAGGACTCCATTTCATTTTTGTTTCTGGAACACAGTAGAAATTTTTAAAAATCCTTTTTGAATTTACTTTAACTGAATTACTAAGTTACAGTATGAAAAATATGTTTTTATTTCTCAACACATTTTCCTGCTTCATATATTGAAGTCATTACTTGGAAGGAAGTATATGCAAGCTTTATTTTTAAATACATAGTACCAGGCAAAAGACTAAATAAAAGCTAGCATATCTATAATGCTTTAAGAATTGTAAAATTATCTCATTTTATCCTAACAACAACCCTGTAAAGTACATGATATTATTATTTCTATTTTGGAGATGTCAGGAAACTGAGGTCTTAGCATATAACTACTAAGTGTCTGAGGCTGGATTTGAACTCAGGAAGTTCAGTGCTCTGTCCATTGTGCCACACAGCTGCCCAAATATCATTATACTCTCTACCCTATACAGATTCTGTCCAGAGTATTTTGTTCACTTCTGGTTACCACATTTCATGATTGATGTAAACAAGCTGCAGCAAGAGAACTCAAAACTCCGTCATCCAAGGACCAAAAGAAAGAACAAGGGCTAAAATCTTCTTCCCCAGTAGAATATTAGCTCCATGAGAATAGGAATTACTTTATTTTTTGCATTTGTATTCACAGCCCTAACATGGTGCCTGCTTCATAGAAGGCACTTGATATGATGTGGATAGAAACAGTCCCCGAAGAGTTAAAAATAATATTAAGGATTGACTTTGTGAAGCCCATGGGTTTTTTATTTTTTTGTTTTTTTTTTTAATAAAAATTTATTTATTTAACTTTTTACATTCATTTTCACAAAATTTTGGGTTCCAAATTTTCTCCCCTTTTATCCCCTCCCCCCCAATACACCGAGCAATCTAATTTTCCCTATCACCAATCTGCCCTCTCTTCTATCATCCCTCCCTTCTCTTGTCTCCACCTTCTCTTTTGTCCTGTAGGGCCAGATGACTTTCTATTCCCCATTAACTGTATTTCTTATTTCCTAGTAGCAAGAACAATACTAAACAGTTGTTCCTAAAACTTTGAGTTCCAAATTCCCATCCCTCCCTCCCCACCCATTCCCTTTGGGAAGGCAGGCAATTCAATATAGGCCATATCTGTGTAGTTTTGCAAATGACTTCCATAATAGTCGTGTTGTGTAAGACTAACTGTATTTCCCTCCATCCTATCCTGCCCCCCATTGTTTCTATTCTGTCTTTTGATCCTGTCCCTCCCCAAGAGTGTTGACTTCAAATTGCTCCCTCCTCCCATTGCCCTCCCTTCCATCATCCCCCGCCCTTGCTTATCTCCTTCTCCCCCATTTTCCTGTATTGTAAGATAGGTTTTCATACCAAAATGAGTGTGCATTTTATTCCTTCCTTTAGTCGAATGTGATGAGGGTAAACTTATTGTTTTTTTCTCAGCTCTCCTCTTTTTCCCTCCACTAAAAAGTCTCCTGCTTGCCTCTTGAATGAGAGATAATTTACCCCATTCCATTTCACCCTCTTTCCTCCCACTACATTTCTCTCTCACCATTTACCTTAATTTCTTTTAAGATATGGTCCCATCCTATTCAATTCACTCTGTGCTCTCTGTCTCTATATGTGCATGCATGTGTGTATGTGTGTGCGAGCACACATGTACACGTGTGTGTGTATGTGTGTGTGGTCCCACCAACTACCCATATACTGAAAAGTTTTAAGAGTTACAAATATTGTTTTTCCATGTAGGAATGTAAACAGTTCACTTTTGGTAAGTCCCTTATGACTTCTCCTTACTGTTTACTTTTTCATGCTTCTTCTCATTCTTGTGTTTGAAAGTCAAATTTTCTTTTCAGCTCTGGTCTTTTCATCAAGAATGATTGAAAGTCCCCTGTTTCATTGAAAGACCATATTTTCCCCTGAAGTATTATACTCAGTTTTGCAGGGTAGGTGATTCTTGGTTTGAGTCCTAGTTCCTTTGATTTATGGAATATCATATTCCATGCCCTTCGATCCCTTAATGTAGAAGCTGCTAGATCTTGAGTTATCCTGATTGTATTTCCACAATACTGGAATTGTTTCTTTTTAGCTGCTTGCAGTATTTTCTCCTTGACCTGGGAATTCTGGAATTTGGTCACAATGTTCCTAGGAGTTTCTCTTTTGGGATCTCTTTCAGGCGGTGATCGATGGATTCTTTCAATACTTATTTTGCCCTCTGGTTGTAGAATGTCAGGGCAGTTTTCCTCGATAATTTCATGGAAGATGATGTCTAGGTTCTTTTTTTGATCATGACTTTCAGGTAGTCCCATAATTTTTAAATTGTCTCTCCTGGATCTATTTTCCAGGTCAGTTGTTTTTCCAATGAGATATTTCACATTCTCTTCCATCATTTCATTCTCTTGGTTTTATTTTGTGATTTCTTGGTTTCTCAGAAAGTCATTAGACTCCATCTGTTCCATTCTAATCTTGAGAGAACTATTATCTTCAGTGAGCTTTTGAACCTCTTTTTCCATTTGGCTAATTCTGCTTTTGAAAGCATTCTTCTCCTCATTGGCTTTTTGAACCTCTTTTGTCAATTGAGTTAGCCTATTTTTCATGGTGTTATTTTCTTCAGCATTTTTTTGGGTCTCCTTTACCAAGGTGTTGACCCGTTTTTCATGCTTTTCTTGCATCTCTCTCATTTCTCTTCCCAGTTTTTCCTCCACCTGTCTAACTTGATTTTCAAAATCCTTTTTGAGCTCTTCCATGGCCTGAGCCCACCAGACATCCACCTTGGATGTCTGGGATACTGAGGCCCCGACCTCCACGTCTTTCCCTGATGGTAAGAATAGTTCCTCATCATCAGAATTGAAAGGTGGGAACATCTGTACCCCATCAAAGTAGCTTTCTATAGTCTTATTTTTCTTCCCTTTTCTGGGCATTTTCCCAGTCAGTTACTTGACTTCTGAGATTCCTGTCCAGTCCCACCTAGATCCGCCCAGCTAGTGCTTGGGGTCTGAGGTTCAAATGGGCTTTCTGCGGCAGGAGCGGCTGCTATTCAATGTGAGCTTAAGTTCTGGTGCTGGGGTGGGGGCAGGGCCTCCTCCCAGGCTCAGTTCCCTCAGGGGGTTTATGCAGAGACCTTCGATAATGGAGCTCCTGCTTTCTGGGGGAGTCCCGGGCAGCCACCACTGCCTCTGCCGCTGCCTCTGCCACTGCCTCTGCCGCTGCCTCTGCTGCTGCCTCCCGAGGGGGCCCAAGTCACAGAGACACCCCGCTCCCTTCTCAGCCAGCCGAAATGTCTCTCTCACTGACCTATAGCATCTGTGGGGGGAGGGACCTTCCCGGCCGCCGGAGGTTCCGTCCCTGAAGCCTGCTCAGATCTGCTCCTCTGGGGCTGTGCGGCCAGGGCAGCTCAGGGGTGGGCTCCGCTTTCCGGGGCACGACGGACCCCTAGGGATGGCTCTCCAGGGCTCTCTGGAATGGAAATCTTTTCCACTGTGTTTCTGCGCACCTTGTAGTGCTCCAGAATTTGTGGGGAGTTCTTCTTGCAGGAAATATATGGGCTGTGGGTTCGGAGCTAGAATACATGAGTCTTTCTACTCCGCCATCTTGGCTCCACCCCCCACTGGTTTTTTTCTAACCTGAAAAGTGCCCTAAAATCTCCCCTTACCCCAAAACTTCCTCCTTATCCTGGACCATGGAATTTCTTGTCCCCATCTCATCCCAGGGAATGGGATGTCCTTATCTTGTGTCATTCATAAGTCCTCACCTGTGCCTTTATCTTGCAGGACTTGTTTATCTTGCAAGACTTACCCTAGATCTCCAACCCCTATAAGGAAACCCTATAATTATCCTATGTAAGTCTGGTCCTTTTCCTATACCACTGCCTTTGTTTAACTCCTTGCTAAATCTCAGGCCCACTACTTTTGTGTCAATAAAGCTCCCAAAGGCTACAGAAAAGGTCTAAAAGAATTCATTCACATTTTGAACCAGCTCTCCCACCTCTCTCTTCAACATGATATATGCTTGCTAATGAATAAATAATGCTAGTTATGGAAGATAATCATCTATATTACCATTTCCAGGAGATGATCTTCTCAAGGCAATATTTGACATGTTCTCCTCCAGACAGGATCTGAAATAAAGTGGTAAAAAACATACAAACAAACATCAAGTCTATGAATTTAATTTAGGGACTGTTTTAGCACTTCCCTCAAACCCTTGTGTTTATTTCCTTGAATACACCTTAAGTCAAATACAAACTGTAGTCTACTGGAAAATAGTGCATAAGCCCATTTAACTTCAGAGAGTATAAGACTATCTAAGGTAGGTCTGAGAGGTACCTTGGAGTGTACCTAGTCTAACGCTTTGACTTTACAAATGAGAAAAAACTCAGAGAGAGGAACAGCTTGCCATTTCCCTCTTTCCCCATTGCCTCTAGAATGAAATAGAAAACCATTAGATTGATCTTTAATGCCATTTACCATTCAGCCTCAACCAGTCATATTTCTCTCCACTACTCCCTTGTGGTTGTCCAGTAATTTTTTCAGTCATGTCTGACTCTTTGTGATGCCATTTTGGGGTTTTTTGGTTAAAGATACTAGAGTGGTTTGCCATTTTCTTCTCCAGCTAATTTTACAGATGAGGAAACTGAAACCCACAGAGTTAAATAATTTGCCCAGGGTCACAAAGCTAGTGAGTGTCTGAAGCCAGATTTCAACTAAGAAAGATGAGTCTTCCTCACTCCAAACCAAGTACTCTCTCCATTGCTCTACCTCGCTGCTCCCTTACTCACCTAAACACTCTCTAATCTAGATGAAGTGGAATACAAGCTCTTCCCTCAACTCACCTTGCAAGGACTTCCTCTACATCATTCTCATTCCATGCCTGGAAAGCATTTCTGACTTTATGAATCCTTAAATTCCCTCTTCACTCCTCAGTTCCAGTGCTACCTCTACCATAAGACATCTTCCCAGAAGAAAATCTTGTTTTCCTCCTCAAATATTTCTAAGTCTCGATCTTGTCTTTGCCCTCATCATTCTCTGCCTTATACTGAAATGTCATCTCCTTGAGGGCAAGAGCTCTATCTAGACACCCTTCATTCAACTGTACAAAAACTTGCATCAGTAAGGAAGGTGTACATTTTCTGGTTTTAAGTTTGGATTTGTACCTCATATTCAAATTACTAAGAAGAAGAAAAACAAAAGAGGCCTCCTTGGACACTGATAGGGTTCACCAACTAGTTTCCATCGTCTAAAAAAGGAGCAGAAGGAGACGCAGTATGGTGTAACAGATAGAGACCTGTCCTTGCAGCCAGGAAGACCTGAGTTCAAATACCACTTCTGAATTAGCAATCTAGTCCAATTCCTTTCTAAAACCTGAATAACATCTTAATGGCTATTTGATGTTGGGCAAATCACATAAATTCTCAGTGCTCTGGGCAACTTTCTAAGACCAGAAATTGCAAAGCAGGTAGCTTTCATTGGTAAAGTGAGTTTCCTCATCAGCTAGTTCCTGCTACAAGTGAAATTAAGGCTTGGGGCTTATTCTATTACAAGAAGATTGATGAATGGATATTCTTGTTGCTGTTGCATAGTGACCCCATTTGGGATTTTCTTGGCAAAGATACTGGAGTGGTTTGCCATTTCTTTCTCTAGCTCATTTTACAGATGAGGAAACTGAAGCAAACAGGGTTAAGTGGTTTGCCCAGGGTCACACAAGCAAGTGTCTAAGGCTTGATCTGAACTCAATTAAAGAATATATGGAATTTTAATTTTTGAATAGTCAAGCCATAAGAAAACTGTTAAAGATAATCCTTTTAACTAAGGATATTGACAAATATTCTGCCTTTCTTTATATTTAATGGGAGATAATTATCACCTAATCAAGAAAGTACAGAAATGGCTGCACTCTCTGAGGGAACATTTCCATTGACCCTTGAATATTCCCTCAGGGTATGCTCTGTGCATGCCAAAGCAATTAATAAAAAGATGCCTATCAAGCTGAAAGTTAAATCCAAAGAGAAAAGCTAGTTCTCCAGGAAGTGGTGCAGTTATCAAACACATGCTAACTTTACTAGAGAAAACATGACTCAGATTTCTCCTTCAGAAAGTAAGTAGACTGGAGAAAATAATTTGCAATATAATATGGGAAGGCTTTAATATGTTACATGATCAAAACAAAACAAGATGACTGTGCTAGGATTGGCATTCATCTTTGAAATCAAGCCCCGAGAGAGCCAGGGGGATTGTAGGAAGTGACCAACAGCAACTTCTGAACATCTTTGCCAAATAGTTCAACAGTACTGTGTTCAGGTTATGGTGACTAAAAGTTTTATAGACTAGTAATAGAAAATCTTTAAACTGGTCTTTAACACCACTTACCATCTGACCCTAACAAGTTATATTTCTCTCCATTACACCCCTATAGTTGTTGAGTCATTTTTTCAGTCATGTCCGATCTTTGCGTTGCCATTTTGGGGTCTTTTGGGTAAAGATACTAGCCATTTCCACACCAGTCCCTGTTTCTCCAACTTATACCCATGTAGCACTAATAGACTTTCAAAGTATTTCCCTCACAGCAACCCTGAAAAATGTATTAACTGGGTAAGGTGATTAATATCCCTGGGTTTCAATTTCCTCATCTGTAAAATGAACAGGTTCAAGTTGATGTTCTCTAAGCTATTTTAGAGCTTTCGCTCCATTATCCTATGAGCCTATGACTAGTATTCCTGTTTTGTAGATGAGAAAACCAAGGCTCAGAGAGATGAAAATGAAAGGAATATAACAAGGGTGTGGTGGAACCGACTGGAGAGAGCCAAATGTTAAATTTTCAGTGTGAGTATTTTGCATCTCAGAAATCAGCAAATACTACAAATCAGGATTTGGTTTATTATTTTGTTAATTTTCTAGACTTAAGAAAGTGAGGGAGAAAATGTTAATCGTGGAGAATAATTTATTTTTGAGTCAGTTGCTAAAAATCTATCAGCATACTCCTGGATATGCAACACATTGAACAATACAATAAGCATCCAAAATACCTTAGCAGACTAGGATAATAAGCCATATCTATTAGGATAAAATTTAGTAGAGAAAAATAAATAGTTCATAGAATCATAGAATTAGAAAGGATTTTACCAGTCATCTAGTCCAAAACCTTTCTGAAGCATGAATGATATTAACAAGTATACTCATTTTGGAGAATCTCAGGCACAAGGGGTTAACTACTTAACAAGATTCTATATTCTATATTTATGAAGAACTCTGCCAACTAGGAAGTTCCATCCACTCATCTTTCTTCTATCATTTAGGGACAAGCAGAGTACAGTTATCCCTGTCACATTCAACTTTCCCCATTGCAGTTTTGATATATAAGAATAAGAAATTAAATGGAGTTTTGGGGGAGTTTTGCAGATGACATGGACCACCCAGAAAAAGTTTAGAAACTCAGAAATGCATAAAATATACACATAGTATTGAATAATATTAAAATATTTTATCTTTTAATGCCATAATAATTCAGAGGACCAAAAATTTTTATGTGGATTTTCTAGATCATATGGGTGCTGTGCCTCTAATCTCTGTGATGTGGAAGGAATAACTGTAATCAAATTTCTTTTCTATCTTCTTCCTTCATGTATTTGAAGTGATTGTGTGATGCATAAAATCATGTGTTTTCCATGCTAAACAGTTCCAGTTCTTTCAACTGGTCCCATTATGATGTGGTTATAAACTCCCTTATTTCTCTGATTGTTCACTAGCTTGTTAACATACCCTCCTAAAGGGCAGAAGGGAATGAAATATTCCAGATATAGTCTGATCAAGGAAAAACACAAGGGCAACAGAACCATTTTTATTCTGGACATTCTATTTCTACTATTGTAGCTAGATCATTTCATACTATCATCACATATTGAATCCATAGTCTAAAAAAGCAAAACCCTAGGTCTTCTTTATACAAACTACTTCTTTATGCAAACTCTCATCCAGTGCAGTTCTATAGTTGAGTTAAAAATTTTCACTTTGTTAGAATGCAGATTCTGAAGCTAGACAGTAGTACAATTGAAAGTCATCTGGACTACAAGGGTCAATATGAGTCAACACTATGATATGTTAACCAAAAAGTCTAACACGATCTAAGGTTCTCTTGAGAGAAGGATAGTACAAGAAAGGGGTAAAAAATTATAGATCATCCCTCTGTTGTCTGCCTGGTCAGGCCATATCATAGCATTTTTAATGCTTTAATTTTTTAATGTTCAATTTTCATTTTTGAGAAACACATTAACAAAATAAATAGTTTCTATAGAAGGGTGACCAGCAAGGTCCAGAGACCAAAGACCATGTTATTTGGAGATTGGTTCAAAGAACTGAAGATGTTTAGCCTGAATATTATTAGTCACCTTCAAAGTATCTAAAGGGCTAACAAATGGAAGAGGGAAACATATCTCCCTATAAGTTTCTTCCATTTATCCTACTTTTATGCCCACAGATGTCAGAGCTTAGAGTAATAGTTAGAAGTTGGAGAGAGACAGATTACTTTTATTATAAGAAAAAACTTCCTGATAAGTAGAATTATCATGGAATCATAGATTGAGAGTTGGAAGGTCTCCTCTAGATTTTTAAATACACCTTTCTCATTTTACAGATGAGGAAATTGAAGTGGAAAGTCAAGTAGATTTCCCAGGACAACATAGCTAGTGAATGTTTGAGGTGAGATTAGAACTCAGATCTTTCTGCCCCCGTACTCAGTGTTCTGGAATGGGCTAATTGCTTCCCCCTCACTAGGATGGGGAACTAAGGATGTTGTACTGGACATGAGAAGTACTAAGATCACTTTCCAGCGTGAAGCCTTTTCAAATTTCTTGTACGGAGTCACAGGGCTAGTCTTAACACTCAGAATGTTGGTGTCATGACTTGAGGGCCAGCACTTTTCCCACTACACCAAGGTTGTCTATGCCCTCCCTATAAATTCTCAATTTCCCTCCTTGTTTCACTGCATCGATTCCTTTACTCTCTGCAACTTAATCTCTCCTTCATTTTACTCTCCTTGTATTCTGTCAGTGTCTCATGTTTATTTTTATTTTCCTAAGTGTTCCCCATTTCCCTCCTCAGGCTTGTTTGCTTCAGACTCCAGTGGAACTCAGCCAAAGAAAACATGGCTAACTAGGGATAAGGAGTGGTTAGTGCCCTGCTTTTAAAGGGCCAGAAGGCATGGAAACCTTAACTCAAAACTATTGTAATTGTAGACATCTTTCTCCTAAGGAAGAGGGCAAGAGTCTTTCACCACAGAAGAAAATATGCTTAACTGCATAGAATACCTTTATTCTTGGGGAATAATCCATGAAAAACAATGGATATTAAATAATAAAACATCTACATAATGTCTAGATACTCACTGCCTCTCTCAGACCTTGGCAGGCTGCAAACCTATTAACTTCTTGATTAAATGACTCCAAACTTGGTAATTCTAGGGAAAGCACAGTATGTTTAGTTCGTCACCAGATTCCTCCTGTTAACAGGCAAAGGAGTGTAAACAATGTGAACAACCCTTTCCATTTGGTAATTAACTCATACTTCTGGTAGGGCCAGTCCTTATGGGAAGAAAACCTGAATCCTTACCCTAGAACTCCTAGATTTTCCACTGGTACAGGGTCATGGGCTCAAGAACCAGTGAACTGGGGGAATAAAATAGAAACTCTCTTGTCCAAGAATTTTCTTACTCACAAACTGTTCTGTTGCTGGTAGAGATTTCCAATATCTTTTTATCAAAGATAGCTTGTCACTTAGGGATTAGGATTAAGCAGACCCAACATCTGACAAGGAGAAGCCTTACAATTCTGGCATCTCTCTGACTTTGCTGCCAAGTGCCAAGCATTTCCCACGTTCTGTGGAACACCTACTCTCTTGCTTTTCTTCCAATTGACAGCTGAACTTGGCTGCTCCCTTCCCCTCACTTGGATGGGAAGGGTAAGACAGTACTAAGTAGATAGAACAGTATAAGATGCTAAACCAAGTCTTCAGAAAAATGTAGGACATTGATTGAAAAACACCATACTGAGTGCTAAAAATGAGATGCCATATCTCACACTTAAGAATCTCTAAACAGCTGCTTACTCTTTTCCAGATCACAAGTGCAAGCTCAAAAGAGCAGGAACAGAGAGGAAACCAGAATGATGACAAAGAAATTAAGACCATGATAGCGTGTGCTGTCAAGTGAATAAGCCCATAAACATATACACAGAGTACTGAATACTTAAAAATTGCCTGGCAATTAAAAAAAAGAGACATTTTATCATGCTAGAAAAAATGTGTCAGCTAATGGGTAACATGCTTTCTATAATTTGAGTTAGCTTTCTATCCATTCTCATTCATCAAAAAGCCAAATATGGGGCAACAAGTAATTTTATAGTTATAAATTCAAACTCCACTCAGAGGGAAAGAATACTGGGTTTTGGATCAAAAGATATACCTTGGAGGTGGGGCCATGATGGCAGAGTAGTGAAAACACTCAGCTGAGTTCTCCCAACATTACTCTCCAAACAACTTTCAAAAAACTCCTCAAATAAAAATTCTGGAGTGGCAGAGCCAACAAAAGTTCAGAACAAGACATTCTTTCAACCCAAGGCACTGTACAAGTTTGGAAAGAGAGATCAGTGAAACAGGGGAGAAGGCTGACCCAGAGCCCACATGGATGAAGAACGAATAGTAGGAACAGGTGATGGTGACAGAATCAGCAGCAGCTACAGGAATTCTCAATCCAGACCTGATAAGGGGACCTGGAAACTAGTCAGAAAGAGATGACTAGTACCCCAGTGCTAGTACTGTAAGTAGGACCTGATACTATTCAGCAACTCCATTGCTTATACCAACTTCCACATCATAGTTCAGGGGCAGAGAGTAGGGCTTTTCCTCAAGAAGGAAAGACAGCCCTGAGGGGCAACAGTTTGGCAACTCCATTGCCTATACCTAATTCCTGGGTAAGAACCAGAGTGGAAAGCAAGAGAGTAGTGGCCCCACCTCTCCCCAGATCATATTACTTTAGAAGAAGCAAAAACCTCCCAAACTCCAGAACTAGCTCTAAAAATAGTTTGAAAAAGCCTAAAGCTTGAGACAGTACCCTCCATCTCACTCCACCCATGCCAGTAGCAGGGCCCAACATTAACATAAAGTTCCAAATCCAGAAATAGGGTAAGAAAATGAGCAAATAGCAAAACAACAACAAAACCTGGCCATGAAAAGCTACTGTAATGACGAGGAAGATCAAGGCACAAACTCAGAAGAAGACAACGAAGTCAAAACAGCTACAAGAAAAACCTCAAAGAAAAATATGAATTAAAGACAAGACCAACAATAATTCCTAGAAGAACTAGAAAATTGTTTTGAAAATCAAATAATGATGGAGGAAAAATCAGGCAAAGAAATGAAGGCGAAGGAAGAAAATTATGAAAAAAATTAACAGCTTAGTAAAAGAGGCACAAAAATACTAAAGAAAATAACATCTTAAAAATAGGATTGGTCAAATGGGGGAATAAGGAGGTACAAAAACTCATGCAAGAAAATAATTCTTTAAAATTGCAAGTGGAAGTTAATGCCTCCATGAGACATCAAGAAACAACGAAACAATATCAGAAGAATGAAAAAAATAGAAGAAATTGTGAAGAATCTCATAGGAAAAATAAGTGACCTGGAAAATAAATCAAGTAGAGATTATTTAAGACTGTTGGAGTACCTGAAATTCATGATCCAAGAAAGAATCTAGACATCATATTTCAAGAAATTATTAGGGTAAGCTGCCTCTATATCCTAGAAGAAGAGGATGAAATAAAAGTTGAAAGAATACAACCAATCACCTCCTGAAAGACATCCCAAAATGAAAACTCCAACAAATATTATAGCCAAATTCTCAAACTCCCAGATCAAAGAGAAAATATTTCAAGAAGCCAGGAAGAAACAATTCAAACACTGTGGAACCATAGTCAGGATCACACAAGATTTGGCAGTTACCACATTAAAGGAGTGGAAGACTTAGAATATGATATTCTAGAAGGTAAAATCTTGGAATTACAGCTAAGAATAAGCTACCCAGCAAAACTGAGTATAATCCTTCAAGGGAAAAAATTGATATTTAATGAAATAGAAGACTTTCTAAGATTCTTGATGAAAAACCCAGAGCTAAATAGAAATTTTAACTTTGAAATACAAGACTCAAGAGAAGCATAAAAAGTTAAATATTAAATATGAAAGAGAAATCATAAGATACTTAATATGATCAAACTGTTTACCTTTTTATGTGGAAAGGTTATGTATGTATCATCTAAGAACTTTATCGTTGTTAGGGCACTTAGAAGTATTCTAAATAAAAGGAGGGTGCAGGATTGTGTCAATTATGTTGGGACTACATAAAAAATGGATAAATGAGAAAGAAGGATGCCCTGACAGAAAAGGGAAGAAAGAGGGAGAATGGAGAAAATTATCTACAACAGATACAGAAAAAGTCTTTGACAACCTACAACATCCATTTCTATAAAAAAAAAACACTAGAAAGCATAGGAATAAAAGGAGACTTTCTTAAAATGTTAAGTAGTATCTATCTAAAACCACTAGCAAGTATTATTGATAATGATAATAAATTTGAAGCTCTCCAGATAAGATCAGGAGTGAAGCAAAAATTTCCATTATCATCACTGTCATTTAATATTATACTAGAAATGCTAGCTATGTCAATAAGAAAAGACAAAGAAATTGAAGTAATAAAAATTGACAAAGAAGAAACAAAACTATTACTCTTTGCAGATGATATGATGGTATACTTAGACAACTCTACAGAATTAACTAAAGCTAGTTGAAACAATTAACTTCAACAAAGTTGCAGGATATAAAATAAACCCACACAAATCATCAACATTCTATATGCTACCAACAAAATTCAGCAAGAAGAGATGGAAAGAGAAATTCCATTTAAAATAACTACAAATAATATAAAATACTTAAGAGTCTACCTGACAAGATAAACATAGGGATGATAAGAATGCAATTACAAAATACCTTCCACACAAATAAAGACATATCTAAACAATTAGAGAAATACTAATTGCTCATGGGTAGGCCAAGTCAATATAATAAAAACGACAATTCTAATTAAATTACTTTTTCAGTGCCATACCAAAGTATCAAAAAATTACTTTATAGAGCTAGAAAAAAAACAGGAACATAATTCATCTGATAGAACAACACATCAAGAATATCAAGGGATCAATATAAAAAATGTGAAGGAAGGTGATTTTAGCAATTCTAGATTTCAAACTATATTACAAAACAGTAAACATTGAAACAATCTAGTACTGGCTAAGAAATGGAAAGGTGGATCAATGAAATAGATTAGGTACACAATACACAGTAATAAATGACCACAGTAATCTTGTGTTTGATAAATCCAAAGATCCAGGCTTTGGGGATAAAAGTTCAACATTTGACAAAAATTGCTGGGAAAACTGGAAAGCAGTTTGGAAGAAACAAAGTATAGACCAATATCTCACATTGTATAGCAAGATATAGTCAAAAAGGATAAATGATTTAGACAAAAAGAGTGATATCAAAATTAGAGGAGCATGGAAAAATATAGCTATGGATAAGAGAAGAGCTTATGGCCAAATGAGAGATAGAGGGGATCGCAGGAAGTAAAATGGAGAGTTTTGATTACATGAAATTAAAAAACTTTTGGACAAACACAGCTGATTTAGTCAAAATGATAAAGAAAATGGGAAAATGAGGAGAAAGGACTTTCCATCACATTTGAGACAGGTCTCATTTCTCAAATATATAGAAAACAGAGCCAGATTTATAAAAATTAGAGCCATTCCCCAGTTGGTAAATGGTCAAAGGACAAAAAAAGAAAGTTTTCAGATGAAAAAATCAAAATTATTTATTGTCACATGAAAAAAATGCAGACCTAAACAATTCTGAGTTACCGCCTCACATGTTAATATGACAGAAAAGGAAAATAAATGTTAGAGGGGGTGTGGATAAATTGGAACACATGCATTGCTGGTGGAGTTATGAAGTAATCCAACCATTCTGGAGAAGAATTTGGAACTATGTCCAAAGGGCTATAAAGCTGACCCAGAAATATCATTACTAGATAATGGATCAGAAGGAAATAAAAAAAGGGAAAATTGGCTTATTGGTACTAAACTTTTTATAGTGGATCCTTTTGTGGTGACAAAGAAGTTGAAATTGAAGGGACACTGATCTATTGCATATTAGCTGAATTAAGTAGTGGTATATGGTTGTGATGGAATACTATTGTGCCATAAGAAATGATGAGCAGGATGGTTTCAGAAAAACCTGGGAAGACTTTTGAATTCATGTAAAGAAAAATTAGTAGAACCAGGAGAATATTGTCCACAATAACAGCGATATTGTAAGGATGGTCAACTGTGAAAGATTTAGCTACTTGATCAAGACGATGATTCAAGAAGATTCCAAAGGACCTTTTTCATCAAAAATGCTATCCACCTCCAGAGAGAGAGACAGAGACAGAGAGAGACAGAAAGAGAGAGAGAGAGACAGAGAGAGAGACACACACACACACACAGAGACAGAGAGACAGAGAGAGATAGAAAGAGAGAGACAGAGAGACAGAGAGAGAGAGAGAACGGATGGAATCGGAATGCAAATTGAAGCATACTTTTCCCCTCTTTATTTCTGTTTTATTTTTCTGTATTTTCTTTTACTAATATGCAAATATGTTTGGCATGATATTTCATGCATAATCAAAATCAAAGCACTTGCCTTTAAGTGGGAGGGGGGAATGATAGGAGGGAGAAAGAAAATTTGGAATACAAAAAATGTTTAAAAACAATTAATAATTATTTTATATATAATTGAGAAATATTTAACAAAATAGATCAAAATTTAAAAAGGAAACATCATCTCCAGCACCAACTGAATCATCACCACGGATAAAAACGGCAACTCTACATTCAAGCCTACTTGGTGTGAGGTGGGGTACATGGGATGGTTTCTGAAATGAGTTGGAATCAATGGTTGGCATAGGTTACATAGAGATGCTCCAGTCATGGCAGAGAGGGAGACCAGACAGGAAGCTTCTGCCCTTACCTCTCAACTGACACAGAAGAGCAAACATCTGGACTTTTGTGGCTCCTTCAGTATGGCAATAGTTGTGCATCAGTTCATCTTTCTGAGATATGATGATAAAGCCAACTTATGTCTAATTCCTTTTTTTCCAAAGTGAACAATTTAACAGATGGTGCTAGAGCTGCTACAATCGCAGATATATTTATCCTTCATTTTTAATTGATGTTTCTTTTGATTTTTACTCTAAACAACTGATGACTTGATCGTATACAGAAAGGTGATTCTGAAATGACTACTGCACTTGGAACCAGTCATTTTATCTATTGAAACAGTCTCAAAAATTATCCTTCTATTTCATTTTCCTGATTTCATTTAATTCTTGCCACATTTAATATTTTCCATCTCCATTCCTAAAGAAGATGCACAACTGACAGGCTAGAGACTTCTAACCATTCTACAGACCTCCAGTTTCTCTTATTTCTTCCCCTAACAATTTTCATCGTCCTGTTCTCAACCCATTTTCATGTGAAAATCATGAAACTTCAAAGAAATGGGTTTGAGGTCACTGGAGTTTTCAGTCAGAGGGTAGAGGTTACTTGTCAAGGTTGTGAGAGAAGAAATTATTGTACAGGTATGCTCTGAAGTCCCTTCCACCTTAGAGATGCTGTAATTCTGGATTAATTTGGTGGCTCTTATTGAGTTTTTCAGATCTTTTTGTACCCCATCATCCTTTACAACAGATGATGACACATGTACTGCAGGTCCACTTGTTTATGCCCATAGTAGACATTACAAGGCAAAGTGATTAAATGCCCCATGAAACATTTCCTCTGGACCCAGGATGAAACTAACTTTACCAATTCTTATGATCACCTCTTCCCAGAGAACTCACAAAATAGCCATCCATTTAATAGCTCTTTATATCTTCTGGTTCAATAAGTTCAAGTTATATGGCTCAGAGTTTTTTATCATTGTTGCTTTGAGAGGGAAGAGGAATCCTGGTGTTTGTTGCTTTATCTGTCCCTACAAGGTTTCTGTTTATATCCTATAATAATAATAATATTTTCTTTTGTTGAGTCAGTGCCATATTGACTGATTTGAAGGTGAGGTTTGGGGAGCATTGCTTCAGAACTGAAGAAATAGATATGTCTCTCTTTTTTAAAAAAAAGGCAAGGGAGTGGAACCTATGGATTACAGACTTATGAGCTTGTCTTCTACATTAGATAGTGTGTTAACAATTAGAAAGAAAAGTAGTGACTACTAAAGACAAAAATAGCTTCATCAAGGACAAGCCACAATGATTTGTTTCCTTTTAGTCTTATGATGGGGGCAGCGAAGTGGCACAGTGGATAACATGCAGGGCCTGAAGATTCCTCTTCATGAGTTCAAATCTGGCCTCAGATTTGTGTGACTCTGGGCAAGTCACTTAACCCTGTTTACCTTGATTCCTCAACCTACAAAATGAGCTAGAGAAGGAAATGGCAAACTACTCCAGTATTTTTGCCAAGAAAACCCTAAGTGGGGTCACAGAGAGAGACACAATTGAAAAACAACCAAAATATGATGAGATAGCTAGATTGACACATCAGAGAAAAGCTATTGACATAGTACATCTAGGGTTCAGAAAGGTATTTGATATTTTAAAAACTAAACTTTATTGATGTAAGGTTATTACATTACAGTAATTTATGGAAATATACCATCTTCTAGTCACCAACTCCTCCATGAATTTATGGAAAGTAATTTTTGGAAATATACCATCTTCTTCTACTCACCAACTCCCCCATGAATTATACCCTTCCTGAACAAAATATTTAAACAATAAATCCAATACAATGGATTTATCTAACATTATGTAAAATATTCCCAACAAAGCATTTGACAAAACCTCTGATATTAACCTTGTGGACAAGATGGAGATGTATGATCTAAATAAGAGGGCAAAGTTAGGCGAATTTAGGACTAGCCAAAAGACTGGACACTAAGAATAGACATTAAGGTGGCAATATCAGCTTAGGAGGTCTCTAGTGGAGTACAACTGGGATTTGCAATTTCCCCTGTCCTATTTAATATTTTATATTGATGATTTAGGTAAAGGAATGGATAGTATACTTAGCATAATCACATAAGCTTGAGAAGGATCACTAACACACGAAACAACGGATTTAGGATCGAAAAGATTTCAGCATGCTAGATGCATGGAATGAATCTAATAACATGAAATGTAACCCAAAATAAATGCAAAATACTGTATTTTTGCTTTTAAAAGTAACTTCACATATACTAAATGAGGAAAGAATTGCTAGCTCATTCACATGAAAAAAATTATTGTGGAGTGAGGAGTTAGAGTACTTCAAGGTCAATAAATACAACAGTTGTGTTTGTCCTTCATTCTCGAAGAGGACCATGACATGAATGAAGATGATGGCATGACTCGCAGATGACTTTGATTTGAGTGAGGGAGGGCTGTGCAAGGTCACCAAGCTCACTTTCTTCTCCTGAGTCATTTGGGTCCAGTCAGACAACCACCCCCTCCAAACACACACACACACACACACACACACACACACACACACACACACTGCCTAATGTGATCTTAAGTTACATTAAAAGAGAATTGTATCAAGAACAAGGAGGCAATAGTCCCACCACACTCTGTTCTGGTCAAACAATACCTAACATACTTTTTAGGAAAGGTACTTATAAAGCCAAATGCATCCAAGGATGAGTGACCATCATAGTGAGGGAAAGCCATGCTAGCTGAAGGAACTGAAAGTGTTTAGCCTGGAAAAAAGAAGACTTAAGTAGAAGATCATAACTGTCTTCAAGTATTTCAAGGGCTGTCTTGTTTAAGAAGGATTAGACTTGTCTTGCTTGGTCTCAGAAAGCAAAATTTGGAGCAAAGGGAAGATACTGCAGAGGGTAGATTTAGGCTCAATGGAAGGAAAACTTCCTAACAATTAGAACTACTCAAAATGGAAATGGACTCATTCAAGAATTGAGTTTCTTCTTCACTAAAGATCTTCAAATGAAAATCATTTTGGGGATAAACTGTAGATTTCTTTCCTCTTCATATACCTCTAAGGGTATGTTTGGCACTAAATCTATTATCTTATGATCCCTTCCAACCCAGAGATTCTGCAATTACATAAGTAGGAAGACTGTCAAGACAGACATGGCTCAGTTCATCATGTAGTGTGTCAATACTGGTCATCAGACAAAGATTGCATGATAATAGTTTTACAGAGGGTCTGAGAACTATCCCTGCCCCTTTTGGGGGTTACCTCAGCATCATCCCTGCCTTGTCAAAGGATTGAGGGTCATTTGTACTTTCTGTCTATTTCATGGGATGCTATGGCCCCCATATTAACTAATTGTTGACCAGCTTTCTGGGGATGATTCTCTTCATACTTAAGTCGTGTCATCATTTCTCTGATGGCATGTTTGGCAACGAAGGACAAACACAAGACGGCTAGATAGGAGTCAGGAGTACCTGAGTTCAAATCCTGCCTCTGATACTGTCAAGCTGTGTGACCTTAGAGGAGTAATGACTTCTTTTAGCCTGTTTTCTCATCTTTAAAATGGGAACTAATAATAACACTGACCTCACAGGGTGTTTGTAAATAAATAACATATGTAAAGAGCTGCACAAAACCTTAAAGAGCATGCTCATTGTTGTCATCCAGCTTGCATAGTTCTTGGAGAACAGATCATTGTTGTCCGTGTTGTGTTCGTCCTTCATTGCCAAAGAAGACCGTGCCATCAGAGAGATAATGACATGACTTGCGCTTGACTTTGTTTTGAGTGAGGGAGGGCTGCGCAGGTCACCAGCCTCACTTCTCCTCCACAGCCATCTGAATCCAGTGACCATATTCATCAGTATACTGGAGATGACCCAGGATGCACTGGCAGACCTTGGCCCCTTTAGGCCAAGATCTTTGCAGGTACTCACTTAGGGTGATGTAAGGCCCATTTATTGAATAGACCCGTTTAAGAAGGAGTCAGGGCATGGCCCCTTTAATGAGGCAAAGAAGGGAAGGGAAGGGAAGGGAAGGGAAGGGAAGGGAAGGGGAGGGAAGGGAAGGGGAGGGAAGGGAAGGGAAGGGAAGGGAAGGGAAGGGAAGGGAAGGGAAGGGAAGGGAAGGGAAGGGAAGGGAAGGGAAGGGAAGGGAAGGGAAGGGAAAGGGAAGGGAAGGGAAGGAAACTAGGCAGCAGATAAACATATCTCAAACAGTCTCACTGGGTTGGTCCTCAGAGCTTTCCAGCTGACAGAACCCTGGGCTCCCCCTGCATAGCCTCAAAACTAGGATTTAATATCAGAATAGAACGTTTTGTTTTTATTTTTGTTTTCATTCATAGAGACAATTCTATTAGTCTGGATAATAAATTGTTCTCACATAGGAACTTTAGTTTCCTAAATTCAAACAACTATCATTTTTTATTTTAAATTTTTCAGATTAAGTATATACCTTTAAAGGAAATCTAGATTTTAGCTAAAAAAGAAAAGAAGGAAAGAAGGACAGAAGGAAGGAAAGAAAGAAGGAAAGAAGGAAAAAAGGAAGGAAGGAAGAAAAGAGAAGGAAAAGAAGCACAACAGCCTTGGCCATGATATTCCTCAGAAGCTTAAGTAATAATAATAGTGCTGGTGTGCAGCACTTGAATATTTGTAACACACTTAGCATCCATTACACTCTCTGAGTCTCAATTTCATCATCTGCTGTTTAAATGAGGCTTTGGGACTGGAGAGCTTCCTGAGCCTCACAACATTGTGGGGTAGGAACTGCAGAGAGTATCAAAAATTTAACCAATTTATTTGTTTTCAGTTTTCAACAATCACTTTCATAAGTCTTAAATTTTCCTCTCTCCCTCTCCCCTCTCTCTCCAAGACAGCATGCAATCTTATATAGGTTCTACACATACATTCTTCTTAAACACATTTTCACATTAGTCATGTTGCATAGAAGAATTAAAATGAATGGAAGAAACCATAAGAAAAAACAAAACATAACACAAGGGAAAATAGTCTGCTTCATTCTATGTTCTGATTTCATAGTTCTTTCTCTGTATGTGAATGGCAAATATCCTTTTTTTTACAGATAAGAAAAATGAGGGCCAGCAAGGTTAGATGGCTTGTCCGTGGATACACAGCTGGTTAACAGTCAGAGGCTAGAACCAAAGAACTAAAAGACTGATAGAAACAGATGCCAACACCAATATTTTCAGCATGACAGATTAGAGCCAAAACAGCATTCAAACTGGACCTTCCACCTTCAGAAGCCTGGAGGCCTTAGGGTGAGGACTGAGAGCTAATATTACAACTCCACAACTAGGAGTCTGTAAAGATAGAAAAAAAAATGGCCCTCCCAACTGCTGTCATTCGTGGACAAACCCTTCCAACAGGTGATCTCCACCCACTGCCTGTGTTATCTTACCCCCACACCCTGGTGAACCCACTGGAGCCTAGTTTTTGTCTTTAGCTCTCCACTGAAACCCTTCTTTAATTCCTTCCTTCTGATATAATCTCTCCTTTCAGCCATCAATCTTTTCAACCTTGCAGTTGCACTTGACACTATCAGCCTCCTACATCTTCTTGAAATTCTCTCTGATTTTGGCATCCAGGGGCCAATCCTCTTCAACTTCTCATAACAAGGCATTCCTTTGGGATTTTGTTTTTCAGTGGTGACTCTGCTCACTATGGGTGGGTCCTTCTCCTGGGAGAATTCTAACAAATGTTCATTGTTCTATTTGCCTCTTAGCCCAGCCTTAGTCCCTGCTTCTTTTGATATAGTCATAAGGACACCTGGTTTCTACCTGGGCCACCTACCTGCTAAGCCCCAGTCTTCCTAAATTTTCTGCCTCTCTCCCCACAAAAAGTCAGAGACATAAAATTTCTCATCTTTCCTGAGGATAACTTTTCTTTAGGTTTTTAGCTTGACCATTGCAGACTCTACCCCTCCCTGCTATCATCACCCCTTCCCCACCCTCTTTAGCAAGAGTACTCGTTGAGTAAGAGAGGGAACTGGTCCAGCAGAAAGATAGAGATCACAGAGGTGACAAAGAAAAGGAGAGAAAAGTGAGTGTGTGTGAAGTAGAAAGTGGAATAGTAATGGAGGGTAGAAGAAAAAAATGAGAGAAAAAGACTAGAAAAATCAGAGAAAACTGAACTTTGGCTTCGGGGTGGGAAGTAGATGGGATTAGTAGACCAGAAGATCAATTTATTGATTTATTGCAGTACCAGAAACTACAATATCTCTAAAGGAACTCAGTTATGGAGAAGTTGATGGAGCCAAGAAAGGTGGATAATCAACAAGGATAGCACAGATGAGATAGCAGCTTTTAGGAGATACTGGTATGTTTTAACAGTTTTGGACAGAATTTTACATTAACCAATTACCTAAAAATGACATTTAGGCCTGATAATCAAATTATCTATTAAGAGAACAGAAAACTGTTCATACTATATATGTTTTTTGGGTCCATGTCCCAACTGGCTAATGCTAAATTAGTTTCTTTGTCAGCTGGGAACCAAAGTGAAAAGACGTGTTCTGAATGCCAGCCAAAATGCTAATTAGCATTCACAAGTAGCTGATGTAAACATCAGTCAGTCAAAATACCCAACTGCTGATTTCAGTTGGACATTAGCCAATGAGGGAGGCTGAGACGTCTGTCTTTGTGAAGAAGAATTTATGTTCTCAAGCTTGATAGAAATAGATCAGCAAGGCCAAACAAATATAATTTCTACTGATTGTGAGGAAAAAAGGAACTAAATCCTTGAAACATTTTTTTGGAATGGATGGTGCCCCCCCCTTTTTTTTTTTTTGGTCCAGATCTTTGATATTATCAGTGTGGAGAATTCTCTGGCGTGGAAATCTTATTAGCAATTCTTCCCTGCTTTTAGTCCTAGACAATTGCCCCTGGACCCTGAGAAGTTAAGCACCTTGTCCTGGTCCTACTTAGTCTCATCAGAGGCAGATCTTCAACCGCAAGCATCCTAACTCCAAGAATAGCCCTCTATCTACTGTTTCTCATGGATTTCGATGGCACCACTGTGTCTCATGGTGATGAGATAAAAAAAATGAATCTATGACTCCTTGAAATGTGTCACATAAATGCAAAAAGCATGAGTGATAAATAAGAGAAGCTAGAAGGCAGTTTATATTTATATCCATATTATATTCATAATTATAAATATAACATAAGTGAAATAATAAAGAGGTAATGCGGTGACACTCATGCTTGGAATGTCAATGTAAATTATTTAAGAATAATGGTTCCAATGAGAAAAAGAGTAGTGGTGATAGGAAAGATATTGCTTCCTTTTTAATAGGAGCAATGTCCTAGTTCATAAGATAGGCTAGTTTTTCCTTAAAAGCTATTGGTTCGGGGAACTAAAGGCTCAGGCCATTGACATAGCTTTTTAATGGTGTAAATACAAAAAAAAAAAAAGACGTGGAATCACCTGGCTTCTTCTTCTGACTTCTGATCTGTAAACCAGCAGATTCAATGCTGTATCCTCCCTGCCAGGGATTAAGTAAGCTTCCTGTTGACTGTCATACGGTCTATGAACGTCTCTTTTTCTTCCACTCTCAAACCTGCAGGGTCACTGTGGTGTGAATTAGGCCTAGCTTAAATTTGTTTTATGTTATTACCATCATCAATACAGCAAATATTCAGAGTGTCTTCTATAAGTAAGGCACTGTACTAAGTACATGCTTAGAAGACCAGTAATCTCAGGGCCAGTAGGTAGGATGCATCTGTTTTTTAAACGAATGGTATAAAGGACAACTATGCCATTAATGGAAGAGGGTCTCCAAATAAAAAGGAAAGTTAATTTAGTAAGACCTTTTTTGGTAAACTCAACAAAGCATCATCAGCTCAGGGTAGAGTGGCTAGAAAGAGACTCGGGCACACTTTGAATATCTCCTTTTACTTGTGTTTTTATAGAAAAGATGAATTGTGAACATAAATGACTAGTTCCAGGCTCTTATGAAAGGCAAAAGGAAATGTCAAACTTGAATATTATTATGATGTGTGCTCCCCATCTAAATCTGAAACAGATTTGTAGTGTCAAAACATATACAAAGGACAATTAAAGATAAAAAGAACAAAGAAATATATTGTTGATCTGTCATCTTCCATCAGTCATGATCAGTCATCACGTTAGTCATTTTTTTACTCTTCCCTCTTCCTCCTCTGCCTTCATTCCACAACCAACCAATTGTCAGGTCCTTTTCCAACTGACCACAATACCTCTTGAATCCTTCAGCATCTCTCCACTTGCATGCATGCCCACCACGCTATCTTAGACCCTTATTGCTTCTTGCCTGGACTAGTATTATAGCATAAAAATTGCTAATTTTTAACAAAGAAAAAAAAGACAACCTTCGTCATTTCTAAAAAGCTTAACATCTGCCCTTGTCATCATCTTTGAAGTTAGATCAGGGACCACCTTTTCCATGAAGTCTATTCTAGTCCTGCTAGAAAAATGTTCTCTCTAACTTCAGATTTTCCTAAAACACTTTTTTCAGTCTTTATCCTACTTGGTTTCTCTTTTGACATTTTTTCTCCCCTGGCTTCCATGATGTTGTATTCTCTTGGTTTTTCTCCTGCCTGTCTTCCATCTCCTATCTAGTCTAGGGGGTAGTTAGGTGGTTCAGTAGATAGAGCACCAATGCAGGATTCAGGAGGACCTAAGTTCAAATCTCACCTCAGACACTTGACCCTCACTAGCTGTGTGACTCTGGGCAAGTCACCTAAACACAATTGCCTCATCCTGGGTCATCTCCTGTCATCCTGATGAATATCTGGTCACTGGATTCAGATGGCTCTGGAGGAGAAGTGAGGCTGGTGACCTGCACAGCCCTCCCTCACTCAAAACAAAGTCAAGTGCAAGTCATGTCATTATTTCTCTGATGGTATGGTCTTCTTCGGCAATAAGGATGAACACACACATCTGGTCTGTGTTGCTGGATCACCATCCTTCTCCCATTCATTAAGTGTAGTTGTCCCCTAAAGACTCTATTCTGGGTTATTTTCTCATTCTTTCTTTCTCAGTGATCTCATCAACTTCCATATATTTAATTGACATTCCTATGCAAATGGTTCTGAAATCTACAGATTCTAATCTTACTCCTGAACTTGCATAACCAACTCCTTCTAGATACCTCGAATGACCCTTAAATATATAATATATAAATTATACAACATAAATATATAAATATAAGTTTTATATATAATTATATTATAAATTACATAATGTAAACATATAAACATAAATAATATAAATGTAATAATGTAAACATATAAACATAAATAATATAAATATAAAATTCAACATGTCTGATATTTCCCCCAATTTCATGTCTTCTCCAAACTTTCCCGTTTATGTTGAGGATAGCACCATTCTTCTAGTCATACAAGTTTGCAACTTTAGAATGATCTACTTTTTATCTTCCTCATCTTCCATGCTCCATCAGTTGCCAAGACTTGTCAGTTAGATCTACACAACATTTCTTCCATCTACCCCATTCTCTCCACTTGAACAGTCAATTGCTTGTTCAGGCCCTTATCAACTCTCAACTGGATATGTCAAAAAGCCTTCTCATTGGTTTCCTTGCTTCTAATTTTCAACCCTATACTACCAAATTGATATTCCTAAAACATAGATCTATTCATGACACTTTCCCTACTCAAAAAATCTTCAGTGGCTCCCTGTTATCTCTAGGATCAAACTAAAAAATCCTCAGCCTGAATTTAAGGCCTTCCAGCTATCTTTCCAGTCCTATTTCATGTTACTCTTCTTTTTCAGTAAAACTAATTTGCAAACTAACCCTCCTATGCATGATTCCATCTCCCACCACCATATCTTTGTACAAGTAACCCCCATGTCTGGAATGTACTTGCTTCTGTTAGAATGCCTAGTTTCCTTAGAAATATGTAGCTCAAATACCACTTGCTATGGGAAGCCTTTCCTGATTTTCGCCTCATCTCTCAAACTTATTGTTAGGGTTTTTTCCCACTTGAAATTACCTTTGTTTATACTTGGTATTTACTTCTCTGTGTACTGGTTGTATTCTTGCAATCTAATGAGAGCTTCCTGAAGTAAAGGTGTATCTTTGTCTTTGCTTCCTCAACAACTAACATAAGACCCTCTACACTTGTCATTCAGTGGTTTCTGCCTCCTTGTGACCCCATTTGGGTTTTTTTTTTTTTGGCAGCGATACTGGAGTTGTTTGCCATTTCCTTCTCTGTCTCATCTCATTTTACAGATGAAGAAACTGAGGCAAACCCAGTAAAGGGACTTATCCAGGGTTACACAGCTACTAAGTGTCTAAGGCCAGATGAGTCCTCCTGACTCCAGGGCCAGTGCCCTATCCACTGCACCACCTGTACACAGGACTTAAGAAATGTTGAATTAAACTGAGCGAGCCGCTTTTTTACCTTCATCACACCCTATTACATTTTGTCATTGGTCTATGTGTCAGGTCCCTTCTCTTTCTCCCAGAAGAAAACAAGCTATTTATGGTAGAAACAACATTCTATGGTCCTATCCCACATAGGCTAGGTTAGCTTTTTTCTTAAAGGTTATTGAAACCATATTGAAAGCTTATCTAGCTCAAGAAGGCATGAGGGAAGGGAAAAAAAATATTAAGTATCTACTATGCGTCAGACACTGTGCTAAAGGCTTTATAAACTTTTTCTAATTTAATGATAATAATAATTCACATTTAAATAGTACCTTCTATGTTCTAGGCAGTATGCTAAGCACTTTAAAAAAGCTATCGCATTTAATAATCGTACTAGCTAGCATTTACATTTACCTACTATGTGTCAGGCTTTGTGATAAGCACTTTACAAATATTGTCATTTGAGCCTTACAACAACGCTGGGAAGTAGGGCTATGTTCGACCCTATTTTACAGGTGAGGAAACTGAAGCAGTTCAGTGACCTGCCCAAGAATACACAGCTAACAAATACCTGAGGTGACATCTGAACTCAGGTCTTTCTGACTCATTTGATCCTTATGACAACCTTACAAGATAGGCACTATTATCATCTCTATTTCACAGATGAGAAAATTGAGGCTCACAGAGTATAAATCACTTGCCTGGGGCAACATAGCTAGCAGCTGTCTGAGTTCAAATGTGAACTCGGGTCTTTCTGACTTCAGGCTCAGTGCTCTGTATCTACTGGACCTCTTGGGTGGCAGAGGAGAATGAAAGTCATTGCCATAGCTTCTTGGCCAAGGCACAAATGTCCAGGGTATCCTCAGGTTGTTATCCCTTAGGCGTCCAACTAAGAACTAATACAAGTACCTAGAATTTCGATGCAATTGACTCATACCATGTCCTCACTGCATAGTCCCTGCTACTACTAAGAAACCTCCTCGTGTTACCTCTCCAATGTTCTAAGAGTTTCCCATTTTGTTCCAGTCTCAGACTTTGACTACCAGACAGTCTTGAATCAGACCATATCTTTATTTTTTCTTTATCCTATTTTTCAGTGCCTTTCACATAGTGGATCCATTAAATGGTTTTTTTATTTGTTTAATAGAATTCATGGAAGACAAGAATAAAACATTGCTCAATCGATTATTCAACTACCTCATAGAAAATACTGTAAATAATCTAGGAAATAATGTAAATAATCATCAGGGCTCTGTGAAAAGTAAATGGTCTAGACCAATTAAGTTTCTTTTTAATAAGACTTGAGTAGCTTTAGATAGGCATTCAACAGAAATAATTTTCATAACTCATCAGTCTGTAAAACAGATCATTTTTGTATCCCCTTTCCTCAAATAACAATAATTTAAATTTATATAGTGCTTTGATTTTTAGAAAGCAGTTTCCTCACAATAACCCTGTGAGGTAAGTACTACAAATATTATTCTCCCCATTTCACAGGTAAGTTCAGAAGCAATCTATTTGATGAAGATCACATAGTGAGAAGGGACTCAAAATCAGATCTATTAAAAAATAACCTGATCAAGAGGAATCATCTGGTTTATCCATCAGGTTTCTTTATATATATATATATATATATATATGTGTGTGTGTGTGTGTGTGTGTGTGTGTGTGTGTGTATTCATTTTATTTATTTTTAATGTTCTACAATCACTACCATAAAACTTAGATTTTTTTTCCCCCTCCCTACCTCCCTCCACCCCTCTCCCTCCCCAACATGGCATACAGTTCTATATAGGATCTACACATACATTCCTATTGAATGCATTTTTTACTATATTCATGCTGTGTAGAAGCACTAAAATAAATGGGAGAAATCATATAACAAACCAAAGCATAATACACACACACACACACACACACACACACTCACACAAATGATCTGCTACATTCTGCGATTGAATTCCATAGTTCTTTCTCTGAATGTGGAAGGCATTTTGCCTTAGAAGACCATTGGGAACTTTTTTTTTAATGTTCTTGCATTGCTATGAAGATCCAAGTCTACCAGAAAAAACTCTCACACACTGTGGTCGTTGCTGTGCTATCCATCAGATTTCTGACCATCTGAAAGTCTAATGCATTTTTCCACCTCCTCAGAATCTTTTAAAACTTACCCAACTTGCTCCAAGGAGAGAGGTTTACAAGTCCACATTTCCCCACCTTTTTTTAGGAACTCATGATGACCCCACCCCTTGTTTCTGACTATCAGCATCACCCAACTTTGGTATGGATAGAATTCTACTTTTTGAGATTAATAGCTAGACTCATTTAACAGGAGATAAAAGCTAAAGTTAACCTACCAAATTAAAAAAAAGTGTTAAAAATAATATTGTTTAGCAATACAATGAAGTATAATTTCCTCAATATAGTCTCAAAGAGATTTTAAATGAAAATAATTCTTTTATTGACCTCAAGAAGTTTAAGTCCAAGTACACTTAATGTATTATCTAGAGTGACTCTAGATAGTAGAATTACTTCATCATAGGATCTAGAAGAACAAAGGATGATAGCAATTATCTCATCTAGTCCTTTCATCTTATAGATAAAAATCTCATGAAGATGGGGTTCTCAGACTTAATAGTCAGTAACGTATATTTCACTTAATGGATATTCACCAAACATACCTTCCAACTTAATGGTGATATTTACATATATGTATACATGTATACAATACTTCTATACACATGTTTTTTTTAATAAGGCCTGTTAGCAAATAACAACAAAGTCTAATAATAGTGCATCAACTCTACCCAGAGGAATTAATTAATTTCTCACGCATCCAGAATCCAGCATGACATTTGAAAGGCTTTTACAATTCAACTATAAAGTGATGAGATCAAATCTACAAGTCACACACTGAAAGTTAATTTCATTGCTTTATAGCCTTGCCTCATATATTGTAGTAGCACATAAATGTAACTCAGAATACGGAACTTCCAATTTCAATGTGATTTATAATTTTTTTCCAGTGGTGGAATTATGTTTATTTAGAATCAGAGAATGTTAGAGCTAGAAGGAATTTTAAGAGGGAGGCCTAATCCAAATCCCTCATTTTATATATGAGAAAGTTAAACCAAAGACCATTGCAATAATTTGCCCAAAACCACACAGAAAAGGAAGCTATGGCCAGAAGTGGAACTGGGACCCAGGACTCCTGACTTCCAATTGATGTCTTTCTCACCATGCCACATTTTTGTTACTAGACATTTTTATTTACCATGAGCAAATAATACAGAAAATCATGGATCTAGAATAAAAAGAATCTAATTGGTATGGAAAAATGACTAAGGAATCAGGAAACCTAGGTCCTGGTCTGAGCCCTGCCACCAATTCATGCATGACCTTGGGCAAATCATTTTATCTCCCTAGTCCTTAAGTACTCATCTGTAAAACAAGAAAGTTGGATAGCAGCACGTCTAAGATCCATTTCACTGCTAACATTTTATTATTCTATAATTTAACTTGCATAAATAGTGTAAGAATTCAAGCAAAATGGAAAAACAGCCAAAAACCTGGGTAATTTGTCTATATGACAAAAAAAATCCAGATATTTGGAAACCCCTAGAACCTAGATGTTTTTAATGAATTTTTATGCTTTTAATTAAATGTTTGAATTTATAATGATCTTTCCTAAAAAAATAAAATAAAATAAAAAAGCTCAAAGAAAATCTCATTCAGTGGCATTTAGATTTTTTAAAACTACTTGAAGGAATATAATAAAAATCAACCTAAGAAATTCCATACCTGTAACATAGACAACAAATATGAAAGAAGAAAAAAATCAATTTTGATTTCTACTCCTTCAAATCAGCAAACCACAGCAAAAAATCACTTGATTCTGTAAAATTCCAACTATACAAGTCTATTTCTTAAGTTTGGGGCTATAGCAAATGTTTAAAATGCTTTCATTCATTCAAGCACAAATTATCCAATTCTTTAATAAAGCATTGTGATTTGAGTATATATGTCTGGAGGTCTTCTCCATGAACTCCAGCAAGTACCACAAAATCTCCGCCTATGGAAGTTGTAAAATTAGTGCCCACTGTGGGTACAGGACATCCCCCCTTGGAAAACAGTTTCCTGATAACGAAACACCAGCAAGAGCACTCTGAATTTAATTCCTACAATGCTATGTCACAAACGTTAATGATGTACAAAACCAGGCAGAAGGAAGGAAAACAAGCTAACCTGTCAAATTAAAAAAAAAAAAACTGGCAAAAATAATTTGTCTATTCATATCAAAGAGCTTCTAAAACTGGTTTTGCAGGACTTGGGTGGAGATTTTTCTGTCTTGAAACAAGAAACAGAAGTTGGATATTGCCCCTCTCCAAAATTAATCACCTGTTAGGCTTTATGTGAAGCAGTTGGCACTGCATGCAGAAAAATCTGGAGGAAAATGAAAGAAAAAATATATTTAAACCATCTCATCCTCACCCCTTGGTCTAGCCTAGCAGAGAGACTAGTGGTGTGCCTTTTTTTTTTTTTGGCATCTGCCTATCAC
This sequence comes from Bettongia penicillata ogilbyi, assembly GCA_023548195.1. Lineage (NCBI taxonomy): Eukaryota > Metazoa > Chordata > Mammalia > Diprotodontia > Potoroidae > Bettongia > Bettongia penicillata. The sequence goes on along the minus strand of JAJHZJ010000831.1, from coordinate 1,875,084 downwards.
ATCTGGATGGGCATCAAATTGTTTAAATCAAGAATAATAAAGCTGCCAGTAACTGAACAATACATGTTTAAATAATTTTCCTGAAGTTATCATCTATCAAAACAGAGACTGTTTGTTTAATTATTAAGTGTTCAGAGTTGAGAAATGAGCTAGTGAGAGCTGATCTAACCCCTTCTTTTAAAAGACAGGATCTATATTTGCTCAGGACTCCCCAGATGAAACCTCTCACAATAAAAACTGAATAAACTATTTATCATGATACCTAACAACATATAAAGGTGCCAAGAAACGAGAAATAGTATGATCTAAAAACCACAAGGACTACCAATGGAAAAGAACTACTCTCTAAAGGCTGGCTGAACAAACCAGTCAAAACTTAAGTGAAAGGAAAAGTTCACATAGGAAGAGTTCCAGTTTAAGAGAAGGATAAGTGATGCAAGAAATTTATCTCATTTATTTGCACTGGTAAAATTCACCTTACCTCCTTTTAGCAGAGAACCAGGGCTTCGCAAGTAGATGGTCTGGAGTGGTTCCCCAACCTGAAACCGAGGTGTAGCTAAAGATGTCTGGAGGTAGAATCAACCTCTATCTGACTGTTTTAATGAATAGTTTAGAGGCTTCTCCCTCAACGGCTGAGTCACTCAGGGAGGAGGAGGTAAGTAGTGTGAAATAGGGTGCCACCTAGAACAAATAGCAATTCAATTAAAAGCTGCAGAGTCCCTGAAACTTCTGTCCCAGGTGAATTCTTTATGCAATTTATGACCCTAGTGTGCCAAAAATTATACCTATCAACACATTTCGTTGATGCCAACGAAGTAGCATAATTGTTCCACTATGTAACTAGGAGACTAGCCAATCATTTAAAAGAAATTTTAAAAGCTGAATTTGGAAAGATTCTCCATCTTGAAAACTGATGCATAGGTACAAGATGGAATCTAGGCACCCTGAAGGAAAAATGCTCCTTCAGGAGAGAAAAGTCCTAAGTGTGGATGTATTTCAAGGACAGTCCAGAGAAATGTGTAATGTAAATACTGCCAAATGGAACATTTTATTATATGGTATCAGGTACAAAGATACCATCTGAACAAAACTTGTTTTCCTGGATAGAAGGAAGGGGGAAGAGAAAATAAGAGAATTTGAGATCTCCTACTATTGCTCCTATGAATAAACAGTGCAAAGAAACAAATTATTTCAGGTTTTTTTCATGTTTGAGGGAAGTAAAATATTTCATTATCCTTTTGCTCTTTTCTCAGAATGTACTTTGTTAGAGGATAAGGAACAAATCCTAATGACTAGCCTCTTGGGAGGAGCCTACCACAACATGTTTCCAAATCAACATATTTTAAAATAAACATATTTTCTATCATTCAAGAATCTTTTCAGATGTTCAACTTTAATAAAATAAACCAGTTCTTTAGAGTTTCTGAAGACATAAAACCAATGAATTTGAGAGCTAGAAGAGACTTTGAAGATCATTTAGCTACTTTTCTTCTTCTGTCACACAATTCACCAAGTTCTACCAGTTAAGCAGGTCTGCCACACAATACAAGTCAACTAGGACTTCATCAAAGATTATAGTAATAAACAGGAAGGTTTAACATTGTAGATCATGGTAATTAACAACATTCAACTAGTATTAGGGGAGTTACCACACCTATTCCTCTAACTCTCAGGAACAAAAGCTATTTTTATGCAATAAAACAAAAAACAGTCTATAAAATTCTATTATTTAGTATTTCTATGAAAAACATAATTATTGGCTATTTCTCACAATAATGCTATGATGTTGATAGGTCAGTACATTACAGAGGAAAAAACTGAAAAAAGTGTGGTACCCCAAATTAGAAAGCAAATTAGCAGGAAGGCATTGGATTAGAATTTACCCTAACTGAATGCCACTGAAATTTGCATTACCTTATAAAGGGACAAGCATAAAATGAAACTAGAGGAGTTTTGAAGCAAACTTATCCATCATAACATTCTCTTACATATGTGATATATTGTGTGCAGTTGTTGAGCCAATGAGGCCCTGTGGACAGAGGGAGAAAGGAAAGACTTTGTTCAGGTGGCAGCTCTAGAGCGGAGCTTGAAGGAAACCAGGGGATGCCCTACACTAAAAAAAAAAAACAAAACAGAACCAAAAAATACCGCTGATTTTTTTTTTTTGAATGCTCAAAAAGTTTCAAGGTCGCTGTACTAAATTATACATCTTCATGGTTGAAGTTCCTTGATGTATATGTGAAAACATTAATACCAGAGGAAAAACGGTTCACCTTGCAAGATGAAAATACATACTATACATCTTGGTTTTGATGACTGGAGTCTTATATCTATATGGAATTGGCAATTGTCTTATTATATTTCACCTACCAGAATTCTCATCTTCCACATCTTTGTTTTTTCTCTCTTATCCCCAAATCTAAGAAAATAAATGTCATTTCCAAACATGTAACCCAAATGTGTACAGTCTATTCCTGAAGAGGATGTAAAAAAAAATATTGAGTTGCATAAAATTCAAGGATCATGTGAGGGAAGCCTCATCAGCCCATGATTAAGTAGGTAGAATATACTTGCTTTGACTTCACTCAGGTCTTAAGGAGTGAAGTCTTCTAAGTGATGTCAAACTCAAATAGAAACAGATCCCTGCAGTCACATATTGACTTAGAAAACCTGAAATTAATATTATCTATATTGTATTGTATTGTATTGTATTTTGCAAATGAATTTTATTCTGGTTCTGTCTGAACTTGGGAGATTTTGCAGGTACTCGTCATGCTCAGAGGGACCTTACTCTTTCCCCATTCTGAGATTTGAACAGTATAAAGGAATTATTTGAGTGTATCATCTTTGGAAAGTTTTGGGGATCTCTTTCTCTCTCTTTGTGTCTCTCTGTCTCTGTGTCTGTCTGTCTCTCACTCTCTTTTTCAAGTGATGAGAGGACAGACCTGTGATTTCATCAATGAATCTAACAAAACAGATCAACACTTTCTCTGTAATTTTATAATCTTAGAGAGCTGCATTGGGGATTAGATGACTGTCCTAAGGTTACATAGCCAGTGTGTGAAGAAGGGATGAGAACTGAACCCAGATATTCCTGACTTCAAAGGCAGCTATCTATTCACTACATCATGGTGTATCAGAAAAAGATGTCATAAGGATCATAAGTGATAGATTAGAACTGGAAAGGATTATAAAAGTAATCTTGCCAATTCCACTCCCTTCCAGTTTTACAGATAAGGAAACTGAGTCCTGAAGGGTAGAAATGACATGCCCAATGTCAGAGGTAGTGAAGAGAAGACCCAGGATTCAAGTCCAACATGCTAGCCTAAGTCTAGAATTCTCCCTACACTATACCATCCAGTTCTTAAAAGGGAGGACCTGTGCTTTGTATTGTGAAGTATACAATCAAATTCACTTAATACTATATATTTGCAAGTCAGTACCACCTCATTGGGAAGCGAGGAGGCATGGTGGATAGAATGCTGGACCTGAAGTCAAGAAGGCATCTTCCTGAGTTCAAATCCAGATTCAAACACTTACTAGCTATGCAACTCTGTTCCAGTCACTTAGTCCTGTTTGACTCAGTTTCCTCATCTGTAAAATGAACTGGAGAAGGAAATGTATCTTTTCCAAGAAATGGAATCATGAAGAGTCAGACATAACAAAATAAAAGCAACTCTTTAATGATCCCCAACAGACATACGAAATTTTCACTAAAAACTGCAACTAAACTAGTGTTAGGTGCTTGTCTCACTACATTCTAATCTACTAAACTGTGGAATCTTAAAGGCTATTATTTAGAGAGGTAGAGGGCTTCCATTTGCCTGCCTTTCCAATGGAGAAAATAAATGTTATGTGAATGTAAACACAAAAGAGATATCATTAGGGTGATAATTACAAAGCAGATATCTCTTTGACTGGGTATAGATGGACTCCAGAATTAATGAAATAACAGCCAGTGGTGCATGTGCTGGCTACATTGCTTAATCTATTTTAACTAAGCTAAAACCATGTGGTTTCATGTGGAGCCTACTGAAGAGGCAGTGAGAAATCTAGTATGTTCCATTAGCAACTACAGTACTGACTCATTAACGGTCCCATGTGAATCACTTAACCTCTCTGGGCCTGTCTGCATGTTGGCAAAAAGGAATTAATGCTGCTTACTTTCTCCTTCCCAACTTTGCAGGGAAGAATAGAAGTACAGCCTGTCCTTTCATGGCCTATCCCTACTCCAACCTACCCCAGGAAGAGAAAACTTGGAGGCAAGATCTAAAAGGTTCTCCAGATTTCCTCTTCCACACATAACAGATATATTTGCCCAAGGAAACACACCAAAAAGGCCTGGTTAGAAACAGAGGAGTATCAGTTTGGGAGTAAGCTAGTTCTTGTTCCATGAAGACTTGCAGTACCCATTTCCCTACTGGAAATCCCATATGGTAGCCTTTAAAGAAGACATTCCCTCCAGTTCTTTTCATCTACAAGTTTCCAATCCAACTCTTGTAAGTTACCTTAGTGCCCTCAGGAACAACACCTGGAACTCCCTTGCTTGACCCCTGATCTTTTGGTTCTAGCTCTCCTCTCTGGTTTTCCCACAATTCAATCAGTCTTCTAGCCCATAAGCCTACTCTTCATGATCTAAAACAGCCCTTCTTAAACTGTATGTGGAGACTCCATATGGAAGTCGTGAAAAATTTGGCAACGGTAGAAGGTTTCTTCTGAATGTGCAACAACCAAAAGTCAATTCAAAATCAAGCACGTAATGAATCTATGGTGTTTCTGGCAGCACTTGCCCCATGTTGCATTATGCAACTTCACTTCACTGCAGCCTTGGTTCTGAACACAGACTTGTGCACTTTGCATTGTTCATGCCTTCACGCCATGCAAGGCCAACCAATGCTGCTGAAAAGGGAAAAGGTGTTGAGAGCAGAAAAAGTTTAAGAAGCCCTGATCTAAATCACTGACCCTAAATTTTATTGGCCATAGCCAGGCACTTGGCTTGACTTGTCTTAAGCATTATAGACAAAATTATCCATAGCTAAGCCTTTAAGATTGGACCTAGGATCATGTCAATCCAGAGCTCTAGTTTTGGACATTGTTACATATTAAAATCTTTGTGTAAGAGAGAGGACTTTACATACGTGTCTTTATTTATGTATCTGTCTCAGATGGTAAAATCTTAGAAAGCAGAAGTTATGACTTAATAATATCTTCACAACTCAAACACAGAATTTCAGAGCTGGAAGGGACCTCAGGGATCTTTTAAGTCAATTCTTACTTTAAACTAAACAAAAAAAACCCTTACACTTTCTGAGGAGTGCTCATTCAGGCTTCACTTGAAGACTTTAAGTGATAGAGAGCCTGCTACATCACCCATTGAATATTTCTTCAGTTTTAATTGCTGGGAAGTTTTCTTTTTATCAAACCTCTTGGCAACATCTGTCCTCTGGGGCAAGCTGAACAGGGACCTCTCTCCCTTCCCTAAGTGCCCAGTCCTATTAGACTTTTATGATGGCATATCTGCCAAGGTTCTGGATAGTGGACAATGCTCTTGTGCCTTCCCAGTCACCAGTGGAGTGAAACAGGGCTGAGTGCTTGCTACCACGCTTTTTAGCATGATGTTTTCAGCCATGTTGACAAATGCTTTCAATGAGGATGAACACGGCATCAAGGTCAACTACCGTACCGGTGGTAAATTCTTGGCTACAAGCCAAGACCAAAGTGGAGGGAATGGTGGTGCATGATTTTCTGTTCGCAGATGATTGTGCACTCAGTGCAGCCTCTGAAACTGAGATGACAATGTATGGATCAGCTCTCTGCTGCCTGAGCTAATTTTGGCCTAATAATTAACATCAAGAAAACACAGGGGCTCCATCAGCCACCACCACACCATCCGTACGTGGAACCATCAGTTACAACAATGGGAATGTCTTGAATGCTGGGGATAAGCTCACTTACCTTGGTAGTGTACTTTTAAGGGATGTACACATTGACACATGTTAAGACACATGCATTGCCAGAGCTAGCTCAGTGTTTGGGAGGCTCTGAAGAAAAGTTCAGGAGAGAAGAGGTATTAGACTGACTACCAACTGAAGGTCTACAGAGCCGTTGTGCTGACCTCATTGTTGTATGCCTGTGAAACACGGACAGTCTACCAGTGCAATGCCAGGAAAGTGAATCACTTCCACTTGAACAGTCTTAGGCAGGTTCTGAGGATCACCTGGCATGATAAGGTACCAGACACTGAGGTCCTTGCTCAAACTAAACTGCCAAGCATTCAAACTCTGCTTCAGAGAGTGCAACTCTGATGGGCTGGGCACATTGTTTGAATGAAAAATGTATGCTTGCCAAAAAGATTATTTTATGGAGAACTCACATGGGTGATCAATGGTGGTCAGAAGAAGCAATACAAAGACACTCTCAAGAAGTTTGGAATTGATTCTGTAACATGGGAGGCAATGGCACAGGACTTCTCAGCATGGCATGGCCACATCAGAAAGGGTGCTGTGCTCTACAAGTAAAGCAGAATTGAAACAGCACAAAGAAAACAAAGGATAGGCAAATTTGGAGTAACTACCTCAAATGTTCACACAGACTATCTGTGCCCCATCTATGGTAGAGCAGTCCAAGCTCATATTGGTCTGATCAGCCACAGTCGTATACATTGAAACTTCACTTTATCATGGTGATGTCATTTTGGTCCTCTAGTCCTATTAGACTGATTTAAAAAACAAAACAAAACACCCTATTAAAAACTCATCAGATTTTACTGGGGAGAAGAAGTTCTCATTCCTTTGGCATCTCACCACAGTGCTCAGTTCCTTCCAGGGCCTTGTCAGATGACCATTTCTACCATTCTTCCTAAATACCCTGCATCTTGTGAATATATTTCCTCAATAGAGCTAGCTTGCCTTATTGTCATTGTAAACTCCATGTTTCCTTGTACTAGTGCTTTGATATTCTGAACTTTCTTAAACTTCTGTTAAGAGATCTCTTCATGAAGCCAAAGATCACATTCACCTTTTGGACTTCTGTAAGTGACTGCCACAGAACCATGTATACAGTGGGATCTCACAAAGTTTTTTTTTAACAGATTGAAATGACTACAGATTATAAATATACTCATGGGATCTCAGGTAGTAGTGTATTCAAAAGAGCCCAATGTTGGGGATCAGAAGACCCATGTGACATTTGTCTATGTGACTGTCAAACACTCTAAACCAGAGGAGGGGAACCTGTGTCCTTGAGGCTACGTGTGACCTTCTAGGTCCTCGGGTGCAGCTTTTTGACTGAGTCCAGCTTTCACAGAACAAATCTTTTTATTAAAGGGATTTGTTCTGTGAAGTTTGGATTCAGTCAAAGGGCCACACTTGAGGACCTAGAGGGCCACATGTGGCCTCAAGATTGCAGGTTCCCCACCACTACTTTAAACCTTAGCTTCTTCATCTTTAAAATCGAGATAATAGTGGAAAGAGGACAGTCAGTCAGGAAGACTTGCATTCAAATCTAGCCTCAAACACTTATTAAGTCACTGTTTGCCTCAATTTTCTCACCTGTAAAATGGAGATAATAATTGCACCTACCACTGAAGACTGTTGTGAAGAAACAAATAGCAGTAAAGCACTTAGCAGAGTGCCTGGAACATAGTAGGCACCACATAAATGTGAGCTAATATTATTATCATCATAACACTAACTTCACAAAGTCATTCATTGGAAGGATTAAAAATGAGATGAGAGCATTCTTTGCGACCCTAATCTTATAAAAATGTAATCTATTAAAATGTGCAATCATCTGTGCCCTGAGAGGGAGAAGCGAAGATCTTTTCAGATTAAATGTATTATTTTTATTTTTAAGTATCTTGTAAAATGATCAATAGACTTTCCTGTATAAAAATAGTCTATAACCATTTCCATTAAGTCCCTTTAGAATAGCCAATGATTTCTACCATTTTTTTGGTTTATAGGAAAATTAAGTAATTTTGCAACACCTGCAACCTTCCTCTTCCCATCTTATCTTACCACCAACATACTTTTCCAAAAGAATCTGAATGGCATCTCTCTCTCTCTCTCTCTCTCTCTCTCTCTCTCTCTCTCTCTCTCTCTCTCTCTCCCTCCCATCTGTCATAGATCTATTTACCCATCTGTGATGGATAGATAGCAACAATATATATATACATATACATTTACATATATACATATATATTTACATATATACACATACATTTACATATATATATATTTACATATACACACACACACACACAAACCTGTATATGGGTACTTTATGTACTTATACATTGCATTGACCAGACTTATGATTTCATAGATTGGTTATTCCCAGTGCAGAAACTCCCTCTACCAATACAAATTGATACACGCTGTCCAATTTACAGTCTTTAATAGCTGTCTGGAGTATGGCAAAATTAGACACCTTGCTCAAGGTCAAATAATCCAGTGCTTATCAGAGTCTATACATGAACTAAAAACTTCCCAGTTCTGAAGCTGCTTCTCTATACACTGTGCATTCGTGTGTGCACGCGCATGTGTGTGCATGTGCAAATCACTATAATATTATCATTATAATACATGCACAAATAATTTATAATATTAAAATCAAATTTCTATTCAGAATTAAGAGGCAATTTCATATTTCCTCTTGATATTACTTTAGATGACATAGGGTATCAAGAAATCATAGCTGGTTATTACTGATGTAAAGTGCTTACCTATCATTTCCTTACTTATAACTTTAAAAAAATTAAACTCATTCACACTCTTTACCTCTCCTGTGGTAGGAGCAATATCCTAATCCTTGCTTTCATGCAAGTAGAGCTATTTTTTTTCCTTTAAAAGTACTGGAATCATCCTTTAGATTTGCTTGGTCCAGGGAACCAAAGGCTAAGGCTGCTGCCATTCTGGTCACCTAAGTACAAAGTAGATGAGAAATTTCAGGCACCCCACTCTGATGCTTGGCTAGTGGACAATGGACAACTCATACAAGCAAGCTTTATTCAGCTAAATCAACTCTGGGAATCCTAAAAGCACATCCTTATTGAGCATTCTCCTGCTATGGCTAAATAAATCTCTTTTGTTAACTGCTGAATGACCTACAAATTTCTCATTTCATTCCAATATCAAAGTATCCTGAATCAGACCCAGCCCAGAACACTTCCTAAAGACATTTGCATTTTTATGGGCATCAAAGCCTTAAGGTAAAATAGAGAATGTCATTTATTTTCAGACTCTCCTTTAAGCAGCCTTTAGCTCTGCTGGGTGCTAGGAAGAGAAGGCCTACAAAAGAATGAGTAAGAGGAAACACTTTGTTCGCTTTCTGGCAGAGAGGTGCTGAACTTAAAAATGCATAAAAAACCATACATGCATTTTCAGACTTGGCTAAGGTGGAAATTTGTCTGGCCAAACTACACAGCTGTATAATGAGATTTTCATATTTAAAATCTGCTCAGGGTGGGGTTGGGAATGGGGAGGAATGGTAGAGGGAGAAACAGACTATTTTTTAAAATGTTTATTAGCTGAAAAAATTAAATGTAAAAAAGTGGGGTCGTTGGGAATCAAATGACTTCATGGACTATATAAATGCCATTTATCCATTAAACAAAAGAAAAGAAAGACTGCATATTTGAACATTCACAAGGCTGCACCCACACATAAAACACCTTATACATACTTGACAGAGAAATTGGGCAAGGGAAACTAAATGAGTTGATCCAGCTCTGTGTATGACCCAAATAGGAATGTCAAGATCTCCACAAAATGACAAATACACACATCCATTCAGAACAATAACTCATATTTATACAGCTCTTTATCAGGTACAATAGCTACTTTATATAATCTTTATCAGGTATCACAAATGCCCTGAGAAGTAAGTAGAGCAGGTGTTACCCTAAGGAAAATGAACATCATAGAGAGGAGGTGCTTTGTTCAAAGTCCCACAGACAGTTTGCAGAACCAGGCCTAAAATGCAGGTCAGCGGAGTCAGGTCCAGGCTTTGCTCTATTAAAACTCATTGACTCCCAAAATAAATCGTTCTGATCTTATGGGCATTGGTCTTTATCAAAGGTGACAGTTGGGGCAACAATCTATATCTTATTTATGGAACTCTCATTATTTGGATTCACACTGCTTATATAAGAAATCAAAAGTGACAGTTCCAGTCTTTAGGCAAAGGGTGGAAATGGAGACTGTGGAGATAAGCAAATAGCCCAGAGAAAGGAATGACAGCTTTCACTGTTGCACAAAACTGAAGTAACTTCAAGTTCAACCCTGCGTTTAGCTTTTTAACCTATGCAAACCAACCCTGTTGTTTTTTTTTTTTTTTAAATGCCTTTAGTCTCACAGCTCCACCCTGTAGAGGTAGTCTGCCATACCTGAAGAGGACCAGTGATATCACAATGTTGGGGTCACAAAGTAAAGTTAGTTCCATTGTGGCCAATCAGTCCAATAGGAGCTTGGAAGGCTCCACCACAAGTAGTACCTTCGAACATTTGGGATAGAGATGTCTCTAGGGAATCTCAGTGCAGAGAGAAGTGCTCTGGCACTTAGAATCTTAGAATTTCAGAGCTTACATAGATCTAGTTCAACCCCCTCATTTTAATGAGGAAATTAAAGCCTAGAAAAGTTGAAAGACTTGTTGAGTGACTTACCCAGAGTCACCCAGTTGATAAGTGGCAGAACTGAGATGAATTCTCACCCCTCCTCTGTTTCTTCTTGTATATCCTCTTGTTGAGAAACAACTGATTTCTTTTCCTCTACAGGGATTTATTTCTACAACTAGAAGGGAACACATTGAAGATAGCCTCTGAAGTCCTTTCCAACTGAGGTATGATTCATCCAAAGAGAAATTTCTGATTGGGCTGTCTGGGTTTCTTCTCTCCAACCCTCCAATGTATCTATTTTATCTGCAAATATGGAAATAGGAAGTAGGTATTGACTTTATAAAACCATGTCCAGCACTAGGTAGAAAGCATAAGCCGTCTTAAAAGTGTGTAATCCTTACCCAAGTGCCATCACCCACCAGAGTCTGAGCAACAATTACAAGGCCTAAGTCAACACAATTCTTTTGTTGTAATTTTTGTAGAATTATGGAGTCCTTGACAGCAGGGACTATGTTACTTTTAGTTTGCTTTTATCTGCATAGCATAGTGCTTTGCCCCAAGTAGGAGCCTAATAAATATTCATAGGATCATAGATTTAGAACTGGATGACACATTAGAAGTCATCTTGTTCAAATTCTTAACTTTATAGTAGAGGATGCTAAGATACAAGAAAAATTAAGTGATACCCCACATTATCAAAAAATGTAAGTGGCAGAGTTGTAATTTGAACTAAATACTTTTGTTGTCCAGGTTATGTCCAACTCTTCAGGACCCCATTTGGGGTTTTGCTGGCAAAGATACTGGAGTGGCTTGCCATTTCCTTTCCCAGCTAATTTTGTAGATGTAAAAGCAGAGAGAGTTAAGCCACTTGCCCAGGGTCACACAGTTAATAAGTGTCTGAGGCCATTTTTGAACTCAGGTCTTCCTGATTCCAGCCCAATATTATCAGTGGATAGAGACCACCAGCTGTCCTGAGAAATCCAAATCTCAAACTTATTCTACTATTTAGTGGGATATAATTAATAACCAAGTAACAGTATATTACTTTACTGTTTGATGGAGATTTCATTAGATTCGGGTCTGCAAATTACCACCCCTGCCACTCCCTGCTCAGCTTTTGATGGGACCTTGAGCTATGAATGTTTTTTACATTTTCATAGCCCATAATCCCAACAAAAGCAGAAGTAGGCTGGGTTTGGCAAAACTCTGAAAAAATGTTCTGTGGACTTAATCTTCCCCTTTCTGTCTCTTTCTTCCCTAAAGGCACTGTTCCTAATCCTGTAAAACCTTCTTTCCCCTAAGTCCTTTCCCATCTTTCTCCATCCAATAGGTAGAAGAAAAGAATCCAATCAATTTATTCACATGGCAGATAAAGTTAATAAATGATACTGAGCAGGACAAGTAGGACCTTAATTCCCTTGTAAATATGCAAATGAATAAATCTGAAATAGTAAAAAATTTCAGATTTCAGAAAAATATATGGAAAAATATTCTTCTGAACAGTGGTACCCTCTCATCACCTCTTTTTCGTAACTACTTTTTTCTATTTATTCTAAGACAAGGAACAGATAGAGAGCTATGGATAGGAAAATACACAGAAAATATGAAAAAATATAGATAGTAGAATTAAGCTTGTTTAATATGTAAATTGCTGACATTTCCTAACGGAAGGTTTAAACTCATCTATAAAGCTTTTAATTAAAGGGGAGATGAGGTAGAGAGGGAAAGGAAGGAAAAAGAAGAATGGAAGGAAGAAGGGAAAGAAGGAATCCAGACTTAGTAACACAATGACTAGCTATGAAATGGAATTGATTTCATTAAATACTCAATTTCATATATTGTGGTGAATGTTTTTTTTTCCTTGTGCATCTTGCACATTAATTTAACCCAGAGTAATATATCATTATGTGTTCTGTCTGTTCACATAAGTTTAATCTATCCATTCACAGAACTGCCTTCAAAGGATCAGTTCTCAAGAAGGTTACTCCAATTCTGGACGTTTTCTCAGTCTACCTGACCAGTCTTCTAAACTTCAAAAGTATGGATCTACCAGTTCTAGAGGGCTATAGACCTTTGTCTGCCCTGCTCTCCCTTCTTCAGTCCTATTCCCTTTTTTGTTTATATATTCTAGTAATAAAAACTGAAAATGAAACTTTCTCTTCCAGCAAAAATTATCCTAAATTTATTGAGGACAATGCTATTTTGCACATAGTATGGCTGGATAAATTGTATCTGGGCGTGGAGTGTGTATCTGAGCAAACTACTAGCTTAAAAAACAGAACAATCAGACAGGGCCTACCCCTTCCTGTGCCCTTTTTTGGTTTCTGTCCAAGGGTATAATTAATTTCCATCTTAATTTATACTTAGCTTGGCCCAAGTCCACCTCCATTTCACCAGTCCTAATAACTTTTCCCCCTCATTATCTGTAGGATCCAGTAATATACATTAAATATACATTAAATACACTTAATATGCATTAAATGCATTTAAATTATTATTTAATTAAATTAACCTAAATCAAATTAAATAATTTATTAATTATTATGTTTATTCATTATTTATATATTTATATACATTTATTTATATTTATATATAATATATTATAAATATATACTTTATATGTTTATAATATATAAATAAATATGTTATAAAATATATTTAAATATAATATATTTATATTATAAATAATATTTTTATCAATTATAAATTACAATAATTCATTAACTAAATTATTAAATTAAATTAAATTATTACAATAATTATTTAAATAATTAAAAGCAGCAAAAAACACAACTAAGATAACCATTCTGAAGAAGCAAAAGTAGCACCAGCCAAGCTTCTCCCACCCCTGTCACTGTCCTCTGACTCTCAATATTATGGCAAAGACAATTTGCCCAAAGTCTGAGGTGGCATGGTAGAGTCACTCCTGCACATTTATCTTGCTTTCAAAGGTCAAACAATCAAGGTATCAATGGTAGGAGGGTCAGAGTAAACTCTGTGCAAACCACCTTTTCCTCCCAGCTTCTGATGTTTCCTGTAGGATCTCCTCAAACATCTAGCTACTGTAGGTAAAACTGATGCTTGATGTCTATATCGGTTGGTCAAGTTTCCTTTTCACTAGGCATATTTCATTAGGCAAGGCACTGTACTACCCTTCAAAAGTTCACTGACAAATCAGATCGGTTTCTTCTCTTTACCCTGTCCCCCACCAAAGCTAGAAAGAACAAGTAAAAGACAGAGAAGAAGGCAAATTTTGCCTCACCTTTTAAAATTCCTTTGGGAATACTTAATTTTTTAAGACCTTCACTCCTCCCTTTGTGATAGCCCTCTTTGAATCTATACAGTTCTTCATTTACTGTCTCTTAGATATCTAGAGATAACACAGAGCAAATAAACAGCTATCCCTTCCACATCACAAGGGTTAGGAGCATGGTGTCTGTCCTGATCCCAGCACCCCAAACCACATCAGTAACACTGTAAGGGCTGAAAAAGGAAGAGTTCCTCACTAAATATATTTTATTTTTAATTAATTTTTTTCTGATTAACAAAAATCTAATTTTTCCTCTTTCCTCCCTCACCGTCTCTTTACAAGGGTGAGGCGTGAGGATGAACAGGAAAGAATCCTCTTAACAAATATGTATAGTCAAACAAACTAAGTTTCTGCATTGGCCTAATTGGAAAAAAATATACGTATACTCAACTGACTTCAAAAGAAATGATTTTGTCCTCTGAATCACTCTTCCTTCCTCTCTCCAGAACATGTGACGTATAATGCTTTTTTCTGATATTTTCAATGGGAGAAGTGAATTATAGTACCCTGTGAACTGAAAAGGTGGGAGATCCTGAGGCCCTCAGTCAATGTCTCCAGAAGCTCCTACAGAGTTTCTTGGAGAAAATGACTACCCACAGGAAGAAGAGGCCTAGGAACGCTTGCCAAAAAACATTCAGGAAACCATCAGAACTGACCCTGAAATGACAATTCAGAAATCCTAGAAAATGCTTCTTGTTTTGATATTGTAGATTGATGGTGCATAAAAATAGTTTTAAATTACTGATTCATGTTTTAAGTCTTTTTGTCAATGTGTCATTGCCAATCTGTATTTTGTAGTATTTCTTTTATATGGAGAAAATAAATAATTGTCCTATAACCAATATACATTGCATATTGAGTACCTTTTGGAAAGGTCTAGACATTAGGCAAAACTAAGCTTTAAGTGATTCTCCTTGGGGCTCTGGAGTGAGGGTGTAAAGACCCAGAGATATAATGAAAAAGAGTCTGACCTCTTTCTTTGGAAATTGGGTTCCCCTTAGGTCTCAAAATGGTGCATAAGGTGCCCTTTAATGAGACAAGGAGAGGATGATCTCCCTAACTCCTAAGTTCAGCAGAAATTCTGTGTGGTTACACTAATTGCTAAGTTACATGTAGCTAGGTAGCTAGGTGTCACAGTGGATAGAGTTCTAATCTTGGAAGTCAGAAAGAGCTGAATTTGCATTTGGGCTTAGACATTAGCTGCTTGACCTTGGGTATGTCACTTACTTTTTCCATACTTCATTTTCCTCATCATTAAAATGAAGGCATTGAACTAGACCTCTAAGCTCACTCCCAGTTCTGGATGTAGGCTCCTATGACATATGACTTTAAAGTTTAGAAAGCGCTGTACATATGTTACATTGTTTGATGCCATAATCCAGTGAGGGAGAGGTCATTGTTATCCCCCTTTTTCTATATGCGGAAATTATAGCTGAGAAAGTATAGAGAACACATAGACCAGCTGCTACATTACGGGAAGTTGTTCAAGTGACTTGCCCAGGATCACACAGCTAGTAAATGTCTGAAGCTGAATTTGAACTTAGGTCTTCTTGACTCTAGGCCCAGCACTCCACCCACTGCCCCACTCAACTGCCCATATAAAATGCTGATATGAGAACTCCTTTCAAAAAGCTACAATGATACCCTCCTCCCCTCCCTGCACCAGTAATTTACCATATTACTTCCAATATTTAGAAGTATTTACTGCTTAAGATACCATTAAAGAATTTTTAATACAAACCCTTTGGACCATTGCCATTAACCCCCACTAGCTAGAAACTATTGGACTAGATAATCTTAAAAGTCCTTTCCAGGTCTATGTCCAATGTCCCTGTGAACCTACCCTTCTCGCCTTGATTGGAATCTGCCTTCTAGCACTATATCCTACCTTCCATATGCCCTAGCCAAAGGGAGCTACCCTTTGCTGTCAGCCCCTCCCAGCTATTTCACTCTCTCAGCATCTCAGTTCTTGTCGAATTGTTCCCCGTGACTGAAACACCCTCCCTTTAATGCGCAACTCGGGTGCTACCTCCTCCAGACAACTTTCTCAGAGAGACTCTGTATCATAGGTCTCATTTTGTGGTCTTATTTCCCTTCTAGGTCCAAAGCCAGCCAATGAGTCCATCCCACTCAGTGCTGAATAAATACACATAAATACGCTTGTTAATGAATGCTTATTGCATAGTATCACTTAGTGGGCAGCTCGATGGCAGTGGATAGAGGACCTGGCCTGGAATCAGGAAATTTCATCTTCCTAAGTTAAACTTTGGTCTCAGGCAGTTACTAGCTGTGTGATCCTGGCCAAGTCATTTCACCCTGTTTGCCTCAGTTTCTCATCAGTAAATGAGCTACAGAAGGAAATGGCCAACTACTCTAGTATCTTTACCAAGAAAACCTCAAATATAGTCAGTAAAAAAACTGAAAATAGCAACAAATCATGTGATATTGTACTTACTCAGTGAAGTCTACTCCCTCAGGGAACAGATTGCCCTTTTTCATTTCTCATTCGACACTTCCCCCCCTTCAAACTTGGATGAAAGTAAAAGCTCCTACATACGTCAGAGACCACATCCATTTACCACAAAAGCCAAAATTAAAAAAAAAAAGTTTAAATTGGCATAAAATTGATGTGGCTTCAAGTCAATTAACTGAATTTAAAAAAAAAGCAAAACTAAGAGAGGAAATCACCTGGGTAGTTCAGTGGCCCCAGGCAAATTCCTGACCACTGTAAACAGTAAATCCTAATGTTTAATCTCTGACTGCTACTACTGGTCCTGGGGCAGGTCCTGGGTCTCCCTGGGAAGGTATGCAGCCAGACCCTGGGGCCCGCCCTTCTGGCCCAAAACTGACAACACTGAACAAACAGCCTTGTAAAAGGCCAAGGAATTCTTGAGTGACTATGCCAGGTATTTGGCAGCAAACCTCTCCCCTTCAGGGTGTGGCATCGAGAGTGAGTTCCTAAGCCAGGGGCTGGCCATCATCAAGGAGAAGTACCTTCTTACAGGGGTTGAGAGGAACTCAGATTCCCATGAAAACACTTGAGGGCCTTTTTTGCTCCAGTCATCCTCAGGGCATTCTTTCTAAAAGGTCCTTTCCTTTAGCAGGTTTTCATCTTAAGCTAATTAATGTCCTTGGTCTTAAAGACTTTTTGACTTTAATTGATGAAGAGACAATTAATTAGTCCTGACCGCCTGGAGTATGTTTCTATGTTTTAGAGGCTCTGCTGAGATCTGTTGGGTAATCTTGGACAAGTCACTTAACCCTGTTTGCCTCAGTTACCTCATCTGTAAAATGAGCTAGGGAAGGAAATGGTAAACCAGTCCTGTTCTGTTTTCAAGAAAACCCTGAAAAGGGTTCACAAAGACCCAGACATATTCGTTGTTTGTCCTTCATCTAAGAGGACCAGTGACATCAGGAGGGTGATGTCTTGACTTACAAGTGAGCCAGAACTGTACAGTCATCAGCCTAACTCTCTCCTTCAGCATCATGGGAGTCCAGTGGCAAAACACAGGTCAAGATGACTGCTGATAGCCCCAGATGCAGTGGGGACCATGGTCTTTTAAAGCTAAGGTCTTTCCTAGGTTTCAGTTTGTCCAAGGCAATGCTCATTCAATAATTAAAGGCTAGGTAAGATTTAAGGCAAAAAAAAGAAAAAAAGAAAAAATGGCCTCGTTTCCCTTCACAAAGCAAAAATGATTCAAGAACAATAAATAAGAGGTGGGATAAACTATGCAGCTGACCTCAAGTCATAGAGAAAGACTGTTGAACTTATAAGCCCCTGGGTTCAAATCCTGCTTTAGACACTTAATAACTGGATGATCACAGGAAATAATGAAAATAGTTAACACTTACACATATTTTCTTTGCCTATATGATCTACTTTCAGGTAGGAGCTATTATCCCAATTTTATATATAAGGAAAAATGAAATTGGGAGGGAATTTGAACTCAATCGTTTTGATTATGAGGTACACTACTTTATCCTCCATGCCAATTTATTTTTTAATTAAATTATTTTATTTGTTTTCAGTGTGCTACAATCACTTCCATTTATCTTGGATTTTTTTCCTCTCCCTCCCTCTCCTTCACCACTCCCTCCCTAAGAGGGCATATAATTTTATATAGGTTCTACACATACACTCCTATTAAATACATTTTCACCTTAGTCATATTGCACAGAATAATTAAAATGAATGGGAGAAATCATAAAATAAAACATAATACAAAAGAAAATGATCTACTTCATTCTGCTATCAAATTCCATAGTTCTTTCTCAGGATGTGGAAGGCATTTTGCTTCAAGAGTCCATTGGGAATTTTTTAAGTCTTTGCATTGCAATGAAGGACTAAGTCTACCAGAAAAAGTCCTTGCCCATGGTGGTTGTTGCTATGTAAAACGTTCTCCTGGTTCTGCTCCTTTCACTCAGCATCAGTTCATATAAGTCCTACGAGGCCTCTCTGAAGTGTTCCTGTTCATCATTTCTTCTAGCATAATAGTATTCCATTATATTCATATACCATAAAGTTCTTTGAAATTTTCCTGAGCTGTATTAATGATAGCTATCATTAATAGCTGAATTACCTGAAGTCAACTGAATAGTAAAGTTCAGATCTATAGCTTCTTCTTAGGGTTCAAGACTTGCTTTTGACATCCTTTGGAAAATCAATTAACCTCCCTAAACCTCAGTTTCCTCAAAAAATGAGAGGATTAAACCAGAGCACCTCTGAGGTTCCTTCCAATTCTAGATCTATGTTCCCATGAATTTGTTTGTGTTCTATTAAGATCATCAAAAACATGGCCTTGAAACATCAAGAGAAATTACAGTGTTAGTATAGGATCATATTACCTTACCAATTTAAAATTGTTAGTGCTCATAGTTTGAAGTAAGCTATAAAAGGATTAGAAATAAGAAATGAAGGGACAGAGCTCTTTATCTTTGGGGTGGGGGAGCAGGGGATTTTGACATTCATGTAGTGCCTTAAGGTTTACAAAACACTTTCCTCCCACTAAGCCTAGATGATTTCTGTTTCTACAACCCTTAATCTGTGATGAGATAATCCTTACAAAACTTGTAATTGCCATTAAAAAAATGAACTGAAAATCTGCATTTGAGTCTTGACTCTATTGCACTTGAAGAGGTCACGGTATTTGACAAATTCAACAAATATGTAGTTTCTGGTTTCTACTAAGTGAGGAGCATTGTGCTTGAAACCAAGAATGTAAATGAGAATAATATTTTAGGAGAAATAAGTGTGTGCACACCTAAATATATAACATGGTACTTTGTGATAAAGGAAAGGTATAAAGGAAATAATCTAGAAAATTTTGTGGAACAAAAGACCATTTTTCCTTAGAAGAAAAGGTCAGGGAAGACTGCATAGAAGAGCTGTGGGAACTGGAAAAAGAAGGGAGTGATTTTAAAAGGTGAAGAGAGGGAGAGAGTTTCTTAGATGGGGATTCTTAGATGGGACTAAAGAGGATTGACAGAAGTACCTAATAACTGGCTGAAAGCAATAAGCATTGTGTTTAAGGAAAAGCCACATGATATGCGGCTTAAATGGAATACCAAAGAAAAAGTTAAGGACAACAAGAGAAGGGTAAATAGGGCATTACTCCCTACCCAAATTAGGACAACAACCATTATTTTCAAAATAGGAAAGCCCACTGAGAGAAAGCCCAAACTGACACTGAGTCCTCCAAAGTGGGAGTGAAAGCAAAAAAGGGATACTGCCCTTTGACAGTGTTGTCAATAAAACCTTGGGTCCATAGTCCTCAAATTAAGACTGGAGGAGGGAATCTACAATGGTCTTATAATTCCTTGTAATTCACCTGGACTCCATGAAGTCCATTCATGATCCAACTTCATTATATAGAAAGGATGCTCAAAGAAGTCCACTAGATCCAGGTAGGGGCAAGAGCCAGCTCAGGCTTGACTCATTGGGTTTCCCATTCAAATAAGATGCTAATTAGCTAGGAAATTTAAAGTTTCTAGTCTATAGAGATCCAGGTATGGAAGATGACAGATACAGGGGTTTCCAGAAAAGTGAAAGGTCAAGAAAGAAGTTATACCGAATAGAAGAAAGGGACGTACCCAGAGCATAGACAATTCATTGGATGAATGGAGGAAGATTAGGCCCAGGGTACTTTGCTGGAATACAATACAAGTTCTAACATAGCACAGCAAATTGGTAACTCAATTTGAAGTCAGAGAGACTACATTTGAATTCCTGCTCTGTTCCTTAATACCTTGTGACTTTGGGCAAGTCACTTTAATTTCTTTGGGACTCAGTTCCCTTTCCACAAAGCAAGATAGCTGTATTTGATGATCTCTGATATTGCTTCTAGCTGTAGATCATATACCAAAAAATGGAGCAATTTAGGCAAATTAAGCATAAGGGAATCACAAATTAAGAAGAAGGGGAGTGGTCTGGTCAGACCTGGGCATTAGAAAGATCATTCATGAAGAGTTAAGGAGGAGGAGGAAAGCTAGAGGTAAAGAGATAAAAGTATAACCTAACTTCACTTCTTGAGAGAAAAAAAATTAACGTGTATAAATTACATATTACATACAATATATTTATAATATCTTATACATTTTATAATAATACTTGATATTATCTACATCATAAAAATGAAATATACCTTTTATTTTATTATATACATGCAACTGAACAGAGTGCCAGACCTGGAGTCAGAAAGACTCATCTTCCTGAGTGACTAGCTGTGTGACCCTGGGGAAGTCACTTAATCCCTTTTGCTTCAGTTTCATCTATAAAATGAGCTTGAGAAGAAAATGGCAAACCATTCTACTATTATTGCCAAGAAAATACCTAATGAGGTCACAAACAGTCAGACATGACTGAAACGAATGAACAAGAAAAGTACAGCATATATAATGTTATGAGTTCATATATGTTATATATTATAAAATATATGTGCATTATATATAAACATATTAAAAGAGATGGCTTGTGAGTATTTAGAAAGGAAAACAATGTGCACTTAAAGAAAAAAGAATGGTTTCATCAAGAATAGCGTCATGCCAGACTAATCCCATTTTCTTTATCGATATTATTATTGTTAGACCTGTAGATCAGAGGAATGCTATAGATATAGTAAGCCTATAGCTCAGCATAGCAAATCTATTCATTGTCAATATATTTTTTAAAACTCTTCCTTGCAATCTGTCTGGTCCACTCAGAACTTATTCTTTATCAACATCTGAGGTTTGCATCACAGTGTTTTTGTTTCATTTTTAAAACATCTGTGGATAGTTGGAAAGATGTGGGATAGACAGTAAATGGAGTTATGTGGATTTTGGAAACAGTTGAATGGCTGGGCCAAAATAATAGTTGTTATGAGTCAATATCAACTTGGAGGGTGTTTTCTAACAAAATACCCAATGATCTTAGGCCATTTAACTGTTATTAATGACTTAGATGAAGGCATTGATGGAATGTTTATCTAATTTACCAATAATACAAAGTCATGGGGGAGGGAGTTATCGGGGAAGAGATCAGCAAATATGTTAGATAACAAATTCTATAAAGATCTCAATAGGGAGAACATAGGATATAATATAATACAATGATATATTGTAGAGATAAAATATCAAATCCTATACACATTTCAAAAACAAAACTTTACAAGGACAGGTGTGGCTAGACAACAGCTCATGTGAA
Source organism: Bettongia penicillata ogilbyi (assembly GCA_023548195.1). NCBI lineage: Eukaryota > Metazoa > Chordata > Mammalia > Diprotodontia > Potoroidae > Bettongia > Bettongia penicillata. The sequence continues at coordinate 1,853,478 of JAJHZJ010000831.1, read as the reverse complement.
AAAGATCTAAGGAATTTTGTGGAAAATAAACTCGACATAAGCAGACAGACAGACAGAGTGACCCAATAAACAAAAAGGTTAAAATAATCTTAAGGTATATTAAGAGAGGTTCATTGTTCAAGACTCCAAATTTGCCTCAAATTTATTCTGTATATATCTTGCATGTATCTGGTTATTTACATGTTGTCTCCTCCCCTAGAAAGCAAGTTCCCTGAGATCAGGGGCTGCTTTTGCTTTTCTTTGTTTCCTTAGCACTTTACACAGTGTCTGGCATGTAATAAGAGCTTAACAAGCTTTTCTTATTATTATTAATAGGTTAGTAGGTTGATTGCCAGATCCAATGACCTTTGCTCAATCAGCATCCTTATCTGCAATCTTTGACACTATCTTTTCTCACAGATAGTCTCTCCTCTCCAGATTTTTGTGGTACTGCTTTCTCCCACCTTTTCTAATACATTTCTGACTATCCTTCTTGGGCTCCTTTGCTAGATCTTTATACAAGTGAAACCTTTTAACCATGAGTTTCTCTCAAGACTCTGCCCCAGGCCATCTTCTCATCATTCTCCAATATTTCTCTTGGTAATCTCAATAGCTCCCATGGATTCCATTGTCATCTCTAGGCTGATGATTCCCTACTAAACCTTCCCTAACCTCTCTGCTATGGGATCTCCAACTATCTCTCAGATGTCTTCAACTGGATGTTCCAGAGATATCTCAAACTCAACAAGTACAAAGCCAAACTCTCCATCTTTCCATCAAAAAAAAACCTCATCTCTACTGAACTTCCCTAGTACTGTATTGGTTGTGATCCTTCATGCTCAAAGAAGACCAAAATGACTTCATTATGTAGAGGTCAATGTGCAGTGCGTCTGATTGGCTGATCAGACAAATATGAACTCGGATATAAAGAGCCCATGCGAACATTTAGAGTGGAGATGTCTGTAAATTCATACATCTCATATTTCTTTTGAGCTATTGTAATTCTGCTTTGGTCATAGAGCATAGCACCTTATTTGCATATCAACTCTCCCTCCACTTTAGTCTTGGCTTGTAGCCTTTTAAAGTTAAACAATTAATTGTCAGTGTGGTAGCTGACCTTGATATCATATTCATCCTAGTTGAAGGTCTCTGACAATATCACTAACAACATCATGCTAAAAAAGCATGGGAGTAGGCATTTAATCCTTCTTTACTCCATTGGTGACTGGAAAAGCTAGAGAACTTTGTCCATTATCCAGAACGTGTGCAAGTATGCCATCATGGAACTGGTATACAATACTGAAGAACGTCTCTGGGCAACCAAATTTACATGATCTTCCACAAGACCTCATGGCAATCAGTATCAAAGGGCTTGGTCAGAATGATGAATGTTGTGTACAAACCTCTCTTTTGCTTCTAGCATTTCTTCTGGAGTTTGTCAGACAGGAAACACCATATCAATTGTTCCAAAGCCCTTTCTGAAGCCACACTGGCTCTCAAAAGAGGACCAACTTCCAGGTAAAGAATCAACCTATTAAGGAGGTCTCTAGTAAAAATTTTGCTGGCAATGACCTAGAGATAGGTACCCCTCACCCCTTCACTATGATTGACAGATGACAACCTGTTACCTTTTCCTTTATAGAAATGGACAGTGGAGTACTATCTACAGTACTTCCATCCTCTCAGTTACCCAGGCTTTTCCACCTTTGTGTCACTCTAGACACTTCCCTCTTACTTACCTCAAATATCCAATCAGTTGCCAAAACTTACCATTTCTACCTTCACAACATCTTTCAGCCATACTTCATTTCACACATACAACCGCTACTCAGGTACAGACCCTAATCACCTTAAACTATTTTGATAGCCGCTTGATTTGTTTCCCTGCCTCAAATTTCTTGCCATTCTAATTCATTCCCCCCTGCAGTTCACCTTCCAGTAAGCTGCCAAAATGATTTTTCCTCAAGTGCAGATCTGCATGTCACACACCACTCCTCCCTTACTCTAGGAACTCTAGCGGAACCTTAATAGCACTAGAATAAAATACAAAATCCTTTGTTTCACTTTTAAAGCTCTTCCCAATCTGGCTTCTTACTATCTTTCCAAACTTCCTTCCCTCCACATATTCTATAATTCATTGAAACTGGGCTTCTTCTTATTCCCCATACACAACACTACATCTCTTGATTCTATGCTTTTCTCTGGATATCCCCAATACTTAGAAGGCTCTCAATTCTCATTTCTACTTTTTCAGCTTCCTTCAAGACTCATCCTAAGTCCCACCTTCAAACCAAGGACCTTTTCTATTTCCTATGCACTCCTAGCACTTTGCTTCTGCCATATTTTTGTGGTCCCACTCTATTAGTCATAATTAATAATTTCATAAATTAATTAGCAATTCACTAGTTTGGCTGCTTACACACTCAAATCCTGGTAAGTCAGTAGAAATTCAATAAAATGGGAATTAGTTGTATAATGTATTTTAATATATTTGTTCTTTTAATGAATGAATCAAGGTAATGGGAATTGATGATTTACTAGTTGTCAAAGTGAAAATGACAAGAATTCTCAGAAAAAGTAAGTACATCACTTTAAACTTCTTCATTTTTAAATTTCAACCTTGATTTGATGTTTATTCCTGAAGTACAAATGTTTACACTGAAAACTTTACAATCTGCTCTAATGAGTCATTTCAAGCTGGCTCCAGAGTACCCCTGATTCACTCCAGGGTAATAATCACTAGTATTTATACAGTACCTAAAGGTTCACAAGGAATTTTGCAAATATTGTCTCATTTGGTCCTCACAGTTACTCTAATAAGTAGGTACTTTTATTATCTCCAATTTATACATGAGGAAATTGTACTGAGTACTGAAAGAACTTACAAATGAGATAAATACCACGGAGCGATCCTTAAAGAATTATGGCCAACAAGAAAGCTACTGTGAGATGTCCCAATCTTTTTTTTAAGAAAGAGGATAAAAATGACTTCTATAACTATATACAAATGAGCTTGATTTCACTCTTCTACAAAATTCCAAAATGAATTACAAAAGCAATTGTTTGGGAAGACTGAAAAATGGAAATAATTATTCATACAATCTCATTTGATCATCATGACAACCCCATTAAAAAGATAGTATAAGTATAATTTTTTTTATTTTTTTATTTGCAAAGAAGCAAATTGAGATTTCATTTCAAGGACTTTCCTAAAGTCATAAAGCTAGTAAATGGCCAATCTCAAGCTTGAATCCCATGTTTTGACACCAAATTTAGTGTTCATTTCATTTTTAAATTTAGTCTTCCTACATAGAACACAGGGACCTCCTAAGTCAGAATTTTCAGTTTACCAGTCCATCCTTTTTAAAGTAAAATGGCCAGAAATGTGAGACTGCTTATTTGAGGCAAAACATATTCATCCAACAGCCCCCTACAGAGTTTCCCAAAGTTATTTTCATCTCTAAAGAAGAGAAAAATAAATTTGGTTTGCTTTTGTTTTGTTTTTCGGGAATTCATCAGGACACACAAAATGTCTATGTTGCTTTCTGTTGTTGAGTTGTTTTCAGTTGTGTTTGACTCTTTGTGACCCCATTTTGGGTTTTCTTGACAATGATGCTGGAATAGTTTACCATTTCCTTTTCCAACTCATTTTACAGAGGAGGAAACTGAGGCAAGCAGGTTAAATGACTTGCCAGGATTACACAGCTTGTATCTGAGAATGGATTTGAACTCAGGAAGATGGGTCTATTCATTGTGCTACCTAGCTGGGGCCCCCCTCCTCCATGTAGTTTAGTCAATCTTAAACAGGAAATTTTAAAATACATCTTTATCATCTTTAACTTCAGAGTGCTTACAAATGGTACTTTTATGGTATTTCTGATTTCTGTGACAAGACCTTAAGCTATTGAGGCATTCTTTATTTAGCTGGAAACTAGAATTTAAAGAATAGTAGCCTAGTCTCCTGGCACTTGGGAGTCATAGCACTGTCCAGCTGGCAGTCATCACTCTCAGTACAATCCTCAAGAATTTGCATTGGGTCCCAGATTGTGCCCCATCACCCCCAGGCAGAATCTAATAATTCTTACTGGTCTTCTAACTCTGCTAGGTTTGCACAGTGTCATAGAAAGAAAATACATCAAGATAATGGGATTTGCCTTCACCAAGTTGTGGAAATAAAAGCTAACCACCATGAAATTGTTTCTCTTGGGCTCATTTAAGGCTTACTCATTGGAAATCTCACAGAAATCAAGTAAAATGCATCTATTTCACTTTAAAGACTTCTACCAATACCTTTTACATTTTGCTTTGTCAAATTTTTTCAGCTTTTTAGATGGCGATTTAATTATGACATACTAGGGTGTGTTTGTTGAAATATTCTTTGCCTCTGTCTTTCTGCAGAAGGGTTTTTCTGGCTTTGCAACCTGTTATTTTTCTTTGGGGAGTGGTAGAAACAGGAAATGAGTGAACTCAGAGAGGATGAGTTTAAAAAACACATTCTTCATGTTATTTCAAAATGTAAAATCAGAGAATTTTAGACTTGGAAGGAGTTTTAGAGATTATCTAATCCAGTGTCCTGAATAGAGAGATACTTTCAGCAATATCCCTGACAGGTGGACCTTCTTTTAGCAATGAAAAAGCAAGGGAACCCAATCCATTCTGAAACAGCTTTTATTGTTAGAAAAGTCTTCCTTATATCAAATGAAAATCTGTCTCTATCATTTCTAGTCATGGTTACTAATTTTGCCCTCTGAATCCACACAGAATAAATCTCTTCTTTTTTACCCTCTGAATCCACACAGAATAAATCTCTTCTCTTTTAGAAATGATAACCCTTCAATTAACAGAAGACAGTTATTTGGAGAACTGCTCCCATAACTCAAGTTTAAAATCAGCAACGCATGGACCCATATCATGGGCATGATGTGGGGGAGATAATGTTGGATTTGCAGTGAGATAACCTGGGTTCAGTGGACAGTTAAGTGAGGCAGTGAACAGAGCACTGGACTTGGAATCAAGATCTGGGCAAGTCATTTAACCCTGTTTGCCTCAGTTTGTCATCTGTAAAATGAGCTAGAGAACCAGAGGGGAAAGCAGAAATAGAAAAAATACACCACTCACCATGTGAAAAAGATCCTAAGAGGAAAACCCTTAGAATATCACAGTCAGATTGTAAAATCCCCAGCTCAAGGATAAAATATTATGAACACCAAGAAAAAAATTAAATATGGAAATGCCAAAATTAGAATTGTACAAGACCTAGCAAAGGTGACACTAAAGGACTGCAAGTCTTGGAACACTATATATCAAAGAGCAAGTACCTGGTTTAAAAATATCATACCTAGTAAAGCTAAGTATAATCCTGAATGAAAAAATAGACATTTAACGAACTGTCATACTTTCAGGACTTTGTCAAAAAAAACAAAAACACAACCAAACCTGAACTTAATAGAAGATTTGACATACAAGAGTCAAGAAAAATAAAAGTTTCAATAACAAAAACAATTTTTAATGAACTAAAGAAAGATTGCTCCCGTATCTTTGCCAAGTAAGCCCCAAATAGGATCCCAAAGAATTTGATATGAGCATTCAAGGACAACAAACCTCAGTTCAAACTCTGCTTCTTATTACCTAGGTGGTCCTGAGAAGATTGCAGAAGCTCCCTGGGCCTCCATTGTTTTCTGTAAAATGAGGGCATGGGATAATATCCCTTTTATCTCTAAAATCCTATAACCCCTAAATACTCCTGATAGTCTTTAATAAAAAGAAAGAACCAGATGATTTTTCCTCAGTTTCAATCCTTCTTTTTTCTTACTGTTGTCTTCTAGTTCCAAGGGCAGGGGAAAACATGACTCATTAAACTTCGCAACACATTTTAAAGTCAGTAAAAGGGCAGCTAGGTGGTGCAGTGGATAGTGCACTGACCCTGGAGTAAGGAGTTCAAATCCAGTTTCACTGTGTGACTCAAGACAAGTTACTTAACCTTGATTGCCTCCAAAAACATGAACAAAAAGTCAGTAAAAATTATCATAGTTGACATTTTATCAACAAGGAAGTGCACAAAGTGACATTTAAGGAGTGATCTGTTCACCGGCAAATAGCCCAATAAGGCAGAGAATTAGAAGTCCTAAGTTCTATTTAATTTTTGTAAGTCACAGTTTCTAAATGACCCCCAGGGAAAAGTAAAGTCTCAGGTGCTTATTATGTTATTAGTGGATTCAAAGACAGCCCTAATGTGGTAAGCAAAGTACCTTTAATTATAGGTGGCTAAGAATTTGATAGGTGAAATGATGGGCCCATTAGAGCTATTGATTTTATATATATATATACACACACACACATACATTACCTCAACTGAACTCAAACAGTGAGCTCCAACAGTATACAAAGAACCTTGAAACTAGGAATTAAACACTCTGAAGCACTGTCATCTTAAACTTGGAGTATTTCCCCAACTTTCATTCATTTATTTACTCATTTATTCAGCAACTCTTTTAAAATTTAAACTCTTTTAAAAGGTGCAAAGGCACCATATTAGGCACTGAGGTTTCAAAACTAATAATGAATAAATCAGTCCCTGTTCTCTAGTAGTTTATTTTTAACAGGACCAATGACCTCACAAGGGGGATGTCTTGACTTGCACATGCATCATATAGGAGTGAGGCAGAGCTGCGCAAAGGCAGCAGCCTCACTGCCTCCTCCAGAATCAGCAAAGTCCAGTGGTAAGACCAAAGTCAAGATGCCCGATGATGGCCCAGGGTACAGTGGGTGACCTTGGCCTTCCCAAATTAGGGTGTTTTCTAGGTCTCAGTTTGTCTAAGACCACACCCGTTCAATGACTCCTTCTGCAGGATAAAGATCCCAAAGTGATGACTTTTCTGCTTGGCATGGTACTACGCCATGTCAAAATAAAGTATGCGGTAGAGTATGTGGTAAGTGATTGAAGAACAAAGATATGTGAGACTGTCAGTAAATAAAGGGTTCACTGAGTGGTGCTTTTGGTTTTATTTTGCTAAACGTCTCCTGTGTGAGTCAATCTCTTTTAAAATGAGTCACCCAAAGCTCCGGATATTTCAGACTGAATCATGGAATCTTAGAGCTAAAAGGAGTTTGAAGGATCATAGGAACATAAGAGTTAGAGATGGAAGGGACCTTCGAGGTCGACTAGTCCAATGCCCTCATTTTCCAGATGAGGAACATGAAACCTAGGGAGAGAAACCAAAAGTGGCTTCCCCAGCCTAGCTGTCATCTCCATTTCTTCACTTTTTCAAACCTCCTATCTAAGTTATTGTTCAGTTCTGTCAATTCTACTTCGGTAACATCTCTCCTATATGCCTCCTTCTCTCCTCTGATAATGCTGCTATCCTGGTACATGACCTCTTCTCTTCACGCTTGGACTATTGCAACAGCTTGTTGGTTTGTATCCTTGCCTCAAGTCTCTCCCTGATCCAAACCATCCTCCATTCAGCCATAAATACGATCTTCCCTTGGAACAAAATGAGATCAGATCTGCAGCACTTTGCAAACCTTAAAGAGCTGTGTAAATGTTACCTATTATTTAAGCTGATCTGACCATGTCACATCCCTATTAAAGGTGCTTTGTTCTTTGTTCTCGAAGAGGACCGTGACATCAAGGAATGATGACAGAACTTGCAGTTGATGTTGATTTGAGTGAGTTAGAACTGTGCAAGGTCACCAGCCTCACTTTCTCCTCCAGAGTTATCTGGGTCCAGTGGCCATATATTCATTAGGATGGCTCAGGATGGTCCAGAATGCAATGGGAGACCCTGGCCCTTTTAGGCTAAGGTCTTCTTAGGTTCTCACTTTGAGTGAAGCAAAGTCCATTCAATGAACAGCCCTATTTAAGATGTGAGTCAAGGGATGGTGCCTTTAAGAATAACAAGAAGAATAAAAATCAAACTGGAAGGGGAAGACCCTCAGGCTTTAAATAAATTTAAGTATATTAAATTCCAGTGGGTCCCTATCACCTCTAGGATCAAATATAAAATCCTCTGTTTGGTGTTCAAAGCCCTTTATAACCTGACCTCCTCCGACTTTTTCAGTCTCCTTATACCTTACTCTTGCCACGCTGCATTACAAGACATGCCATTTCTGGGCATTTTGTTGGTTATCCCCATGCCTGGAATTCTCTCCCTTCTCATCTCCGTCTGCTGCCTGCCCTGGCTTCCTTCAAATTCTGACTAAAATCCCACCTTCTATAAGAATCTTTCACTTACTCTAGTTAATGCAAGTTCCTTCCCTCTTTGGATTATCTCCAATTTATGCAATATATGTCTTGTTTTTATATAATCATAATGTCTCTACCATTAGACTGAACTTCTTGAGAGCAAGGATAGTTTTTTGCCTTTCACTGTTTCCCTGGGACTTAGCATAGGGCATGGCACATTAGGGGATCTTAGTAAGTGTTTGTTGAGTGCTTTATCCAAAGACATATAGGCCATAAGAAGCAGCACCACTATTTGGACCCAAGACCGCTAATTCTAAATCAATTTCTTTCATGCTAGTTTTCAAAAGCTGAAACAATCATCTCGAAGTTATTTCTGCTTGAAATACAGATTGACTAAATTTTAAAATTTATTTTAAATGCAAATTGACTAAATTTTTAAACTTAATTAAATGACTATTGAATGGACATCCATCCTGAGGATCTGGCAGAGGGAATATTGTTTAAAATTAAAGGTGAGGTACAAAAAAGTAAACTAGGAGCAAATCCAAAGTAGATACACACACACACACACACACACACACACACACACACACATCACTTCTTTTGAAGGTTAGTGCCAAATAGCTTTGAAAAATAAATGCCAAGAAAAACTTCTAATTTATGTGAGCCTTTTCTCAGCTTGACAAATTTCCCTTCCAAGGCTTCCCGTAGCCCCGGAAATTTTAATTTGAGCTCCCCACAAGTTATGGGGACCAGATTTCCCTGGTCAGGTAATATAAGTCAAAAGTTACCCCAGACAATATCACTGCAGTACAGTATCTGCCTAACAGCCTCGGTGCATCTGTCATTACTAGGTATGGGCCTAGTGCATTTGCAGCTTTTTTGCCAGAACTGACAGTTAAATTTCAGGGCTAGCATCTGCAGCTTAAAAATCCACAAATGTTGCAAATCAGGATGTGATTTATTATTGTTTCGGCCTAAGAAAATGATGTAGAAAATGTTAATGATGCATATTATACGAAGGACAGATAAAGAAAGACACTGCATCCAGAGAAAGAACTGATAAACAGAAATATGTATAGAATGATTTTTACTCATATATACATATTTGTGTCTAATGGTAGAAATCTCTGGTGCAGGGGAGGCAAAAGGAAGGAAAAAATTTATATGATAACTTAATTGTATATTTAGAAAGAATATCAAGTTGTACATAATAGATTTGCAGTTTCATATGTAATTATCTTTTTAAAAATTGTACTGTTATGGAAATGCTTGTTTTATTTCATAAATTAAAAATAAAATCACGCAGATTAAATTTAAAAGTGTTTCATGAGATATTGTTTTCTCCAATGCTGTTTGTTAGTATTTCCCCCACCCCACCCCAGCTACATCTTTGCTTAGCACTGTGTTGCCTGTCCTCTCAAAGAGGACATCAGAAGAGTTATGTCTTGACTTGCAAGTGAATTGGATTTAAGTGAGAGAGGGCCATGCAAAGTGTCTCCTCCAGGATTATCTGAGTCCAGTAGCAAGGCACCGAGGTGCTTCAGTGGATAGAACACTGGGTCTAGCGTCAGGGAGATTGGGTTGAAATCTGGCCTCAGACACTTAGTAGCTGCATGACCCTGGGAAAGTCATTTAACCTCTGCCTGTGTTAGTCCCCTGGAGAAGGAAATGGCAAACCACTCCAGTATCTTTGCCAAGAAAACCGCATGGACAGTATTGGTGTGCTATGCTCCATGGGGTCATGAAGAATCAGATTGGACAGAACAACAATGCTTTGGAGGGAAAATATTCACTTAAAACTAGAGAGAAGAGGTGATGCCTTGTCTTGTCCTTGGTTATTAACCATAGGAAGTATATCTTTTATTTTCCTCAAACTTCCAACTCTATCCCATGTATTTTATTCTCAAAAAATTATTTCATTCCTTCTTTCCCAAGGCAACTGAGCACATTCCCAAATGCCCTCCCTCTCAAAAACCTTCAAACTTTCCTGTGTATTCTTTTACCCCTCTCTTTTGCTCTTCTTCCATCTCAAGGGAAAAGGTGGCCTTATTTCTCGCAAAGGGGAGTGTCTCTATTTTTGTTGTTAACACCACTGTCTCTCCTTTTCCCAAGAGCTTCTTTTTCTCTACTTACAAACAAGTCCAGATCTCTCTTATCCTTAAAATAAAAGCTTCATTTGAACCTGCCTATATCTCTGTCTTTTATTCTCCTCATTTCTGTTACCTAATTTCTGGAAAGAGTAAAGCTCCTGTTTGCTGCTTTCTCCACTTTCCCATGACTCCCTCCTAAATCTCATGCAATCTGGTTTCTGTGGTCCCCCGACACCCAAAACCTCTACTAAAATTGCTGACTCAAAAATCACCAGTGACCTGAGTTGTAGTTAACGTGTACGTAGTTCTGATTTTGCCGATTTCATTTTCCTTGATCGTTCTTCTTAATATTTTCTCTTCCACTGGATTACATGAATCTATCTTACTTTCCTCTTACCTCTCTGACTTCTTTTCTGTTTCTTCCACTGTTTGTCTCACTCCTCCAGATACCTACAAGTCCACATTTCTCCAGCCTTTGTCCATGTCACTCCTCTGTTCTATAGGGTTTCCCATATCCCTCTAATCTACTCTTAGTAACTCAACTATCATGTTTGTAGCCTATCCTATCTTATCCTATCCTATCCCATCCCATCCTATCCTACTCTATCTATCCTATCCTATCCTACTCTAGCCTATCCTATCCTATCCCATCCCATCCTATCCTACTCTATCTTATCCTATCCTATCCTATCCCATCCCATCCTATCCTATTCTATCTATCCTATCCTATCCTATCCTATGATATCATATATCTACTCCTGACATCCTTCCTGAAGGGAAGTTCTTAATGGGTTGTAACTGGATGATTGTTTGTGTAATAAGGAGATTATTGGATTTGGAGGCAGTGGATCTGAGTTTAAAGAAAGAGTAGGGAAAAAACTATTTCATTGACAATATGAATTGGATATAAGGCAAGTCATTTATTTCTAAAGAGAAAGTAATGTTAACCACAAGAGGATCATAATGTACACCAATATAATAATTTAAACAGGATTTTGAAGCTCAGCTTCTAACTACTAGTACAATTGTCTGAGAAGCTAATATTCAGCCTCATTAGGACGTAATACAGCTTATAGGGGCTGCTAAGTAGCCACCTTTGCATTTTTACCTTTTCCTTGCACAGCCTGAACACTATAATGGTGAAAGCTTGCCAGTGAAGCAGCTGAACTCATATGCATTCAACCATTACCACTCCAATGGATGCCACTGCCAACACCATGCTGGCAATGGGGAGGCTATCAGTGAAACCACAGATTTCCAGACCTTTTGAAAGTCCCAAGGTCACCAGCTTAAAAAAAGGCAAACAAAAGACAGGCAGACAAGACAGAATATGTGCTGCCTGGATGGAAATTAGGGATCCTGCCCTTCTCCAACCCAACTCTCAAGAAAATTAGACACACTTTGAAAATGGAGAAGATGGAGTAAGAGTTGGACAGGCCCACTCTTTTGAATTTCCACTGATTTCTGATACTGCAGTCATTTAGGCGACTCTTTATCGTTATATTTGGCAACCTGCTAAGTGAGAAGTCATATATGACTAGAATTTGGTCCCTCTCAAACATTTACATAGTCATTTGAAATAAGGGATGATGGTAACTGGGCATATTCGATTGTTCTTGAGGAGGAGAGAGGGTCAGTCAGGCGCTACTCCTCTTGTAGCTCTGCACATGGTTGTTGATCAAAGTGTTAGTATCCACCTGGGTTACCCAGGGGTGGCAAAAAATAAGCAAAAAGAAAACCTGTGCCGCTCTGCTGGTCAGAAATGGAACAAGTAACCCATTAAGCCATAAATGGGTTTTCCCCTCTTTTTTTTCATCCAGTCATTTATTCAATACTAGTTAAGCACCTGCTTTATGTGACATGCCAAGTCAGTTACTAGGAAGTAAGAAAACTTAATTAAAACATGGTTTTTACCTTCAAAAAAAATCCTAGAATTTTGCTTACCCTGCAACCATTAGGAGAGATAAGTTACGATCTTATACAAATACAATACAAATTAAAACCGAAGAGGCATTAGAGGTGCACAGGATTCTATATGTCCCATACGTAGCGGTACAATTTACAAAAGTATTTGCCTCACAGTAACTCTGAGAACGGAATCAGTAGGAGAAAAGTTATGCAAGAGAGGAATAAGGCTGTATAAACTTTCTCAGATTTGCTTGCTTTGTTGCATAATAGATGGCATTCTGAAATGTGAATACATTTAGAACACTAAATCTTTCAATAAAAAGTGTGCCTCTAACTTCAGCACAATCCCCATTGTGAAGCAGTCAGAGTACCTGGGGAAAGTATGCAATACGTCATCTCTTTTGTCTCCAGGGCTTTTGTGTACATAGTATGCACTGTGGGCTGGAACTTCTAGGGTGACAAAATAAGAAATGCAGCCAGCATGTAGACTTAAATTCTGAAAGCTCCTGTTATTTATACAAAGGTCAAATCACCTAAAAGCTATGGATATATATCGGCAGAGATACTAGAGTGGTTTACCATTTCCTTCTCCAGCTCATTTTACAAATGAGGAAACTGAGGCAAACAAGGTTAAGTGACCTGCCCAGAGTCACACAGCTAGTGAATGTCGGCGGCCAGATTTGAACCCAGGAAGATGAGACTGCAGGCACCACACATTATCCACTGCTCCACCCAGTCACTTGTATAACTTGGGCAAAAGATTTCCCCTCTTTGGGTCTCAGATTTCTCACTTATGACATGTTGGGATTGGACTAATAGTCTTCTACTAAATCTATGACCAGTTTCACAGAACATAAACATAAAAATTAGATTTCTAAATTAAAAGATTTTTTTTTTTAAAAAATGTACTATTTCAGGTTTGAATTATTCCTCTCTAAGATTCCTGTAGTTTTCACTTTGGGGCACTAGAGGGAAGCAAAGTTAGAAATATGATAAAAATCACTACAAAAAACTGTTACTAATTTCTTTCTGAACTGCTAATGTAATCAATCAATCATCTTATAAGAAAAAATTGTTTAAAAGCTTCTGGCAATGGCATGATTTTGAAACAAACTACTTTAATCCTCCTTTCTCAACACAAAACGACTCTTAAAATCATAGGTTTGGGTGGGATTCGAATTAGGCAAGCCTCATATTCAGAACTTATTAAGTTCAAGATATTTCATTGCCACCCATATTTCAACAGTCATTAAGAACAGGAGGCATCAGCCCATTTCTGATTGGAGCTTCTTTTCTAGTTGTTACTGCTCAGTTGTTTCAATTGTGTCCAACTGTTCGTGACCCAGTTTGGGGTTTTTTGGCAAAGATTCTGGAGTGGTTTGCCATTTCCTTCTCCTACTCATTTGAGTGAGTTTTCAAAAGCAAGTGATTTAATTCACAGACATAGATTTAGCCCCTATCTTCTTGGCTTCCTATACTTTTTTATTTTGGTTTCCTATAAATTATCAGAAAGAATAATTAGGTTGAATTTGGCTGTTGTTTATTTTTAGATTGTTTTTAGAAAAATACATTTATTTAGTGTATAATATATATTTAATAATATATGTAAGAGATGGAAAGCAACAATGAGAGCAAGGTGTAGTAGACAGACAGCCAGGTTTGAAGTGAAAGAGACCTGAGGTTCAAGGCCTGACACTAACATACACTGTCAATGTAATAACCCAGGACTGATCACTTACCTCAGGGCCCCAGGCAGTTCTCCAAAACTTTATTTTTCAGAAGTGTTGACTTTCTTTTGTAAAGTAACGGAAGTTCTTCATTGGACCCCTATACCAATTAAATCAAAAGTTTGGTCCAAAATTTTTTTTAAATATCCTCATCATTACAACTAAGAACCCCAATTTATGGATCTCTCCCTACTGCTATCAGTTACCTACCTCAAGAGATACACATGGGGGTGTGAATAGGGAGCTTCATCTTCCAGTTATCTTAAACTATATTGGGAGACTTTTTTTGGTAATTTTCGTGGCTTTAAATCACCTTGCATATGAGATGACCGTAAGCCCTTTTGGCAATGAAATGGCTATAGAACCTCTTGGATCAGAGATTGAGAGGTGGAAGGGCCCTTAGAAGTCATCTGAAAAGAAACAGAATAGTATCTGGTCCCATCCCACCATCCTGCAAAGCCTGAGGCACATTATGTACATTCCTATCCTTCCCTATTCATTAGTCCTACTGAGACAAAGACACATAGGTGTACATAGAGACTTGAGATGATTTTTCTTCAGCCTTACAGGGACAACATTCCAGAAAAGGAGAGAGCAGTATACTGGAAAATGCACTGAACTCAAAAGTCAGGAGACTTTTGAATTTGAATCACTGTTTACTTATCCCAGCTCTTAGATAAGCCTAGACAAGTTATTTAAACTCTATGTGCCTCTGTTTTTGAAAAAATACATTTTATTAAATATTTCCCAATAACATGTAAACATTTTAACTTTCATTTTTAAAAAAATTTGAATCTAAATTCTCTTTTTCCCTCCCATGTCCTCACCTTTTGAGAAGGCAAGCAATACTGATTATACATGCGAAGTCATGCAAAGCATATTTCCATATTAGCCATGTTACAAAAGAAAACAAGCTATGTGCCTCAGTTTTTAAGTCTGTACAATAGGCCTTGCTTCACAGACATCTTTCCACCATAATTGCTATAAAGCTAAAAGCTAGAACCAAAAAATCCTGAGTGGCTTATAATTAGAGGGAAACAATTAGGGGAAAATGGAAGTGCTTTAAGCAGAACATAGAACAGGAAAACAAGAAAAATAACTCACACTTATTCCAATAATCCTAAATTTAAATAAATATTCACACATATATGTTTATAAAATAATAAATATAAAACAATGATATACATTTATTGCTTGATACTTCTTCAAAATATCCAGTAAGATCTGTCTGTTTCGTGCAGCAAACCAGGTAACATGTTCAGGTTTCACCTGTTTGGAATAGGCGTGGTTGCGGTCGGAATTCAAATGAGTCTCAATAAGCTTAGGGTGGGAATGCAGAACAATTTGAGGTTTAGCTGCAGTGATCATTAATTCAGTCATTCTATTTGCCACTTCCCTTGGGTGTTATATGCAGAAACTTGGTCATTCACACAGATGATCACCATCTACAAACCAGGAAGTTGTTGTTGGCCAGACATTTCAGTTGAGTCCAACTCTTTGTGACACCACTTGAAGTTTCATTGAGTGGTTTGCTATTTTCTTCTCCAACTCATTTTACAGATGAGGAAACTGAGGCAAACAAGGTTAAGTGACTTGCCTAGGGTCAAGCAGTAAGTATCTGTAGAGTAAGTATCCGAGGCCAAATTTGAACTTAGGTTTTCCTGACTCTAGGTCCATTGCTCTATCCACTGTCACCATGATAATTACATTATAATCTACTCATAGATCATACTTATATTATTTATATATAATGCCACTTACAAGGTAGCTGGGACTTTCTTGTTGTTTCCTATATTCCTCATGGTATTGTACTAGAAAACTACAGTTTTGTTTTCTGTTCTATTTTATATGGTACCATAGCAATGTTAGAACCTACTGTTAAACTTGTATTTTTAAATTTTTTTAGTTGCAGAATTCTAAAGCAGAAAGAATCTTAGAGGGCATCTGGTCCAAACTCCTCCATCACAGAGGAATTCCCTGTAAAATTCCCTGTAAAATCCCCTGGAAATATCTTCCAGTTTCTGATTCTATACTTCCAGGGATAGGGAACTCTCTGTCTCATGAATTATATTTCAGAAAGAATTCAATTGTTAAGTAAATAGTTGATTTATTTTTTCAATTACATGTAAAGATAGTTTTCAATATTCATTTTTCATAAGGTTTTGAGTTCCAGATTTTTCTCCCTCCCTCCCCAACACGGCAAGCATTTTGATATAGGTTAAACACGTATAATCATGTTAAACATATTTTCACATTAGTCATGTTGTAAAAGAAGAAACAAAACAAAAGGGAAAAGTCCCAAACAGAAAAAACAAAATAGTGAAAATAGTATGCTTCAACCTGCATTCAAATTCTACAGTTTTTTCTCTCAAAATGGATAACATTTTCCATCATGTGTTTTATCCAATTTTCTTGAATGACTGTATCTTCCAAGAAGAGCTAAGTCAATCATAGTTGATCATCCGACAATATTGCTGTTACTGTATACAGTGTTCTTCTGGTTCTGCTCATTTCACTCAGCATCAGTTCATGTAAATCTTTCCAGGTTTTCCTGAAATCTGCCTGCTCATCACTTATTATGGAGTAATAGTATTCTTTTGCATTCATACAACACAAATCGTTCAGCCATTCCGCAATTGATGAACATTCCCTCAATTTCCAATTCTTTGCACTACAAAAAATATCTGCTATAAATATTTTTGTACAAATAAGTCCTTTTCCATTTTTTATGATTTCTTTGGGTAGGATACACACCTTGTAGTGTATTGCCAGACCAAAGGGTATGCAGTTTTATAGCCCTTTGAGTATAGCTCCAAATTGCTCTCCAGAATGGTTGGATCAGTTCACAACTCCACCAATAATACATTAGTGTCCCAATTTTCCTACATCTTCTCCAACATTTATCATTTTCCTTTTGTGTCATATAAGCCAATCTGATAGGTATGAAGTGGTATCTTCGAGCTGCTGTAATTTGCAAGAAATTTCTTTTTTAAAACATCTCTTCCTTTAACTGCAACCTATTTGTTGTCATCTTCCCCTCTGGAGTCAAGAAGAATGAATCTAATCTGTCGTGTTTGGGGTGGGAAGAAGACAGAGAGAGGGTTGGTTAGAAAATTGGAAAAAATAGCATTTGCGTGGTTTTTTTGGACACTTTTAGATATAGCATGGGAATTTCTTGTAGGGATCTTTTTCTATAGTGTTGAAGATAATAATAATGATAATAGCTAGCATTTATATAGCTTTCTAAGATTTATAAAACACTTTGCGGATGTCATTTGAGCTTCACAACAACCCTGGGAGGTGGATACTATAAGTCGCCTCATTTTATGCATATGAAACTAAGGCAGACAGAAGTTATTTGATCAGCATTATACAGCTGTAAGTGTTTGAGGCCATATTCAGCCTCCAAGTCCAGCGCTCCCTCCACTGTGCCACCTAGCTACCTTACCTTGTATAGATATCATGTTGTCTCTTTACTTCTCTGACTCTCCCAACTCTTTATCCTCTACAAATAATATGACATATTATTGTTCTCTAAGTGTTCTTTGGTGATAATGAAAGTGTACATGTATTCTGGATATCATAAAAAGTCCTTTATTTATAAACCACAATAATTATCTTTTATATAGGTTTCTAAAATATTTTATATTCCTTATCTTATCTGATCCTCACAACCCTGTGAGGTGTTACACATATACTTTTCCCCATTTTTCCATATAAAGAAAGTGAGACTGAGGCAGGTTAAGCAATTTGCCCAGTAAGAGTCCATCGGAGGATTCAAATCTAGGTCTCTCTGACACCATGTCCACTCCCACTACTTTATGTACCTCTCTATTACTATGTACATGTTAAGACTGCCCTTTGAGGAACCAATGGGATGCAATGGAATAAAAGCTGCTTGTGGAGTCAGAGGATGTGGATTTACATGTCAACTGTGAAATTGATAACCTGGATAGATTAGGTGAGTCATTTAATTTCTATGGGTCTTGCTACCTTAACTGTAATATGAAGAGATTAAACTACATGATTTCTAAGGTCCCTTTTAACTTAATTCTAGCACCTTATGATTTGCAGTCATTGCCATTATTCAGCACCCCATTGCTGTCCACAACCCTTCCACATGGAGTAATAATGTCCAACATGTTACATTTTAGAATCTATGGATTTAGCATCATGAAGTTGAATTATCCGTGTATGTACCTGGATTTAGTTAAATAACTAGATATTCCCAAGGAAGTCCTGCTGTCATTTCTGATCATTGTGTGCAGGAGCCAAAGGAACAAAAGTTACAATATATCCTACTTCTCTAGAAAGACTTTAAATACTAGCCTAATGATATACTCTGCCTTTTATTCTAGAATAAAAGTAGGTCCTTTCTGAGAAGCTCATCACCAACAGGTTGCACACTGCGTGATGAATTCTGTCCATAGGAGTGCATGGAATGCTTTGTGGTGGATTTGCCCCCATTATTTAAATATTATATCCTCAAAGTCTGAACATAATGAGACAGGATGAGGACAGAGCCATGAAATGTCATTGAAGATGTATTTTAATCAGTTGTCCTGTCCTATGGGTTCACTGCTTAAAAAAAAATCACATCATTCATTAAGCAATACATTTCTCCAAATGTTGAGGTGTTCATGAACAATAAGAAAATTACATTAGACTTAAATATCAGTTCAAAAGCACATTTCATTTAGCATTTTGATCACATAATCCATTTCTGTAATTGGAGTTTAAAAAGAAGTCTGTGCCTAACCAGTAGCTTTGCAAAAAGAGTATATCTTTGTGTGTGTGTGTGTGTGTGTGTGTGTGTGTGTGTGTGTGCTCTCGCTATCTCAAAGCTCATTGGTATCGGACTCACTCTGCATTGATGGAGATAAAGACCCTGACCTATATGAGGGACAGGGTGAAGGTGGGAGAATAAGAGGGCTTCAACTTTGACTAATATCCCTTTGGAACTCTCCAGGGCCAGTCTACTTTGGGGCTGATCAAGCATCAAGTCTTTTTTGAGCATTGAGTCACTTCAGGCTTTAAGATTCCACCTTCAAGAGAGAAGATGGAAGAGGCCACTTTGAGGTTGTTGAAAGAAAAGTCTCTGAGATTACATGACAAGAGCACACAGTCTCCATCACCATGAAATATATACATATATACACACCCACATACATGCATATTATGTACATACATGTACATCTGGGTATATACACATGTATGCACACATGTTCTGTGTACATGCATACATTTATGTATGTATGCATACACCTAGATGTATATGTATATTTATAAATACACATATATTCCAAAAATGTACAATAACAAAAAATTTTTAGAAGGCAAGGTATAGTTTATTGGCTTTGCATAGTTACTTTATTTTACACAATTTAATACACTAAACATTTATTATGTACTTACTAAGTAGCAAGCTCTATGCTAAGCACTGGGATACAGATAAGAAAAAAACCCCAGACTGTTTGTCCTCAATCTAATGGGGGAAGACAACACACAAAAGGAACCTGAAAAGCAAGAGGGGAGGAGGGTTCCTGGCATGGGGGCATGATGATGGTAGGGTTGAAACCAAGCAGCATAGCTGGTGGGAAAGGAATCAATCAATAAGCATTTATTAAGCACCTACTATGTGCTAGATGAAACAAGGATAAAAATGAAAGTCACAGTCCTCAAGGAGGACTATATCTTATGGATATGTCCTTTTGTAAATTTTGTGCAAAATGAATGTTGGTAACCTGAATCCTATTTTTCCCACTATCTCACCTTTTAGCTCCTGGGATATGTTTTATGGAACTGATCCATGCCCTTCTTCTGAGCTCTTTGAATCTGGTAGGCAAAACTCAAGCATTTGGCATGGAGTAGATTCCCTGGAAAGACCTTTTAACTGCAGAAAGAATGATGAATACTTTGCAGCAGATCTCCTGAGAGCTCTCATTCCTGCAGTATAGTTTCGATGCCTGCTTAATGCTTACCCTTAACAGATTTAAAAAGTGGAGGTGTAAAGAACAGATTTAAGTGGTAATGTGAAAGTGCTAGTGGGATAGAAACAGACTGTGGCAAGGGCTGTGTCTTGAAGGTAGGTAGATCAGCAAAAAAAGAAAAAATTGTGATGCAGTGGCCAGGTTGCTGGTGTTGGAGTCAAAAGGAACTAGCTTTGAATTCTACTCTTGTATTTATAGGCTGTGTAATTCTTGGCAGACCACTTAACCTCTCTGAGTCTGAATTTCTTCATCTAGAAATAGGGATAATAATAGCACCAACCTCATAGGATTGTTGTAAGGGGACAATGCAATAATGTATGTAAAGTACAGAAACTGAACTGTGATTTATTTCACTGACATAAGTTTTTTGGATGAGGAAACTCCTTCTATCAAGGCATGTTGGTACCTTACCGCAAGGTGAGTACCATGTACCAAATACTTACTACAAGGTACATATCATTGTATATCTGTAGTTGATAGTAATGATTAGTTCTTTAAAATATTATATGATCTGAAAACAAAGGAGATGAAACAGATAGATGCTCAACAGAAATAGAGACAGATAAATCATTTCAAGAATACTGAAAGGAAGGGAGTAAGTTGGGGATAATATTGGTGAATTTGAGAATGTCTGATGCTAATTCTTGAAAGCTTAATAGAAGTGAGACTTGAGCTATGATTTATAGGAAGGAAGGGATATAATTTGATGGATGAAAAGGAGTTTCTTCTCTCTCTCTCTCTCTCTCTCTCTCTTTAGCTGTGGTTGTTCTCTTATACATTTCTGTATAATACATTAGAGATGGAGTGCAAGGAAGAGGCAAAATCAGATAAGCAAAATACATCTGATGGTCGAGCTAAATGATAAAATAGATGAAGAAAGCAAAGGTACATGCTATAAAGTTAGGCTGAAATCATAGTGTTAGAAATCTGTAATACTTTTGTGATTTCACAGACACTAATAATTTGTGTGTAAAACTAAACACAGAGTGCAAGATACTCATAAAAACACTAACAGATTACCTCTCATAATCTATTACTGATATTCTCAAACTGCTTAGAACAGGGACCGGTCTTATGGATATCATATCCACCACCCATCCTAAGAGGAAATCATATCCACAGATTTAACTAATTCTTTCCTAACTTGAGACATTTATATGAGCCTGAATCCAGTGGTTCATCATTCAATCTAAAGATTCTTATTATGCAACAAAATCAATGACAGTAGTATGAGACAAGACCTGTGGTCTCACTGGTATGGGAAACTCCCATTAAGGAAATTCCCTCTAGCAAGGCAGGTTGGCATTGTCTATATCTTTTCTAAAACTTGTAGTCTTAGAGAGTTGCCTGAGGCATCGAGCTTAAGTGACTTTCAAAAGCCTTTTGTCAGAGACAAAACCTGAACCCAGGTTTTCCTATCCACAGTGTCATGGTGCATGATTGAAAATGACCACTTTTAAAATATCAGGAGAAAAGGATTTCCTTTGGAACTATACTTTGGCGTTATCTCTGGGCATCCCAAGAATGTGAGCAGAGAAAGTAATAGGGTGAAACCTCCTTGTCCCCTATTGATTTCGTTCTCTCTACCCACAGTCATTACTCTGGTTCAGTCCCTCATCATCTTCCCAGGACTACTGTTATAGCCTTCCCATTGGTCTGTCTACCTTGAGCCTCTCCTGTCTCTAATTCATCCTCTGCACAGATTTCAAATTGTCATCCCTAAAGCATAAGTCTGATTATGACTTCCCTGTTCAAACACTTTTAGAGGCTCCATCTTGCCAAACTTCTCTGTTTGGCTTTTAAAGTCCTTCACAATCTGGCTCCCACTTAACTTTGTTACACCTTCTTTGCATTCTACACTCCAGTCTCTTCTCTATTCCCCATACATGACATTTCATTTCCTATCTCTGTACCTTTGCAAAGTAGGCACTCATGCCTTGGAACACATTCCTTCCTCACTTCCGTAGAATCCCTTTTTTGATATTATTCAGTCATTTCAGTTGTATCTGACCCTTGGAGAACCATTTGGATTTTTCTTGGCAAAGATGTTGCCATTTCTTTCTCCAGCTCATTTTATAGATGAGGAAACTGAGGCAAATAGGATTAAGTGACTTGCCCAGGGTCACATCTAGTAAGTGTCTGAAGCCAAATTTGAACTTGAGCCTTCTCGATTCTAGACCTGGCACTCTGTCTGCTATATCAGCTAGCTGTCCAATAGAATCTCTAACTTCCTTCAAAGCTCCGCTCAAGTACAACTGCCCGTAGAAAGCTTAGCCAGATACCCCCACCAATCCCAGATACTAGTCCTCTCCTTAACACAGAAATTACTGCATATATATATATTTTGTATTTCTTCTGCTACATATGAGTTGTTACATACCCCATACCCCAAAATAGAATTAAACTCCTTGAACACAAGGTCTAATTTTTTTCCCTTGTATTTGTAGCACCTCACAGTGTCTGGCATATAGTAGGTATTTAGTAAATACTAAGAGAATAAATGAATAAAATCATCTGACAGAATAATCGATGCCTCCCCCAATTAAATGAAAATAGCAACACAGAACCAACTGTATAGACAGAAGATTTATTAGAATGAAGATTCATATTTTAATTTATGCTGGTTCTACATAAGCTAACATAAAGTAAAAGGTGGTGATGGGGCAATGTAGAAAGTTGATCTGAGTGATTTTGGCCACCTGAGCTCCACTTCCTCCACATTTTCTTCCAGGGCTCAGCACAGGGCCTGGCACACGGTAGGTACTTAATAAATGTTTATTGGCTATTTATTCATTATTAACTGACATGATATACTGATGACTCCAAAATAAACTCTTGGTGTCTTTCCAAGGACAGAGATCTAAGTTAATAAGAATAATTCATGTTTGTGTGACACTTTACAACAAATCCTTAAAGTACAAGAACAGAATTATCACCCCTACTTTATAGATAAGGAATGTAAGTCTTAAAGAAATCAAATGATTTACCCAGGGTCACAGAGTTAGTAAATATCAGAAGGGGGATGTTAAACCCATATTTTCAGACCCCCTCAAAGTCCAGTGACCTCTTCACTACACCATTCACCACTCCTATTTTGGAGAAAAAACTTAAGAATCCATTATGTTACAGCTTTAAACTCAGGATTATCCTAGAGTTAAAAAAAATTCACCTAAATAAAATCTTACATCATTTTCTAGGAACAAAAATGCTAATGAGTCCTCTATAAGTTATTCCTACTATACCAAATTCAAAACCACCATCCTGAGCCAAAAGACATTTTAATTTCTCTTTAATCACTAACATAGTACTATCTCCTTTGTAATAAAGGATATGCATAAACCAAGCATTTTTTTTTTCTAAGAAACCAAAATGAAAAAACCACGGCACTGAACAATACAAAAAAATTACTGTCCATGCTGACTCTTCAAATGTAGTACCTGGCTCTCTAGCACCACTCCATGGAGTCATGCTGAAATACACTTTCTGGGCTGCTAAAAAATAGAAAATTAACATCTTTTCCAAGCAACACAGTATTACTGATTTGACGAACTGAAACATATAACATTGGTTTTGCTGAGAATCAGTAATATCCTAGGACCTTTACAGAATGTATCTAACTATAAGTGGCATCTACTAATCTTCAGTCAACAGAACTATCCTTCTGGGTACCCAGGCTGAATACATTTCCTAGCAGAGGGAGAGTAGGTCAGCTATACACTTGGGACCCCTTCATGTGACTGCGAGTACCCAGTTGGGAGAGTGGCCCCAGAGTGAGTGCTATCCTATGAAGTCTTTCTCTAGGATAATTTGGGGGGAACTTCATTCTTGGGTACTCTAGGCTGCAGAGATCTACTAGAAAAAAATTAACATTTTCTTTTTTGTTTTAGAACGTAATTATACAGCTTGTTTCCTGATGTATTTCCTTACCTTATCTTTGTTTGTTTGAATAATTAACTATTAATAGCTATTGTTTTTTCTTTTTTTGTTTTCATTTTTAACACAGTTCATATCACATAACACAATTCCAACTTTTGGTCAGGTGATATTTCTTTTAAAGCATTTACCATATAGACCACAAACAATTTTTTTTAACATTAACCAAATGACACACAAATAATAACTATGTACGCTAACTTCATAAGCCCTTGACCTAATATCTATTGTTTTACTGTGCCCTTAAATGTATAGAAGCTCCAAAGATTATGAATTTTTAATTCCTAAATTATAGGTACCTATGAGTTTGTTTAGAGCATACTGTGATAGCACACAAATGTTCAGGGTTTTTCCGTTTGTTTTTTTTAAACGTTCAAGCAAACATAGACTCTTGCTTTATTATGAGTTAAGTTCAGATAGCTTCTCTGAAATCCTTGCAGATTACAGGTCTAGGTCTGCTTAGACCTGTAACTTGCCTAGAAATCCCAAGTAAATAACTGCAAGTTCTTAATTCCATTTGGGGGGGGGTCCCAACTCTGGGACCTTTAGAGAAAATTTGAGGGTTCTGTAATCTAGGGACCCAGAAGAGATTTTCATCTTGACCTCCAGTGGAGTCACTTTATGTGTGAAAGTGATTCCTGAAAATGCTTGTGTGTCCTGTGTGTGAAAAGAACACTTGGAGTTGTTTTGTCCAGACCTCTACCTGGATTGCTTTAATACGCTAAAAAGAATCATTAACCTGACACACTTCAGTATTTCGCCTAAAGGTGAGGTTGACTTCCAGTTGATACTATGTCCCTAATCCCTGGGGGGAGAGTCCCTACATGCTCTAGGAGCTCTGCAGAAAATAACTTTTCTCTCTGAAGGAGGTTTGATTATATATTCCTTTTTCATTTCTTTATGATCTTTGGGGTGGGGAAGGTCTTTCACAAGTACCAAACCAAACAGTAACTTATGAGAATTTTGTGGGAAAAAAAGGCACTTGTCTGTTAAGATTTATCATCATGTATTTGTAAATTTGGATGAATGTTGATTTCACTATTGTTTGTGAATTCTGCCATATGGAATTTTCTAAGACTCCTGGAATATGAAGTATTAATAAACAAGTACCTAATAAAGGCAATGCTTGAACATCCACAAGTCACTAGAGAGGTATCCAGAATTTATGAATTTTGCCAAAAATATTCCAGCAAATTTCCTGGAAGCAGTGCAGATGTCTGGATTGAATAAATTAATCAATCAGCAATGGAAACTAGATGTGAATAACCCCCTAATCAATTTGTTACTTTTAAAGAGTCTTGGCAGGAAGTGGGAAATATTCTGTGATTGGCTGAAACAATCAGACATTCCTCTGAACTCCACAGATAAAATAAAAAGTCTGTTTGGAATCATGTAGTCTGGCACAGATCAGTGTAATATTACAGGCTCTAGACAATTTTCTCTCTCTCTCTCTCTCTCTCTCTCTCTCTCTCTCTCTCTCTCTCTCTCTCTCTCTCTCTCTCTCTCTCTCTTCTACCCCTATACTTAACCTCTAGGTCGCCATGCAAATTGGGAGATCAGGGATTCCAACCCAAATCCCACAAAACAATGAAGGTAACAGCAAGGACTGCCAGAATAATAGTAGCCAGTGACAGAGGAAGTACCTAAAGATGGATGTGAAAATACAGTTTCCTGAGGAAAGTGACAACTCCAGGAGAATGATACTCAGGTGTCTAAGAGGAATCCTGATTGTGGAGTGGATTCAGCAGAAGCTCCAATCCTCAGAGTTCATCAGAGAATCACACCTAAAAAGAATGTCATAAGGACTCTACAAAGGGAGAAAAGGATTCATGTACGAGTATTTGCAAGTACAAGTATTTGCACAAGTTTTTGCCTCTTTGTCATTTGTGTACCTTGCTTCTGTGTCTCAGTTCCTTTATATATTAAATATGAGTATGGTTGTTAGGGACCAAATGTGTATAGGGAGATAAGGTACTCCTACTTTGGTTTTTTAAAATAATTTATTTATTTTTCAATGTTTGTCATTCACTTCCACAAGAATTTGAAATCAAAATTTTCTCCCCATCTCTCCCCAACCCCCTCCCCAGGACAGCATGTACCCCATTCACCCCTTCTTCCAGTCTCTCCTCCCTGTTATTACCCCCTCTTCTTCCATCTCCTTCCCCTCTATTTTCCTGTAGGGCAAAATAGATTTCTATACCCTATTTCCTGTACATCTTATTTTCCAGTTGCAAGCTAAAACAATTTTTAACATTCATTATTGAAGCTTTGAGTTCCATATTCTCTTCCTTCCTTCCTCCCCACCCACCCACCCTGAGAAAACAAGCACTTAAATATAGGTCATACATGTGTAGCCATACAAAACACTGCCATAACAGTTATGTTGGAAAAGACTAACCATATTTCCCTCTGTCCTATCCTTCCCCCCATTTAGTCCATTCTCTCCCTTGATCTGTCCTCCCACAATAGTGTTTTCTTCTGATTATACCTTTTGCCAATTTGCAGTCTCTTCTATTATCACCTGTCTCTGATTCCCTTCCCACCTGCCTTCCTGTAGAATAAAATACATTTCCCAATTGAGTGTGTGTTATTCCGTCCTTGAGTCAATGCCATGAGAGTAAGGTTCACTTATTTCCTTTCATTGCCCCCCCTCTTCCCCATCATTGTAAAAGCTCTTTCTTGCATCTTTTATGTGGGATGATTTGCTACAGTCTACCTCTCCCTTTCTCTTGCTCATAGTATATTCCACTCAACAGCAAGTTTTATTTTGTGTATGCTCCCTTCATATTCAGCTCACCCTGTGTCCACTGTCTATGTGTGTATGTATGTATGTGTGTATATATACACATACATACATATATGTATGCATGTATATACACATGTGTATATATACACATATACCCATGTACATATGCATACCCACACATATATACACATATATGCATGCCCATAAACACACACATATGTGTATAGAATTATATATAGAAATATATACATATATATAGAAATGTATATATTCCCTCTAACTACCCTAATACTGAAAAAGGTCTCATGAGTTACAAATATCGTCTTTTCATGTATGAATGTAAACAGTTCAATTTTAATAAGTTCCTTAAGCCTTCTCTTTCCTGTTTACCTTTTCATGTTGCTCTTGATTCTTGTATTTGAAAGTCAAATTTTCTATTCAGCTCTAGTCTTTTCAACAATAATGTTTGGAAGACCTCTAATTGAAAATCCATTTCTTTCCCTGAAATATTATACTCAGTTTTGCTGGGTGGGTGATTCTTGGTTTTAATCCTATCTCTTTTGGCATGTGGAATATCATATTCTAAGCTCTTCAATCCCTTAGAGTAGATGCTGCCAAATCCCTGTGTTATTCTGATTGTATATCTACAATACTTGAATTGTTTCTTTTTGGCTGTTTGTAATATTTTCTCTTTGACCTGGGAACTCTGAAATTTGGCTACAATATTCCTATGAGTTTTCCTTTGGGATCTCTTTCAGAAGGTGTTCAGTGAATTCTTTCCATTTCTATTTTACTCTCTGGTTCTAGAATATTAGGGCAGTTTTCCTCGATAATTTCTTAGATGATGCCTAGGCTCTTTTTTAATCATGGTTTTCAGGTAGACCAATAATTTCTAAATGATCTCTCTCAGATCTATTTTCCAGGTCAGTTGTTTTTCCAATAAGATATTTCGCATTGTCTTCTATATTTTCATTCTTTTGGTTTTCTTTTATAATTTCTTGGTTTTTCATAAAGTCATTAGCTTCCATCTTCTCCATTCTAATTTTTAAAAAACTATTTTCTTCAGTGAGCTTTTGAACCTCCTTTCCATTTAGTCAGTTCTTTTTAGGGCATTCTTCTTCTCATTGTCTTTTTGGACCTCTTTTCCCATTTGGGTGTCTATTTTTAAATTTTTCTTTGGTATTTTTGGGGGGGTCTCCATTAGAAAGCTATTGACATGCTTTTTATGATTTTCTTGCATCATTCTCATTTCTCTTCCAATTTTTCCTCCACCTCTCTTAACTTGATTTTCAAGATTCTTTTTGAGCTCTTCCATGGCTTGAGATCATTGCATATGTTTTTGGGGAGGCTTTGGATGTAGAAGCCTTGACCTTGCTGTCTTCCTCTGTTTATAAGCTTTGCTTTTCCTCACCTGAGAAGATGGAAAAAAATACCTTTTCACCAAGTCACCTTCTATAGTCTTATTTTTTTCCCATTTGGGGGCATTTTCCCAGTCAGTTGCTTGACTTTTGAATCCTTTGTCAAGTGGAGGGTATACTACCCTAGGCTCCAGAGGTTTTGTGCAGCTGTTCTCTGAGATATCTCTAGGAAACTGGAAGTTCTCAGTTCCTCCCAGGTGGCATAATCAAGGGAAAGAAGTTTACTCCTCTCCTGGCCTGCAATCTGGTCTGTGAGCAACCATTCTTTTCTGTACTGGAACTGCAAGTAAGATTCCCTCTCCAGAGCCTCCACTAGCTCTACTATGCCAGTGCTTTTCCTCAACTCAGGACCACACAGGACTGAGACCCAGATCAGCTGCTCAATTCCCCTAAGACTTTTAGGCCAAGGTCTCCAAAAGTGGATGCTACTACCATAGGTGCTACCACTGCCCTGGGGCTGAGGCTGGATCTTGCTCCCCTCTCACCCAGGTGAAAGAGCTTTCTTACTGACCTTTGAAGCTGTCTTTAACATTTGTGGGTTGGGAAATCTGGAAACCACAGCAGCTCCCTGTGATTCAGCACCCTGAATCCTGCTCCACTCCTGTCCATGTCATGTGGCTCGTGCTGGGCTGCTCTCCTCTCCAATCTTGGTGCAATAGACCTTTCCTGTTGGCCTTCCAGGCTGCCTTGGACTGGAAATCTGTTTCACTGGGTCATTTTGTGGCTTCTACTTGTCTAGACTTTGTTTAGAGTCATTTTTTACAGGTATCTTAAGGGATATAGAGGGAGAGATAGAGCAGGTCCATCCTTCTAGTTTGCTATCTTGACTCCACCCCTAGACACTCCTACTTTGGAGGAATTATTTGTAACTATTATTCTTACTATGCCTTCATAAGTATCTTTGCTGAAAGTTAATTCAGGATGATCATCAGTGGGGAGCCCACTAGTCAGAGAATATGATCAATAGTGCTTGAAGTTTCTTCATGGTTACTCCTAGGAAGTTTATTTAGTTGCCCCTTAGGAACCCACAACTTTTGATCATGATTTCCTTCTTGGTAGACAACATAAACAGACAAACATCGATCATAAGGTTGTTGCTGTTCAGTTGTTTCATTTGTGTCAAACTCTTTGTGACCCCATTTGGGGTTTTCTTGGTAAAGATACTAGAGTGGTTTGACATTTCCTTTTTCCAGCTCATTTTACAAATGAGGAGAATGAGGCAAACAAGGCTAAGTGCCTAGGGTTGCACAGCTACCAAGTCTCTGAGGCCAGATTCAAACTCAGAAAGATGAGTCTTCCTAACTCTAGGCCTTGCACTCTATCCACTGTGCTACCTAGCTGCTATTAAATCAATTATAAGACCTGGTAGCCAAAAAACAACATGCTAGGCAATAAATTTGGCATTAACTCTCTCCCTCACCCCTTATATCTCATAGGTGCCAAGTTTTCCACCAAATCTGTGGCACCTTATCCCTTGTCTTTACTCACACAGATACTCTCTTAATTCAGACTCTTGGCACCTCTTGCCTAGATAAGTAGAGCAGCCTTTTGTTTGGTCTCCTGCTGCCTCAAATTTTGCCTTACATCAGTTAATCCACCACAATATTACCAAAGTGATTTTTCTTAAGCAGAAATCTGGCCATATCATTTCTCTACTTAATAAGCTCTGCTGACTTCCTATTGTCTCTAGAATAAAATATAAATTCCTCTGCTGAGCTTTCAAAGTCCTTCACAACCTGGTCACAACTTATCTTTTTAGCCTCATTTTATATTACTATTCCTATCTCTCTTTGTAATCACATGAAATAGGTCTTCTCTCAGTTTCTCACACATGACACTAGTTTTGATCTTCTGCACTAGCTATATTCCCATACCTACAATATACTTGCTTCTTACCTCCACCTCACAGAATGTCCCATTTCTTCAAGACATAGCTCTAGCTGATCGTTTTAACTTACAGTGTTTTCCCTGTTATACTACCTTGTATCTATTTTAAATATATTTACATTTATTTTCTTTATATTTTTTTAAATACCCATAGATATATATGAATTGTCTCCCCAATTACAACATAAGCTCTTTGCTCATAGAGATTGTTTCATTTATTGCAAGTTCACCCTCAGGAAGGAGCAGAATGACTGACACATGGTAGGTACTTAATAGTTGATTGAGAAGAGACAAGCACAAGTATTTGCACCAGTATTTGCCTCTTTGTCACGTGTTCCCTACACCTGTACTTCATTTCCTCATTACTTCTATACACTAAATTTGAGCACATTCGGGACCAGATGTATATAGGGAGACAGGGTAGGTGGTATTCCTGATGCTCTTTGCTTTGGCTGGACCATATAAGGGGTATGTGTTTTTGTTGTCACATATTTATAAGGAATTTGATAAGCTGAATAATGAGGATGATGGTTGGGGAGCATGTTATGCATTGATTGTTGAAGAATTTAAGAATGTTTAGCCTGGAGAAAAGAAGATTGGGACCCAGGGACAGAATATTATAGTTTTCTTCAAATATTTTAAGGATTGTCACACAGGGAGGAGTGATCAGGGGATAGACCTAGAAGTAACTGGTATACATTGAAAAGAGCTAGATTTAGAGTCAAGATAAAGGAGAAAATCTTCCTAACCATTAGAGTTGTTCCAAAGTGAAATAGAATGGAGTACTTCAGAAGGCTGTGAGTTTTTCTTGTTTGGAGATTTTTCAAGGAATGCTAGAGGAATAGTTGTGATGATATGAAAGTAATCTTGATTGGTATGAGCTAGACTTGTTGATCTCTGAGGTTCCTTCCAACTCTTAAATTATATGATTTATAATTTTGTGACCAGAAAGAAATGATCAGTTGTCTAAAGACATTAGGAGTGGGAAGGAAATAAGCATTAGTAAGTGCCCTCTTTGTGCTGAGCATTATGCAAAGTGCTTTACAAGTATTACCTCATTTAATTCACAGAAATCCTGAGAGATAAGTATTATTATTATTATTTATATTTTACAGTCTGAGACAGACAGAGGTTAGATGAGTCACTCAAGGTAACACAGCTAATAAATGGCTGACATCAGGTTTGAACTCAGATTGTCCTGACTCCAGGCCCAATATTCTAGCCACTATGCCACCTAGCTGGCTTTTGACTGGAATTATTCCATATGAATATCATGTGGGGATTTGGGGAGTTAGGAAATGGGATTCTCTCCATCCTTCTGACTCTAATAATGCAGAGGCGGAAGCTAACTATGTTTGAGTGTTCACTTCATAACAATCATTCTACAGTAGATGGTCATTGTCAGCAGCAACTGATCTCTGGCCATGGTGCTGAATCATCTGACCAAATGACTATATACAAAGGTGAACTGGGTTCCACAGTTACTGAGATCCAATAATTTGATATGTACACACTACAGAAAAATTCCATTCAATAAACGTTTGCAAACCTCTGTTTAGTCTTCTATTAAAGTACCACACTATTGCTACTTCAGTAGCAATGACATGGAAATGATGTGGAACCAACAATCATAGAATATCACAATCTCCAAATAATTAAAGTTGTTGAAAAATCTGCACTGATCTCTCCATTTTGTAGTAAGAGTAACATAGGCACATTTAGAGACCATACCATTCCTTATGCCTGTTGGAAAATCCTATAATTATTATGAGACTATTTTTGTGATTAAGTATATTTTAAGGAGAAAAAGACATTTAAGAAATGGTGACAATAGGTTCATAAAATTTAGATCTTGAGATTTTTTTAACCTATTTAAAATAATTTATATGGAAATGGATTTTCAGGTGAAGCAAATTAGAATAAACTAGAAGCAGACCCATTCCACAATTAAATGTAACAAAACATTTGTTGAATATCTGCTGTGTGCAGAGCTGTAACTTTGCCAGTTACCAGGGAAAGTGTAAAGTTCGGATAAGACAGCCTCTAACTTTAAGAAGCTTACAATCTAGTAAGGGGATAAGATATATACATCAATATCTACATAACTCTTTTACACTTCAGTGGATTATACCAAGTATGTATAGGGAAAGTCTGTATTGGAGGCAGCACAATTTTGAGAATATTAAGAAACTGATAAGGATATCTGAAAGACAGGATATTAAGTACTTGAAAAAAGGACAAACATTACTACCAAAAATGATTAAGTATCTGTAAATATAAATTCACATGCCTGCTTTCCTATCTCCACAAAATCTCTGTGAGAATAATCAGCACATAACATTGATTAGATATGAGAAGGTAAAAAGGTTTTCTCAAGTATTATTCTATAGGAAACCATATCTTTAAGTTATACAATAAACTGAAGGACAGAATATGTCCCCATTGTGCTTACTCTTTGTTCATTATTTTAAAGAGCATTTTGTTTAATAGAGCAAAATGCCAGCTTAAACATGTCCCCATGCATATATTGAACTCATAACAAGCCTTTTGAAAGGTGTAAAAACACAGGTAACTTCTTTGGTCAACACTCTGAATATCTAGTGAGTACTCAATGGAAAGAAAAGAGTAGGCTAGGTCACCTTTAGGAAATTGCACAGTGTTTTCCAGAGCCCCCAAGCTTCTCAATGAAACAAAGGTACATGTTTTTAGTACTGATATTCTTATGGTAATTCTAGGAACCACCAATCATAGAATATCACAGTCTCCAAATAATTAAAGCTGTAGGTTTTCTGAAAGACAGTAGGAGATATATGATAACTTTGAATACAAATGAAAAATGATATACCCAAAGGAGAAATTCAAATTTCATTCTTGGACACTGTCTTAATAACCATCTACTCATTTCTGAAATCTACACATAAAGGCCAAAAAGATATGGGTCAGTCATATGTTGTAAATGACAGATAATGGAGAAATTGAATGATCACGAAATATCAAGATATCTTGAGGAAAGTCGCTAGTATATTCGGTGGATTCCCTTTGGAAAATTTATTGAAGAGTATGGACAAGTCATGTAGAATGTAAAGAGTTACAATCAGTACAATTGAAGGAAATCTCCACATCAGGGAGGTCACAGATCTACTGAAGTATTTAAGAAGAATAAATCTTTGACTGTGTTCCTTTCAATCTTTAGTTCTCCTGAGACTCAGCTTATAGCACTGTGCACTCTTTTTCACTCTTGCTGTTACCTTCTCTTGCCTCCTTACTTTTGCTTCACTCTACTTACTAGTCATATTTGATGCATTTGTTTATATACATGTAAGCCCATGAGTTTTATTGGTGTCCCCCTTGGACATTACCTCCTATAAAGTACAGGATTTCTTCAGTGATGTTTGATTTAGATTGGAAATTGGGGGGATAAAATAGAAGGATGAGTCAAGAATGACTCTGAGATTGCAAACTTGGGTGATTGGATGAATGCTGTTGTCCTTGATGGTAAGTTAAGAAAAGGAGTCAGTATAGGGTAGGGGGAAAAGATGATGAATTCTATGGTGAACTTGTTGAGTTTGATGCATAGGCTATTCAAGTGGATATATCTAGCCAGGAGGTGATGAGGTAGCATTGGAGTTCAGAAAGGAGATGAATGCTAGATACACAGATTTAGGAGTCACATGCAAGGATGTGGTTATTGAACCTATGAAAGCTGATATTTTTCTTCCTTTGTATAACTGAAGGACTGACCAGTGACAACCCAATCCATAGAGCATGCACAATATTCCTGGTGGATAGCAGAAACAACAACCTTGATCCCAGGGAGTGGCATTATATCTCTTTTTTCCTACCCACTCATCTAGGAGAGAAAACTTAGAGTTGTTTGATAGTCATTAGATTCCTTGTTTGTAGACTACCTTATGATATTGAAAATTATGAAGTTTATGGAATGCTCACCATTTAACAGGAGCATGACTCTAGGACTAGGGAAGTTACTACAAAGGAAAAAAATAAGCTTAAAGATATTAGCTAGCTTCATCCTAAAGAGTCTAATGCTGCAAATCTCCCAAAAAGAGATAAGAAGGAATAAGGAGATGAGATTAGGAAGAAACTCTATTTTAAGAAAGTCATTGACAAGCAGAAGCATTTCCAAAGCACTATTTTCAGAGTAGAGTATTTATACCACAGGGTTGTTGTGGGGGATCAAAGGAAATAATATATGTCAAATATTTTGCAAATATGAAAGCCACTATATAAATCTTAGCTATTATTGATTTTGTTGGGGATGCCCAATAAAAGTGTCAGTGGATCAAAAGATTCAAACAGGTCAGTGAATTTTCTATTTTCCAGTTTTTCCAGAATGGTGGAACTAATGCATGCCCCTCCCCCCAACAATGTATTAGTGTGCCTGTTTTCATCTCTTACAATTTCTGTCAATTTTATTTTCTTAGTGTTATGGATGAAATCACCTAGATAGAATATCCTTCACTTATTCCTTTACCTGGTCCTCAAAATGATAACCTTTTTGTTAGTTAGAATTACCAATGCTTTTTTTACGTATAAATTAGAAGCAAAAATAGTAGTCAAAATTTTGCTCATTGTTTATATTATTTTCAGAATTACATGATGAAGCATTAGACTTCTGTGGTGAATGAGAGACAAGACTCAGGCAGACAAAATGGCAGACAGTTCTTATTGAAAGCACCTTTCTAGAATATTGGGTGGATCTTCTGTGGGGAATTTCTGGAAAGGTATAGAAAAGTGGCATTCATTCAAAATATATTGGGCTTATGAATATTTGTCTTAACAATGTTCCTATAGCTGCTTCTCTTCTTTCATCGCTAATCTCTACACCATTGCTTTCTCTGTCCTGGTGTATGTATATCACACTTTCACTCCAATGCATGTGTTTTAATGGGAAGTAATGGCTTTTACTGTGTCCATTACTCATCAAATGCCCACCAGGACAGGTCATGATTATCTAGCACTCAGTGCTGACAACTCACTTCCACAAAAGGTAGGAACAATTGTTGGTTGATTGGGGAATATGCTTTAAACAAACCAGAGAAAAAGAACAAGTCCAGGCATCAATGCTGGCTCTTTTCAGCCATAAACCATGAAAACTTGGGGATATAAGTTAAGGAAGTCCCTAA
Source organism: Bettongia penicillata ogilbyi (assembly GCA_023548195.1). Classification (NCBI taxonomy): domain Eukaryota; kingdom Metazoa; phylum Chordata; class Mammalia; order Diprotodontia; family Potoroidae; genus Bettongia; species Bettongia penicillata. The sequence continues at coordinate 1,818,468 of JAJHZJ010000831.1, read as the reverse complement.
GGTGAAAATTAATATTTAATCAATATCTTCCAAGTAAAAGGTCAATGTGGAATGGCATAAAGCCCAAGAAAAGAATATTAGGGAGTTAGACAGGAAAGAATCTTCCTATTTGGTGTGTGGAGAATCAGAGCAGCAACCTAAGGATGCCATAGACTGCAGCAAGAAATCCAGAGATAGAGATTGTGATGTGGGTTCCCTCCGCTACACATAGAATGAGAAGGCACATTCCATGAGTAATGTTTAAAACCTATACATAAGTTGGGCAAGAAGTTATTGGCAATAGAGGGCAGAATGGTCAAGAAGGATCTTTGTTTAATTTTCAGGCCTATTTAGAAACGCATATTGTTTACATCTTCCCTCTCTTATTCTTGTTTTCTTTATCTTAGCTTGTTATTAAGGCTCTACTTTTAATCTTGAAGTCCCTTGTGAATTTGAACATGAAAAGTATAAAGTAAATGTAATCTTAGGTCATTATGGAACAGGGATTATAGTTATCCCTTCCACATCATGGGGAAATAAGGAAGGGTATTAGGGGCATGGCACCCTTTCCTTCCCACCCTCCCCCCACTCCAATCTGGAAAATCTATATAAAATTTTTGGCCCAGAGGAGAAGCTTGAATTATTATGGTATTAAAAGGTAAAATATGTTGATATTATACAACATTATACATATGGTTTATACATTTCTGAGTTTCTAAACTTTTTCTTGGTCATCTGCTGACCTTTGCATGACATAAGGCTTCCATAAAACTCCCCCAAAATTCCCATTTAATTTCTTATGCTGACCTGTGATATATCAAAACTATGATAAGAAAAGTCATGTCGTGGAAGAGATTACTGATTGCGCCCCTACTGGCTAGGTACAATGGTGGCATCAACCATTCAAGTTCTAGAATCTAGAGTGAATCAATAGGATCCTGGAATAAAGGAGGCAAAGTTCCATGAAGCCAAGAAATCAATGAATGCTAAGCTCCTTATTAGATGGATATTCCATCACAAACAAATTAATTAAACTACTTTGTGAGTCAGATTGATGTTGCATGTTTTATTGATTGTAACACTAAACTCAGTGTGTACATATGTGTCTGTCTGTACGCACATTTGTGTTTGATTAGTCTTTTATAGTTCATTATTAAAAAGAGTAGATTTTAAAAAAAAACCAATAAAGATAATGTTGGTCCAAATCTTGAAATTGGTCTGACCTGTTTGGTGAATTTAGACAGCTCACTTCATTTCTGCTTTAATTTCTCTAATTTGTGACTCAGAAAGATATTTGTATTGATTAATGCTTAAGAATTGTTTGGAAAAACACAAAGTATTATAGAAATGCTGATTAGTCATTTATTTTTAACTGTATGACTCAGAATTGGAAGGTTTCTGATGTGTCTCATCTTTCTTGGCTGATTGATCGTCACCAATCAGGTCAAGTGAAAAATAGGAGTAGACATAGGCTTTTAGAGCTGGAAGGGACCCAATCCAACTCTCATTTTTTCAGATGAAGAAAGTGACAGCCAAAGACTTTCTCAAAGTCACATATCTAGTTAAAGGCAGAAATTCAGCTACCAACCAGATTTCTTGGCTCTTAATTTGGAGAGAATAATTCACACCTACAAGAGCCAGTAAAGCAAGCTCTCATTTAACTGTACTTTACAGTGAAAATGGGTATTTATTTAATTTTTTTTCCACTTGGCAACATAGTATAAAGAAACGTAAACTTGAAGTCAGAAAACCAGGGTGAATCCAAGCTCTGCTGATTATTGCTACATGACCTTGAGCAAGGAACTTGAGCTGCATAATGCTTATACTACCTAGATCACAGGCTTCTTGAGGGAAAAGTCATTTGTAGACTTTTAAAGATGTTATTTAGTGTGTTAATTTTTTTAAAATTCTTCTTAACTAGCTTCTGTTATCTTCTCAAAAACTCAGTTTTGGTTTGTATATTCCTTCCAAATAGTTTTCATTTCAATTTTAAATTTCTTGCTAGAATTTTTCAATCAGTCCTTTTCTTTCTCAAAATAAAATTGATGAATTATATATCACTATCCTTATATTTTAAAATGTCTTCCTTAGTCTTCCTTTTGTTTGATTTCCCATTTATAGTATGAATTTTGTTTGTTAAACTCTTGTGTACCATTATTCAATCTCAATTACCTTTGGGAATTTCATGCTCCACAAAATTAAATAATCATCAAAGGTAAAGGCAAGAGGGGGAACAATGTGTGGAGCAATGGTATCAGTCATTCAGCATTCTTGAGTTTGGAGAAACTAAATCAAAATGTTATTGAGAAATGTTTATCAGAATAAATGAAACACCTCAGAACATAGACAATGCTAATATGTAGTTTTCTAAGTCAATTTGTGATCTATCAGTTATCCTTATGTGTGGTGTATTTGTTCCCATTACTACTGTGTTTGACACACAGTTGTAATGGAATGGAATTTCTCTAGAGGATGGAATATTGGACTGCAATCTAATAAAATCCAAGTCTAGAACACAAACAAAACATAAAGTCCATACTGTATGAATGTTGGTTGAGTAAAATGGAATCTAGCTCTTTAGAAAAGAAATTTATGGGGAAATGTGGTAGATGCCTTCAAGTACTTGAAAGCCTGTCATGTGGAAGAGATACTTGACTTGTTTTGTCTTGTTTTGGGCCCAGGAATGTAGCTTTCTACATTCCTGCTGGATACTTAAAGGAAATGACTGAGAAGTTGCTATAAAATTTTACATAGTGAAAGTCATTCATTTAAGTGTAAGCAGTATTGGGAAAAGAAAGCTTAGTAAGAAATCCAGGCATTTAAAGATGAACTGGAAGACAATATTCAAACAAACAAAAAATGGAAAACAGCTATAAAGATTCCTAAAGCTAACTTTTTTTTCACTAGTGGCAGTGAAGCTACAACATTTGGAATCTAACATCACAGTCTCAGATGTACTGCGTAAGGAATTAGATAACAGTACTAAACACAAAAAAAGAAAGATGGGAAAAACCCTTGGATGACACAAGCCATGTGCGGAAGAAGTTCATGCCGGGGGTGATAATTTTATAGGTTTTGAGGCAATGAATCTTAAGGACCCTGAAGCAGGCACAGATACCAGATGCTTGAGAAGAATCATGGAGGTTGCTATTACCTTTCTAATAAGAAAAGTAAATAATATTAGTAACTATCACTTTTTCGTTTCTATTGCTAAAATAAATAGAAGACTAAAATAAATTTCTAAAATAAAACAATAAAATTTCTATTTCATTCTATTTCTTTAAAAAAAGTGTGAAAATAATGTGCATATGCACTGAAAAAAGCTGAGGTAAGGAAACATGATTTTTTTTCAAACAATGTTCTATAGGAGACCACATCTTTTAAAATCACACAATTGACCAAAAAGTGTAGGTAATATGCACTTATGCTATATTTATCATTTGCTTATTTTTTTAAAAAAGCATTTGATCCAATGAAGGAAGATGCCTACATAAAGGACATTCTCAAACATTATGCATATGTTCAAATCTTTAAGAGTTCTTGACAGAAGCAATCATATTCTTTCTTCTTAATATTAATATTCAGTAAGGCAAAAAAATATGAAGTATGCTTTCCAAAGGTAGCTGACATTGTCATGAAGGATGTCCTACAGAAACTGCAAATGAAAAATAGATTTTCTATAGATAGCAATTAATGGGATGGTCCTCTTTGTGGATGGCATATTTGCTGATCCCACCAAACCCCTGAGCAGTACATGCCTCTTTAACGAGATTAATGACTGATCAAAAGAAAGAGACCATCTCCAGTGGGGAAAAAACCAAACAACTAAGTGGGTGAAAAAATGTTATCTAGATTATGATAAGCAGATGCATATAAAGTTCATTGAGTTAATTTATTGGTACATATAGACTGCGGGCAATCTAGATGGATAATGATGTAGGCCCAGAATTCAATAGGATAAGGAAAGCAGCCTGGATTGAATTTTAGGATAGATGCAGCAATTTCAAAAAACTCAAGGTATTACTTGCTATCATAACCCATATTTTTGGTTTTTTGTCCATATTTTTAACAGTAGCATTTTCCTACTGATATTATATGACTCTAGATCACAGGTTATGATCTCCAAAAAAACAAAATTGAAGATTACCCAAATGGGAATTGGGATATATGCATAATGTGTGGATGTAGGATGCAATACAATACCATTATAAATATTTCATAAGTTTAACAAAGGACAGCATTTTGTGATATGTGTGACCAGAAAAGGAGACATATTGGTCATATAATGGTGAAGGATAACAGAGAACCCAAATGTTGTATCCAGGGAATCATAAAAGTTTCAAAGAAAGATCTCCAGTTTGTTGGTGGGTTAGTTACTCTACTAAGAATTTACAGAAAGACAAGAACAAGAATCACATAAACAAAATGAAACAAATAGATTGTGATCTAAAAGAGAGGATGAAATAACCACACCTCCAAGTTTCTGGATGTGCTAAAGTCAGTAACATTTACTCCTGGCCACCAATTACTTTAATGAAGGAAAAGCACTCAGGCTAATATAAACCAATGTTAATGAAAGTGTAATAGAAATCCGTTCAATTTCCTGATTGTTCCTTACTCTTTCAAAGAGTCTTGCTGTTCTTTACATTGCCTTACTCCATGACACAGTTTCTAATACCTAAGCACAGAATAATAAAAATGATGGCAGTAATTTGTATTTATATAGCATTTAAAGATTTCCAAGGCATTTTCTGTGGAATCTGTGGCCCAGAACTGTAGCTCTAAGTTTATTTACACCAGGTTCAATCTTGGGTGAATTCACTCAAAGAAATCTTTTTTTTGCAGAAATTGGCTTACTTCTAGGTCTCCACAGGAAAGTCAAAGAACCTTCGGCTACCTTACAAGTATTCAAGTTCACATTACATTAAATATAGGACAAGCTTGATTTCACCTAAGAGAATATATAAAATAAAGAACACTTGCATTCAAGTTCAAAAATAGTCAAAATTCTCCTTCCCTTTGTTGGTTTCTACTATCCCCAAGAAGTACCCTAGAGTTGATGAGTTTCCTTTCCTTAAAAAGGAAAATTGGTCAAATGGAAAGGGAGGTAGAGATTCTCACTGAAGAAAATAATTCCTTAAAAATTAGAATAGGGCAAGTAGAAGGTAATGACTATATGGGACATCAAGAAGCAATAAAAATAAAAGAAAAGAAAAGAAACAATAAAATAAAACAAAAAAAAACCCAAAAGCAAAAGAATGAAAAAGTAGAAGAAAGTGTGAAATATCTCATCAGAAAAAATAACTGACCTGATCAAGGAGAGATAATTTAATAATTATTGGGCTATCTGAAAGTTCTGATTTTTTTTTAAAAAAAAGAGCTTAGAGATTATATTTCAAGAAATTATAAAGGAGAACTGTCCCAATATCTTAGATCCAGACGTAAAATGGAAATGGAAAGAATTTCATGATCACTGAAATCTCTGAAAGAGATCTCAAAATGAAAAGTCCCAGGAATATTTTAACCAAATTCCAGAGCTCCCCAGTCAAGGAGAAAATATTACAAGCAGCCAGGAAGAAATTATTCAAGTATCATGAAGACATAATGGGGATCACACAAGTTTTAGCAGCTTTCACATTAAAGGAATGGAGGGTTTGGAAAGTGATATTCCAGAAAACAAAGGACATAGGATTACAACCAAGAATAATCTACCCATCAAAACTGAGTATAATACTTCGGGGAGTGGGGGGGGTGGAAATGGATATTTAATGAAATGGAGGACTTTCAAGGATTCCTGATGTAAAGACTGGAGTTGAATAGAAAATCTGACATTCAAACACAAGACTCAAGAGAAATATAAAAATATAAACATGATAGAGAAATCATAGGAGATTTAATATTACCAACATGGAAGTAGGAAAGAAAGTGGATAAGAGAAAGGGGAGTATGATAAAGGTGAGGGTATATTAAGAGAGGTAGCGGTCAGAAGCAAAACAGAGTATTGAGGAGGGAGAAGGTAAAAGGAGAGAAAAAGAGAAAGATAAACAGAAAAAGCTAAATGGAAGCAAATGCACAGTTAGTAATCATAACTGTGAGTGTGAATGGGATGAACCCACCCATAAAATGAAATTGGATTGCAGAAAGAATTAGAAAACAGAATCCAACAATATGTTGTTTACAAGAAACATACTTAAAATAGAAAAACAGAAAAATAGAAAAAAAATAAGGGGCTGGAGAAGAATCTATTATGTTTTGGCTTAGATTTTTTAAAAAGACCAGGGTAACAATCATGATCATAGACGCAAAAAAAGCAACAATGGACTGAATTAAAAGATACAATCAGGGAAACTATATTTTACTAAAAAGTACCATAAACAATGAAGTAAAATCAAAATTTTATGGCAAATTTCTTTAATAAAGACTTCATTTCTCAAATATACAGGGAACCATGTAATATGTAAAAACTGCTTCCCAATTAATCAGAAGAGATCAAAGTTATCAATTTTCTCATGAAAAAAGGCTGTAAATCACTATTGAATAGAGAAATGCAAATTAAAACACCTCTGAGGTACCACCTCATACCCATCAGATTGGTTAACATGACAGAGAAGAAAAATGATAAATGCTGGAGGAGATGTAGAAAACGTGGGACCAATGCACTGTTGGTGGGATTGTGGACTGCTTTAACCATTCTTGAGAATAATTTGGAACTATGCCTAAGGGGCTATACAATTGTGCATACCCTTTGGTTCAGCAATACCATTATAGGTCTGTATCTCAAAGACAGCAAAGCAAAAGGGAAAAAACCTACATGTACAAAAACATTTATGGCAGCTCTTTTTACTGCAAGAATTAGAACTTAAAGGGAAGCCCATCAAATTGGAGAATGGCTGAACAAGTTGTGGCAAATGATTGTGATGGAACACTATTGTGCTCTCAAATGCAAGCAAAATGGTTTCAGAAAAACCTGGAAAGACTTAAAGGAACTGATGCAAAGTAAAGGAAGCAGAACCAGATGAATATTATGCACAGTAACAGCAATATTATTAGGATGACAAACTGTGAAAGATTTAGCTACTCTGATCAATACAATGATTGAAGACAATTCTGAAGGACTCAGTGAAAAATATGCTATCCACCTCCAAAGAGAGAACTGATGAACTCTCACTGCAAAGTGAAGAATATTTCTCTTTATTTTTCTTGCTTTTTTGTGACATACATAATATGGAAATTTTGGCATGATTTCACAAGCATAATTAATATATTCCTTGCCTTCTCAATGGGTGGGGGAGCGGCTAAAGTGACAATTTGGAACTTAATGTTTTTTAAAGAAAAGGATGTTAAAAATAAATGTTTGCAAAACTGTAAAAAATATAGAAGATAATCAGAGTATAAAATATGCTTATCAAAATGAAAATAAAATGGAAAAATTCACTCGAAAAGATGAGTAAAAATAATATTTCCATATTTCTGAGCATTTTTGATAAGTTTTGATAAGCAATTTTCCAGATATTATCTTATATTTGAATTTTGCTAGGTATTTTGAAGTTGTCAACTGAGTCTAGTGATTCATAGAACATATTCATGTTGTGTCTTTTAACCTCATCCTAATATAGATTGTCCTAATCCCCTAACTTTTTTACTTTGTTCTCTCAGAGGTAACTAGGTGGCACAGTGTATAGAATACTTGACCTGGAGGCTGGAAGACGTGTTCAAATTTGATCTCAGATTCTTACTAGGTATATGACCTTGAGCAAGTCAATTATGCTTTAACTGCCTTCATTTGCTCAACTGTAAAGTGGGATTGATAATATCTACCTCCCAGGATTGTTGTGAGAAGCAAATGAGATGATGTTTATAAAACACTTAGCATAGTACCTTGTACATAGTAGGCACTTAATAAATGTTTATTACTTTCCCTTATTCACACTCAAGATTTTGAAATAATCTTAGACCCCATGGAGAAGCTGTTCTAAATAAGAAAAATTCTTATGAATCTCAATATCCTTAAAATGAGAGCATTTTTCAAGTACCAAATTCAAATTTTCATGAGTCATTATCTGATTAGTCACTAAAGGGTAATTCGCCAACCGAACACACAAGTAAGCAAAGCTCCAAAACGAATCTCCAAAGTAAGAGCAATACATCATGTATCAGCAAACTATCATTGATATACAGCAATAGCATTCCACTTGCACATGGATAGTTCAATAACTGGCATGTTATTGCAATTAATTAAAAAACATTTGTGCAATATAGGGGTGCAATTAGATCAAGCATGAAGGGGAAATGAAAAATGAAAATATTATGGAAGAAATTAGAAAATAAGAATAGTATTCATAACAAAATAGAATATTTTTATGAGAAAAATAAAAGTATACTTCAAAAGGAAATAAGTATTAAAATTTTTAAATATCTAGCAAATGGAAAATTAATTTTTAAAAATTTAATCAATAGTATTTTCCCTAAGGGAACAAAAATGATGAAGGATATTCAGTTTTAAACTCAAAGATGTAAAGGAAAAAGTGAAATGATATTTTAAAAAATTTCAGGAAGAAAGCAAAATTAAATTTTTTGTTGCACAGCTACCTTTAGTGTATGTAACAATAATGCAGTTCATTCTGTTTAAAAGGAAACAGGAAGAAAGAGGTAAAATGGCATCTAAGTTTCCAGAGGAGAGGAAAAGCAATTTTTAAAATATATCATGGATGAACTTTTCACTTGCAACCAGTAGGCGGTGCTGACTGGCAACGACTGCACTGACTAAGCCCTTCCTTGTGATGGCTCACATTTTTGGAAAAGAGGCATGCTTATTCTTTATCAACTTCGCCCTTTGCTATCAGAGGACCAAGACTCTTCCTTAACCAATGGAGAAAGGCCACGTTTGAAAAAAAGGGGACAATGAAAAGAGCTAATTTGCCTGATGCTGCTTGCCTCTGAGAAAAGTTCTTACTTTTACTGTCTTCTTACATCCACCTGCCTATTTATTCATGACTCAGTAGCCTAAGGGAATGGTTTGAGTGTGCTACTGAGGAAGTTATGTCATTAATAAAAATCAAAACTTGCAAAATACTCTTTCACATAGCTCCAGTCTCCACTGGGGCACAGAGACCCTCCACTCTACTGCTTCAGCAATTCAGACAGCATAATTATTTTCCACCTCTCTCTTTCTGTATCAATATACCATTAGCGATTTACTGACTCTTTCCTTTGCTTTCCCCTGGTTTACAACTGAGTATACACAAACCACAAACCAGTTATGACCAGTTAGTTTGACATCAAGGGTAAGACAGTTTTTAAGTTATTACAATTTTTTTTAATTGTTAACTTTAAAAAAATAGAGAACTCTTGAAGTAAATACCTGCCAACTGCAACCATTGGAAATTGGTTGGTGGCTGAATGTCGAACCCTTGTGGCAGTTCTGAAGCGATTTGACAATAGACTAAGAAACTCTAAGAATACATTGTGACAGGAGTAGTCAGAGTTTAATGTAATTGCTACATGAATAACAAAATTCTTATACATGTGTTCAGAAGGATTTTAATCATTGCAAAAACAAGTCTATAATGTTTTAAGCATGGAAGTGCTTGTCGTTGAGGGAAAATATATTTGTAACATAATTGGGCTATTATTTACAACTTAAGGCGCTGTTAAAGAATTTTTAGCATGAATCTTTTGGATCATTGCTGCAAATCCTCTTTACTAGCACAATCTGCCACCTCAGATTCAGCCTACATACAAAAATATGAAAGGCAAATTGGAATGAAGAAGACTAAGACTTTTTCTATTCACATGCAGAACTCCTTCACAATGATGTTCAAACACTAACTGAACCTCTGAAAGTGGAATACAAGCAAGGTTTACCTTTTGCTTTCATGTGTGTGTTTTTATCCCAACAGTAAATGAAACTCCCAATCAAATTCAAATAGGCATTGAAATAATTATTCCTATTGTCGGACTGCAATGGACTTCTTGGATATGGACTGGATAGTGATAAATTGGGTAGAATTCAGTCCTAAAATGCCCTGCCTTCTGATTCTAGTAAACATATTGAGCTGCTGCCTAAAGCATATGCTTGATCTCAATTGCCAGTTAGACTCATGAAGTAAAAAAGTGACGTGCTTTAAGAAAACTATCAAGTGCTCTGCATCAGCTGGCAAGACTTGAAAGAGGGTAGCATCTGGGGAAAATTCAACATGCAATTGTAGCTGTCTTGGAGTTTAGAATAAAATGGTTGGCTGAGCAACCAGCTATTTAAATTACTGAAAGCTGGCAATTAAAAATAATCCTCTGGGCTGATAATTAAAGGGCCATTTAAAGTAGTACAATGGGCAGGAGGTGATTGGAAGAGATTCCAGGAGGGCTTTGCTTTAAATGAGCTGGTCCATGACTTTATTCAGGTGTGTGTGGGGAGGTGAAGAGTATGGAACATTGCATATAATATTAGGTAGTTTTAATGTATTGGTTGGCTTTGATACATTTTTTTTTCTCTTTTAAAAATTGTTGTAAGAAATGGTTCTTTGGGAGGGGGAAGGAATTATATAGGTGAAAATGTGTGCCATGTAAAAAAGATAACAATAAAAAATCTATTTTAAAAAATAATTGACTAATGTAGACAAGGGGGGGGCTAATATACTTAACTCTTATGTGTTCTATAGGTTGCCATTCATTTGTAGAGAAATAGATACATAATAGTTTAACAAATAAAGACATCTAAAGATAAAGAATCTAGACAGTAAAATACAATGGGAAGAACCAGGATTGGGAATCAAAGGACTGAATTCAGGTCCTGACTTTGCCACGAACTTGATCTTGAGCCAGTCATTTAAGTTTTCCAGGTCTTGGTTTCTGGATCTGCAAAGTGAGAAAGCTGGATCAGAACACCTCCGAGTTTCCTTCCAACTCTAAATCTATGAGCCTGTGAGTTTGAAGGGTCTTCAGGCGTGACCCACTCAGTCTAGCCCTCCACTAACAAGCAGCCACGCTACAGGACGCCCGTGGTCATTTAACCTCTGCTTATGATCTCTAACGGTAAGAGATCTAAAGGTGGGCAGTAGACAGAACACAACCAGATGCGGAGGCAGAGGCCATGAATTCTAAACCCGATTCTGTTACTTTCTAACGTATGGCCTTGGACAAATTGCTTCAAGTATTTCCTACTCCCTCCAATGAGGGGATTTAGTGGATTAAATGACCTCTAAGGTTCCATCCGGTTCCGAACCTATGGATTCCAGACTTCACAGGATAGCCTGCTCCAATTTGGAATGAGCTCAGATTGTCGGGAACCTTTTCCTTCTACTGAGCCAAAATCTAACACTCAGCATCGGTTCTAACCCTCCCGGGAAAAGCAGGACAAAGTCCTTTGTGTGCTCTGAGTTTTCTAAAACTGAGCATTACAGAATCTCTGCAAAAACAGCTGCAGACGGGAAGCTACTGTCCCTTGTTTGAATCTTCCAAACACAGAAGCTATAAATTCATAAAAGACGCATCTCAGGCCTTCGGTGTTTCCCTGGCTACGGAGCCAGACACAATGAGAAACAGAGGAGAGGCGACGCCTCTTCTTTTACTGTAGTCATCATGGTCATAGCCACTAGAGAGCAGCAAGGACCCCTTGGAAGTCAATGCAGAGAGCCCAGTATGCCACCTCCTCCAAAAGAAAACCAGGAGGCGGTGTTCTGAAGGCATTTTCCTATTTCGCAATAACAAAAGCGTCACCTTAAAAAAGAAAGAAAAAGAAAAAACGTAAGTCTTCTTTTTTCTTTAATGCTCCTTAGCTAAGTGGCAGCAAAACGACAGTGCCAGGGATTTTTACTGAACCTGATGGCTGCTTCCCAGCCCAGCCCTTCCACCCCTCTTTAGGAAGGCGCTGGTAGCGCAGTGATTCAGCACTTGGGATGTAATGATGTCAGTGCCCCAATACACTCCATGATTCAACACGCCCAGCAAAACAGCAACAGGTCAACCCAAACATGCAAATCATTGCCACTCATTATGGCATTCAGAGGACTCTCTCTCTCCCTCCCTCTCTCTCCCTCCCTCTCTCTCTCTCTCTCTCTCTCTCTCTCTCTCTCTCTCTCTCTCTCTCTCTCACACACACACACACACACACACACACACACACACGCACACACACACACACACACACACACACACACACACACTTATACCCCTACATTCCCTAGTCTTTCTGTCTCTGCCTCTACCTTAAAATGATGTAAGCATTGCTTGCTTTTTTAGACCCTGAGGTCAAGTTGGTTATTTTTTTTTTATTTCACATTTGCAGTTCCGTTTAACCCACACTATTTGTAGAAGGTGAGGAAGAGGGCTCACGTGATTGCCGAGATGTCATCATCCTTGTGAAAATGCAGATGAATCTGGGAAAGAATTCTGAAACGCTCAGATTTTATTAGTGGAAAACTGCCATAAGCTGAAGAGGGGGTAGGGAACAAGGAATGTCCAGAATGACAGGATCTTTAAACCTAGGATTGAAAGGGGCTTTAAAGGTTATCTGCTTCTCAGTAGATGCTTTCTTTGGCAATCATTTGTTTCAGGACTCTAGACCTAGACTGCAAGGGATCTCTGAAGATCTTTAGCCCAATTCATTAATTTTATTTTAGTTTTGTTTTATTTTTAATGATCTAACATTTCTTTCTAAAGCCAGACACTGTGATAGGTTGGGAAGAGTACAAAGACAAAATGAAAAATGACCTGCCTTCTTGGACCTTGTATTCTAATGGGAGATGTACACAGATGAACCCAAAATATATACAAAGTAAATTTAAAGTAAGGGAAAATTTTGCAAGAATTGTCTACTGGAGTGATGAGGAATAGCCTTGTAGAAGAGAAGGTGGTGCCTGAGCTGAATTTTGAAGGGGCTTAGGAATGGTGAAAGGTAGAAGGTGTCAGGCATTAGATACTCCTGTCGTTTTACACATGAGCAAACTAAGACTCATATAGTTTAAGTGTCTTGCCAAGGCCACACAGGTGGCAAACTGCAGGGGAATGCTTTGAACTAAAATTCCTTGATTCCTGAGTCAAGGCTCTTCCAATTTTTCTCCTTTGCCACAGTATAACAGAAGATAGTGCTCTTAGAAACATAGGTTTGTTTGTTTTGTTTTCAAGGAACAGCCTCTGATGACCTGGCCATAAAATGTGGCTTTAAATGGTTTGTGGCCTCATCCTCTGAGGGTGATTTATTTAAAATGTTCAGAGTGACTGAAGAGTGTTAAAGAACTGTTATAAATAATAGTATAAATATAATGAGTAATAAGAGAAGTCAGGGGCCAACACATTTTGGTTTCCTACAGCAGAGAGCCCAGCCAACACGATGATTTCAGCCCCAGCACCTCATAGAAATTATTCTAGAGTTTAAAAGATAATGTAAATCACCTACAATCCTCTTCCTCAGAAGTAAATTGGCAAATGCTGACCCATTGATAGCTAAAGACAATAAATGTCTGAAAACTGAAAAAAATAACCTTGCCATTAGGGGGGTGTTGTGTATCAATTATTCTTGACATACCTTTTTAGTAAATCCTATTTTCTAGAAGCTAGTGTAATCCTCTGGCTGATTATCGATGAGGAACACATAGTGGGGGGCTCAGGATTACCGTAGTAGCCTGGGGAAAGTAGTAGTCAGCCACCTTCTCAGGAACCCAACCCACAAGTGCGAGGGTCCATTGTGAGGAGTGGCTACACATATGAAAGAAAAGATATATTTATAAAGGAAAAGATATACTATGTCATATAACAACAATAATGATAGCTAATAGTTACATAATACTATATACCAGGCACTATATTAAGCACTTTATAACCACCATCTCATTTGATTCTCACAACAACACTGGAAGGTAGCTACTATTATAATCCCCATTTTACAGATGGAGAAACAGAGGCAAACAGTGGCTAAATGATTCACCTAGGGTCACTCAGTGTCTGAGGTTACCTTTGAACTCAGGTCTTCCTAACTCCAGGCCAACACTCTCATGGCTGTGCCACCTAGCAATCCAAAATTCAATATTATGAGGGAATAATGGCATATAATGGAGAAAAGCCTAGTTTTTGAGTCAGGAAGATACAGGGTGAAAGTTTTCCTCTGACACACATTAACTTATGTGACCACAGGCAAGTCGCTCAGGCAACTTCAAAAGAGTTGCTGACCTTCATTTATAGGAGGAGTTTCCACAGTGGAAATTCTTTTCTCTGATGAAATCACAGATCCAGATACACATACACCCACCCCCAAAGCATGTATGTGTGTGTGTGTGTGTGTGTGTGCATGCACATATATTTATTGCATTGTTCAGTTATGTCTTTGACCATATCATCAATACCATCTATGAGCTTTTGTGCTTGTCCATTTTCTAAAAGGACCGTGACATCAGGGAAATGATGACATAACTTGCAGCTGACTTTGATCTGAGTGAGGGAGGGCTGTGCAGGGCACCAGCCTCACTTCTCCTCCAGAGCCATCTGGATCCAGTGACCAGATATTCATCACAATGACTGGAGATAGCCCAGGATGCAATGGGAGTCATTGGCCCTTTAGGCTGAGGCCTTTTCAGGTTCTCACTTTGAGTGAAGTAATGCCTATTCACTGAATAAGCCCCTTTAAGATATGAGGCAAGGGATGGCCCCTTTAATTAGAAAGAAAAAAATCAAGCTAGGAGGGGAAGACTCTATGAGGTTTTATTGGCAAAGATTTTGGAATGGTTTGCCATTTCCTTCTCTAATGGATTAAACCAAACAGGTTAAATGACTTGCCCAGAGTCACACAGCTAGTAAGTGTCTAAGCCTGGATTTGAACTAAGGTCCCCTGACTCCAGGCCCAGGATCTACACATACATACACACACATACACACACATACATGCACATATGTACCACATCTATGTATATGTATGAATGTATGTGGGGAGGTAAGTATTGTATATGTGTATAGAAGCTAGGTGGTGCAGTGGATACAATGCCAGACCTGGAATCAGGAAGACTTATCTTTCTGAGTTTAAATCTGGTTTCACTTATTAGCTGGGTGACTGTGGGCAAGTCACTTAATTCTATTTGCCTCAGTTTCTTCATCTGTAAAATGAGCTGGAGAAGGAAATGACAAACCATTCCAGTGTTTTTGCCAAGAAAACACCAGAAGGGGTGACAGAGTCAAGCACAACTGAAATAAGTGAACAGTAAAACAAAATATACATGTAGACACATATACACATACATACATTTGCATGTGAGGGTGTTTGGACATATGTATATCCACAAACTAGAAGCTCAGAGAGTTTCATGGGCTTACAGCCAGAAGGAACTAACATTAGTGCATAAATATATGTATACATATACATATACATACACATATATACATGTATGTTGGTCCCTTCCAGCTCTAAATCTATGAAATTTTCCTTTATATAGTGATGACAATCAGGTAGTTCAGTGGAAAGAGTGGATCCGGAATAAGGATGATCTGAGTCAGCTCCTGCCTTGGATACTCACCAGCTGTGCAACCTTGGATGAGTTGCCTTACCTCTATCTTCCTCAGTTTCCTCATCTCTGAAATGAGTGGTAATAGCACCTATCTTGCAGGGTTTTGTGAAGATTAGATGAGGTAATCCTTGTAAATACATATGGCAAACTTTAAAGCATTATATAAGTGCTAGTTGCTATCAGTATTATTTAGCTGACATGAGGAAGGCTATATCATTAATTTACTCTTTCTCCCATATTTATGAAAGTATTGAGAAACATAAATTTTCTCCTAAATACTGCTTTGGCTTAATCCCCAAATTTTTGACATGTTGTTTCATTGTCTCACTTCACTTTAATGAAATTATCGTTGTTTTTATGGTTTGTTTTTTTTGAGCCACCCATTCTTTAAGATTGTTATTTGTTTTCCAATTTTTCATCTTTGCTTCAAAAGCCCATTAGTAAATATAATTTGCATTGTATAATGGTCAGTAAAAAAAATGCATTTAATACTTTTGCTTTTCTGCATTGTTTGTGAGGTATTTATGCCCTAATACATGGTCAATTTTTTTAAAGGTGTCTAACACAACTGAAAAATATTCATATTCCTTTCGATTCCATTGAATATTTTCAGAGATCTATCATATTTAATGTTTCTAAAATTCTATTCAAGTTCATTTCTTTTTTGCTTATTTTTTGGTTATATTTATCTACTTTGAGAGAGATAAATTTAGGTACTCTACTATGATTTTATTCTCTATTTCTTGCCATTATTCATTTAACTTTAGAAATTGGATGATATACCATTTGGTGCACATATATTTAGCATTGATGTTAATTCATTGTCAATGGTACTTGTGTAGTTTCCCTGTTTAGAACTAGAGATTTAGAATTAGAAGGGACCTCAGGGTCATGTAGTTCAACCCCCTTATTTTATAGATGAGCAAACTGAAGTCAGCAATGTTAGGTGACTTGCCCAAGGTCACTTTGGTACCACAACACAGGATTTCAAAACAGGTATTTGGTTCCAAAGCCAATACCTTTTCCACAATTACCATGCTATAGGTAAATGATAGCTTACCTTTTCTTTTCCTCAGTTTTCTTTTGGTAAATTGAGCTAATCTCACTTTCTTTGGCTACCTCATAAATTTGTAAAAGTGCTTTATAAATGTAAGTTATGAAGTGTACAATGGACATTTGGCTCTGCCTCTGTCTCTAAATCTTTAGTTAACCTTCTAATTTTCTTGTCTGTTAAAGATAATTGTGGGTGGATATGTATTAGTAAGGTAGAAATGGATAATTATGAAAGATTCTGTGTCATGCATTTGAAATATTTAGTCTATGTGGTCCTGTGAGTGTCAAGAAAGACAAGCAGTTTTCAACACCCATGAGCTTCCACCAGCCATATTGGTTATTAACAACCAAGTATTTGACATCTGCTGATTCCAGTAAAGATGTAGGTTCCAGCCTAGCTTATTTAATTCCTTTAAAAAGTTGTAAAGATACATTTATCAAATAGAGAGGTGAACATTCCAACTTAACGTCTCCCTTCTGTGCCACTGTATGCCTTTGAACTTGCAAAGCTGGACAAAAACAAAGGATAGTGAAGTCCCAGAATGGAGAAGATGTAGCTACTTTTGCAAACCTTACCACTGAATCTTTACAATCCTGTAGAACAGAAATAAATCATAAAGTTTCTGGAGAAGAAGTTGAGTATCCCACCTCTATCCTAGACTTCAATCCTTTACCATAGACTTCTGCATATATTATTACAAGTTATGTCATTAAAAAAAACATCTAGATAATGATGTGGATAGCACACTAGATTTGGAGTCACAAAGATCTAAGTTTGAATCCTGCCCCAAACATTTATGAACTGTGTGACTCTGGGCAAATCATGTATATTCTCTCTGTTCTGGGCTTCCTTATCTCTAAAATGTAAATAATAATAATACTTATTATAATAATATTATAATAGTACTGGACTATTTTGTTTGTAAATGTTCTTTGATTTTTTAAATAATAAAAATCTATTTCTCTTTCTCCCATCCCCCGCAACGAGAAAAGGAAGGAAAACAAAATCCTTGTAACAAATAGGCACAGTCAAACAAAACAAGTTAGAGAGAGAGAGAGAGAGAGAGAGAGAGAGAGAGAGAGAGAGAGAGAGAGAGAGAGAGAGAGAGAAGAAGGGAAAGAGAGAGGAAGTATGAGTAGTTAGTGGTATAAATATAATCCAACAGTGGCTGCCACGGTTGTTCACTTCTGGTCAAAAACATTCACATCGGGGGAGGAGGAGTTGGTAGATAATATGGTACAGCTCCCTTTTTTAGGAGTAACACCTAGTTAGAACAGTGAAGCAAAATACTAAAACACACAGAAGTCCATCCATAACTCTTGACCCTTCAGATTAAATTTACAGTGCTGCTAGAATTGATTGAGGGACAGCCACCACTTTACCCACCCCAAGAAAAACTCTTCAGATCTGTCTTCTCCCTGGAGAGAGAAAATAACCAGCAGAAGAGTTAGGCTTTTCACCAGGACATTAATGAATTAGGTCCACAATAATGGAGCTATAAAACATACTAATGAATTACTTTCCTACAAAAGACAGACCTACTTGAAAATGCACCATCCCAATAAATTTGCCCATTATGTATTTAATCTATTTCCTTTGGTTAGCATAATGCAGCATCCAAAAAAAGAATATTTGCGTATTCCGGAAGACAAGTGTCTAGCTCAAAAATGGTTTGTGTTCCCAAAGCTCATTTGTAAGCTGCTTGTTTGAAACCAGGAACACATTTTGCCTTAGAAACCGTCTTATAGAGTGGTGTTTATATCCCCGGATTGATCCACAGAGACGTATTTTGTCTATAATGTAGGTGAACTATTTACTATTCGTTCTTTTGAACTTAACTACCATTTAAAACATTAACTGCTGCACAGGTTCTTAGATCTGCTATTCTAAAAGAAAAACAACTTTTGAGGGTCAAAAAACTACTTTAATCAAGCGCATATACCACTTAGTTCAGGGGAAAAAGTCAGCACCCTGAACCTCAGAGAAAATACAAACAGAAATTACAAACAAAAAGGCCAACAGACAGGGCTTCCAACTGTCTTACCATAAGCAACACATGCATCATTACTAGAGAGAGAAGCACCAGCATCTGGGTTTTCAAAGATGGGGTGGGGAGGCGCTTCTTAAAACAGCTGGCCAGAGCATCATCTAGCATACCAACCTTCTTCTAAAAACTAAACCCAAAAGCAAAACTACACCTCAGGGTATATATACTCTTTTTAGTGATGGAGAGCATGATCTCTTGACCCAGTGTTTCATTAGGAATTAACAAAAGATGCTTGAGGCCTATTAATGGGCAGGGAAGATCTTTAACTCTTCCCTCCACCCACCATTAATCTTATGTTAATGTTACACCATGGAAAGTATACTTTTAAGATATAACTCAAAACACAGGAATACTACGACCCCTTCCCATTCCCCTCTGAACAAAAATGCTCCTGCAGCTATCTTTATAGAAAGTGGAAATTCTCTTCCTCCTTCCGCTCCAGTAAAGGAGAGGTTCCATATGCAAGTGTGGGATTCCATGAAAGTATTGCTCCATTGGACCCAAATTATCATCATCACTATCACACATTTAAAGGCAAACCTTTACTTTAGCATCAGATAATCTTTTTTTCCTCCATAATGGCACCAGAAAGTCTGTATGAATTTAGTATCTTTTTCAATCTCTTATGAAGTCCTCTTAACCAGATTGTTGGAAACTGGCTAATGGATTTTTTTCAGCTATATCAACTCACAAAGATAATGAATAAATGAATGAATGAATGAATGAATGAATGGATGGATGACTGAATAAAATGTATTGAGCTCTTACCCTGTGCAGGTACTGTGCTAAATTCTGGGGATAGAAATAAAACCAATCAAGAGAGTTCCAGAGAAAATAACATAAGGGGTAGGGTGGCCATAGAGCAGTTTTTTTAGGAGAAAGCAGTCAGAAAGAATGATAACAGAAGTAAGAGAGAAACTGACTCAGTTGTTCTTGTGTAATGGTAATATAAATGGGAAGATCTTTCCCATTCATTAATAGGCCCATATGACCTCCTTAAATCACTTCGAAGCCTAAGTCACATGTGGTGGAAGGAGCTTGCTGAATGAGTGGAACAGGGAGTGTGGAGCAGAGCTGGGAGAAAGTGAGTGAGAGCAGTTAAGGTGGAGAGAGAGAGAGAGGACACAGGCAAGCAGACAGCTAGGCTCCTGAGTATTGGTTTGTTTGGGAATGACTTTGTGCCCTGCAGTGCTAATGTGTGTTGACTTCTTGGCTGCTATGACAGATTTGGCTTTCCAGTGTCTGAATAAATGTTTTTCTTCTGCCTTCTATATGGAAAGTCTGTTATACTTTGCTATCAAGAACTGTACTGGCATTCTCATAATCACTGCCAGTGCTGCGAATATTGCCTGGGCAATACATCTTGCCAGGAATGGTAGTGTTGAGAGTTTAAAATGGAGAGAGACTTGGGTTGTCCATGTTGTTCAGTCATTTCAGTTGTGTCCAAATGTTTGTGGCCCTATTTGAGATTTTCTTGACAAAGATACTGGAGTAGTTTGTCATTTCCTTCTCCAGCTCATTTTACAGATCAGAAAGCTGAGGCAAACAGGAGTTAAATGATTTGCCTAGGAACACACAGCTATTAAGTGTCCGAGGCAGAATCTGAACTCATATCTTCCTCATTCCAGGCCTGGCACTGCACCCCCTAGCTTCCCTACTTGTACACAACATAGCATTGAAATTGATGAGAAGTGTTGATTTAGTTGTCTGCTAAGGCATGGTGGAGTTGTAGGCTGTGTAGACAGAGGCAATATTCATCCCAACAGAATTATGGATCATTGAAGTATAGCAGGCTAACTTACTGCAAGAAACAGGAGAATGGAATGGTGGCCTTCTGATTGTGTGGTTTGTTCATAAGTTAGGTGTCTGTATGTCCAAGATGGCTAGAAATCAATGCATACTTCTTCCTTAAATCATAGCATTTTCCTACCATGAAATATGATTCACAAATGTCATAACATGGAGTTTATTTATCAAATATTTACTATTTAAAGAGGTGCCCCTCCACAGTGAATGGAGTGCTGACCTTAGAGTCTGGAAGATCTTGGTTTGAGTTTGATCTTTGGCAAAATATTATAGGTATGAACACAGGTAATTCTCTTAACTGCCCAGTCACCTGAGATAACTCTCTGACTATAAATTATAGAGGTTATTGGAAGACACCCTATTTTCTGGATTGGAAGAGGTAGTTTCCCCACAGGGAGTTCCCCACATTGATGATACTGACAATCACAGGTCTGGACCACCCCAACCTACCCAAAACAGTATTCAGCACACCTGCAAGTGGTACTCTTTTGGGAAAATAAAATGAAGAATTGAAATAAACTAGAAAATAAAGGGAAAAAAAAAACAAAGTAACCCTTGCTGTTAGAAAAATTAATGACCGAATTGAGCAAATTGTCCATATCCACTTGACTTATTTCTTCCAGTTTGATGATGCTATTTGAATTGACGATTTCAGCTCATAGGAGGATGGTTGTGAAAAACTGGATATTTTAAATAAGAACTGGGGCTCAGGGCTCTCTCCATGCCCTGTACTAGTGTTTCCCATTTTTCCCTCAAGGATCTGTTGCCTTTCTTTTTGAACTTGTTATTTTTAAGAAATTGCTAGAAAGGATTCACTTTGATCATTTTTAATGTGCCCTACATCAGACACCTAATCACGCTACTGATGCCATCTTGCAGTCTTCAATGAATGGTGTTGACAGAGTAACACAGGGATGAGCCACTAACGCACAAAGGAAAAGAAAAAAGAAGTAAACCTGGTGTTCAGGCCAAAATTGATACAGTATGCTCTTTGTTTGGTCTCTTCGGGGAGGGATGAAGTTATATTTGAAAGAATTCCACAGTGAACACTGAATACAGTCAAACAAAAGTACTAAGTAGTAAGTTAACAATGCCCCCAAAGTAAGTTTTCAATTTTTAAATGCAGTTATATGAGCATACAATAACATCAGGGGTACTTTAAAAAAAATTAATAGTATAAAAAGTAAAATGTGTGAGGAGAGGAGAAAGGAAGGAGCCCTAAAGATCTAAGAAGAAAGAGGATGGTTCCGTTTGTAGGCTTTCTCATACCTATGCAAACTGATTTCAAATATATACAAAAATGAAAAATAGATTTATGTATTCTCTAGTTCTTTCATTCTGTTTATTTATTCTTGACACCACTACTACTATTATTTGTATGCCACACCCCACGTACTCCTTTTTTGTGTGTATGCTTCTTAGAGGGGCAGCTCGGTAGTACAGTGGATAGAGCACCAGTGCAGGAGTCAGGAGGACCTGAGTTCAAATCTCACCTCAGACCCTTGACACTGACTAGCTGTGTGACCTTGGGCAAGTCACTTAACCCCAATTGCCTCATCCTGGCTTATCTCCAGTCATCCTGAGGAATATCTGGTCACTGGATTCAGATGGCTCTAGAGGAGAAGGGAAGCTGTGACCTGCACAGCCCTCCCTCACTCAACACAAAGTCAAGTGCAAGTCATATCATCATTTTTCTGATGGCATGGTCTTCTTCGGCAATGAAGGATGAACACACACATGTGTTTCTTAGAATCCCTAGTTTTCTTCCGTTTAACTTACACATGACTTTCTATATGAAGCCCTTCTGCACCCCTAGTTACGAATCATTTTCTCCATAAATAACCTTGCATTTATTTTTCTTTCCTTTCTTTTGTGTATTCTTTCAAATGTGTGTGCTGTCTCCCTAAATATGACGTAAACTACGTTGTACTGTACAGGTTGCTTTATCCTTGTCTCTGTAGCTCTGGCATCTCTGTGTAACACCTGGAATAGAGTAGGTGCTTAATGAGCGCTTGCTGCTTGGCTGATTGCCATTTAAATATTGGCAAATAAATAATAAAATTTGCCATTTAAAATTGTGATATATGAGAAGCACTAGAAGTAGCCCCTTTAATTTAGAGATAAAAGACACCATAGTCCTCATATTTTAGCTGAGGAAACTGAGATTAAATTACTTGCCTAGGATCACCCAACTATCAAGAGCCTGAGCTAGGATTTTAATGTTAGTCTTCCTGACTCTAAAACCAGGACTCTATCTAGCAGCTCAAATTACTATGGGATTCATTGTGCCACCAGTGGAAAGAACACCAGCTCTGGAGTTAGGACACCAAGGTCCATGTCCAGTCTCTGTGACCTTTGACAAGTCCTGTAGCCATCCAGTGCCTCAGTTTCCTCATCTGTAAGAAATGGAGTGGCTAGACAATGTGACCTGTGAAATCTGTGATCCCCTGTGGGCATCTAGTTATACCTTCTTTTCCATGGCTGGGTATAATAAAGAATATGGAATCATAGTTCCCTGTTGGGCAAGCTGTTCCCTGGCATTGCAGGCACTTTGGAAAGTTACATAATAAGGTTTTTCAAGCCACGGGAAGTCATATAGTAAATTATAATAGCTTAAGAGATTTGATGCATCATCCTAAAATAGTCTTATATAATAGCTTATCTGAGACTACCCTCTAACTCATGTGATACGTTCTCCACATCCCCACAGGGATAGTAAAGGATTAGACTGGCAAGTCAGAAGCCCTTGACTATCTTTCTGTAATGCTATTTTCAGGGTAAAAGGGGATATTGCCCACGGAGCCAGTATAAACACCTTACAGGGGCCAGTCCTACATCTCTTAGATATGCAGGTTAGGAGTCAGCATTTATGTAGTACTTTTAGTTTTGCAAAGCATTTCAAATAACCCTGTCAGATAAATATGGCATTTGTTATTATCCCAATGATAATATGATGATAATAAGATGAGAAAATTGAGGGTAAGAAATGTTAAATGTTTTTCCTGGGGTAGCAGAGGGTCAGAGGCAGGATTTTAATTCAGCTTGTCCTAATGCCAAGTCCAGATATAGTTACTAATATACTACTTCTTGGAGAGGGACTGCAGGGTGACTAAGGAATGAAGTGTGATTGACCAGTTTATAGGTGTAGCATGTGGCTATCCCCCAGTTAACCATCTTGGCACACGGACTAAACCAGGTTGAAGGTAACCAACAGACCTCAAATTCATTGGTAAATGAAGAGAGATGTCTGCCCCAACCACGTGAAGACTTACCCTCTGGCAAATGGGCAAATGGAAACAATTTGTTCCAACTGCCATAAAGGCAGCTGTAGCAGGGGCTGTGGAGTGCTTTGGGCTTAGTCAGACATCAAAGACTGCAAGGTCACCCACTGTATCCCAGACCATCGCCAATCATTCAACTTTGTCTTACCACTGGGACTTTGATGACTTAGGAAGAGAGAGTGAGACTGACAACTTTGTGCAATGCTGCCTCACTTAAATCCAAGAGTGAAGACATCATCCGCCATGTTTTTTGTTCTCTTTGGAAATGAAAAATAAACAAAAACTATATATACACACACATATATGTATATAGCTCCATATTTTATTGTTACGTTTTGTTTAACATTGCATTCATTTCCCCTTAACCAGACCTCACCCAACCCATTCATCTCTTTTTTAAAAAAAGTTATTTCATTTTAAATTTATAGAATATAAACATTTTCAATAACATTGTATAATAAAAAGATAATTGCATGTAAAATTACAAATCTATTATATACTTGTTATTCCTTTTAAATATATAATAAATTTATATAAATTTCTTTTTTGTCTTTTTCCCTTTTTTCTTTTCCTTCTCTATGCCCTGACCTAGAGATAGCTACCATTTGACAAAAATAAGTATGTATCTATGTGTGTATAAAATAAAATTAAAAATAAAATTATTTTATCCATACTCTTTTTTTATCAGATCTTTCTCTGGATGCAGATAACATATTTCTTCCTATGTCCATTATTTTTAAGCTGTGTATTTATAATAGTCAAAATGACTTAGTTGCTCCAAGTTGTTCTTAAAACAGTATTGCTGTTACTGTATACAATGTTTTCTTGGTTCTACTTACTTAACTCTTCACTATTTCATACAAGTCTTTCCATGCCTTTCTAAGATCATTGCGCTCATCATTTCTTATAGCATAGTAATATTCATCACATTCCATTGATCTCTTCCAGGTAATAGGAAAATATTTAAACAAAGTCAAATAATATTGCCAATCTTTTCCTACCTTGTTTTTTTTAATATAGTTCACTTTTTATTAGAAATGCATAAGAAAATATCTTAGAAGTGGGACCTTGGGCAAGTTACTTATTTTTCTAGACTTCAGTTTCCTCACCTGCAAAATGAGGAGCTGGACCAGGTGATGATTAAGGCATTTTTTTCAGCTCTAGATATGTATTCCTAAGATTATATCCTGTGATTTTTGTGATGCTCTGGGCCTGGCTAGCACTCCCAGAGACTGAGCAATCTGACTTTATGAAGGAAACACCCATCTTTCTGGGAAGGTTTTGGCCACATTTCTTTCTAGAAGTATTAGTGTTATTTAATCATTTCAAGTTGGGTCCAACCCTCAGTGACCCCATTTAGGGTTTTCTTTTGCAAAGATACTGGAGTGGTTCATCAATTCCTTCTCTAGCTCATTTTATAGATGACAAAACTGAGGCAGTTAAATGACTTGTCCAGGTTCACACAGCTAGTAAGTGTCTGAGGCTGGATTTAAACTCAGGTCTTCCTGATTCCAAAGTCCAGTGCTCTATCCATTGGGCCACCTTTGTAAGGGGCAAATTTTAAATCTTTTATTTTTATTTTTAATAAGCATTTCACAGTAGTGAACTAGGATCACAATTAATTACAATAATATCCTATTAAGCCTCTAAAATACCATTCTTCCAAGAAGTTAGAAGAACTTTTAACAAATATCTTTTTCCAAGCCAGGTATTATTCCCATTTTACAGATTAGAAACTGAGGAAAAGATAGAAGTATTTCTCTAAAATCACACAGAATCAGTAGAAGATCTAGAACTAGGTCTTTTGACTCCTAACACTGTTTCTTCTCTCCTTTCTTCCTCATTCCCCCTCCCCCTTTCCCCTTCTCTTCTTCCTCTCTACTCCATTTCCCTTCCCTTTCCTCCTCCTTCCTTTCCTCTCCTCCCTCCTTATTCTCTTTCTCTCTGTGTCTGTATTTTAAGAAGAGGTAATTAGCATCATATGAAAGAACATTTTGGGGCAATTCTTGCTTTCTTCCATTTGGGGGCATCTAGGTGGTGAAGTGGATGGAGTGCCAAGCCTACCTAGGGTCAAGAAGATCCATCTTCATCCAGCTTTAGACCCTTACTAGCTATGTGACCCTGGGCAAGTCACTTGACCTTGTTTGCCTCAGTTTCTTCATCTGTAAAATGATCTGGAAAAGGAAATGGCAAATCCCTCCAGCATCTTTTCCAAGAAAACTCCAAATGGGGTCATGAAGAGTCAGATATAACTAAAAACAATTGAACAGAAAGAGAAAGAACATTTACCATTATTTTACTGAAGCTGATTTTCAATAATCATAAACATTTCTGAGCAACTTTTATGAATAAACAATTTACTCTCAGGGAGCATTCAGTCACATTAGCTTTCCATAAATCATTTTTAAAGGTAGTACTCTCTAAGGATGCTTTTTAGAGATGGGCAGCATACTGGGTTTGAAGTCAGGCAGACCTAAACTTGAATCCACTCAGACACTTATTAACTCTGTGAACCTGGGCAAGTCATTTAATATCTATTTACTTACATATTTTCCTGGGGACCTCCAGATGAGAGCATGAGCCAAAGAAAGAACCAGACCCTCTTGGGGTTTTTGATCTTGTCCATGAAAACCGACAGTCCTTCATGAGGGTTATGGGCACATAGTGAGAACACAGATTTATACAAATACTTAAAATTACAATGGGAAAGGCTGCATGTAGCCACAAAATGGTTGTCTCCCACCTCAGCTTTATAAAGGACTCCATCATAGTGGCTTTTCTGGGCATTTGCTGCTAAGTTACAACATTTCTGCTATCATGACACAATCCCAGGGAAAATTGCTAGCTTACAGTTTCCTCATCTGTAAAATGGGGATAATAATGGCACCTATCTATCTCCCAGGCTTGTTGAGAGGACCAAATGAGATAATGTTGGTAAGTACTTTATAAATACTATTTGTAGAACATTTAGCATAATTCCCAGCACAAAATAGGTGCGTAATAAATGCTTACTTGCTTCTTTTGTACATCCTTATGTTCTCTTTGTTTTGCAAGAGATTCTTGGGAAAGCAAGAACAAGACAGTCTCGTCCAAGATTATAGGACTTGGTATATGAGCTGTGTTTAAATCTTGAGTTTCTGCCTCCCCACCCTTAACATTAGTTATCTCCTGCCTGAGGCTTTTTCAATCCAATAAGCATGTGTTGAGTGTATACTAAGTGCCAGGCATTGTACTAGGTTCTGGGGATACAAATATAAAAGTGATAGAGTCCTTGCCCTTAAATATATTCTACATTGGAATACGCCATGTGTCTGAGAATGATAGCCAGGAAGGCAATCACAGCCCTAAGCAATCATAACAATTGCTCAGACTATAGGGCAATAGAGTGTTCCACTCTTTCCACCAGCATATATATGTGTATATGTTTATATATATATGAATATATATATATGTGTGTGTATATATACATATATATGTGTGTGTGTATGCACACACATTTAAATTTCAAACCAAGGAGTCTGGATTTTATTTTGATTATTATTATTTATTGAGCAAGAAATGAAACCTGATAGAGGTTGAAAGAAGAGACTATGCATGTCTGACAGAAGAGCAAAAGTCAAGATGCTGATTAGTCTCTGATGCTTGGGTGGATGGCTAGATGGGATGAAGCATAAGTCCTAGATTGCTGTTAATTCTTTGTGCCCGAAAGAGAACCAATGACATCATGAGGTTGAGGTCTTGACTTGCTTATGAATTGGATTTAAGTGATGCGGAGCTGCACAAAGCCTTACTCTCTCCGCCTGAGTCATCGGAGTCCAGTGGCAAGACAAAAGTCAAGATGGCTGGTGATGATGGCCCAGATAAGTCCTCGAATGGCCCTTGGAAACTTGCCAATCTGACTTCTTCACTTTTTTCCAGAAGCTCAAATGTGTCCATGTCATTTCTCTTCTTCAGAACTTTCAATTCCTCCCTAATGACACATCTCAGCTTGACATTTAGTGTCTTTCAAAATATGTCTCCATGCTACCTTTTGTGTTTTGTTTTTATATTGTTCCCTTTCACGCACCTTTCCTTGCCAGAAATATCAACACGTCAGACCCGGACCTCTAGAGATCCTCCCCTTTCCAACCTGAAACTTCAGGATAGGAAGTGTGGCTCCACTTAATTTGGAATTTACAGTTTTCACTGTGAAGTCTTGTGATAGCAGAAATATTATGACCTGGCACTAAATTTTTGAGAAGCTACTATGGTAAGAATTCTTTATTAGGGTGTTGTGAGAGATAGCTATTTTGTGACCAATAATAAGTTACCTATTTATAATTATAGGCACACATATAACCTGTGGCCTGGCCATGTCCTTCAGTGCCCACCAAGCACTCTGGAATCTCATGTGGCAGGTCTATACCCTAAGAGGTCTGGGTTCTTTCTTTGAGTAATGCTTCCACGTGGAGTTGTCCAGGAAACTCTCTAAATATACTCATGGTATAACTCATGCATAGGTTTCTGGAAATGTAGGCAAAAGAGTCCCCAACATTCATACCAGTACTACTTGCATTTTAGACAGGGAAGGACTCATATTTATTCCTGAGAAAATACACAAGATACAAAGGACTCAGAGGGAACCATGAGCACATGAAACACTTAGCGAATCTGGCTTCAGATACCTACTAGCTGTATGACCCTGGGCAAACCACCTAACCCTATTTGCCTCAGTTTCTTCATTTGTAAAATGAGCTGAAAAATGATATGGCAAACTAGTCCAGTACTTTTTTGTCAAGAAAACCCCAATGGGATCACAGAGTAAGACATGACAGAAAAGTCATTTAATAAATACTCATTTCCTTCCTCCCTCCCCCCTTTCCTTCTTTCCTTCTTTCATTAGCTTCCCTTTGTAAGTTAAATCATTTTGTGGGCTATTGAACAAAGGCTCTTCCTTCACATTGGACCTGTCACCTTCTGCAAGGAACATATAGGAAAGATACAAATGTCCTGCTCCAACTCCCACCCTTTTGATATGACTCCAGTCTTCTAGCTGCAGGGATCACTTTGCACACTGGCAGTCCTTTCTCCTTAAGAAGCACCCTACTGAGAAAAATCTTCAAATTCTGGCAGGCCAGCTGCCCATACTCTTGGGATTTGGGATTACACAAGGGCGAATCACCAAGGCTGGGAAAATCTACTTTCAAGTTGTGTGTCATACATCTATATGTCTACATCTGCCAAGAGTTTCTTCAGGAATGCTGTCAAAGTTTAGGCAAGCAAAACTCATTCTCAAGAACTCTGGTCTCTGACTTGTGCTTAGAAAAGGAAATTGAAAGACAAAACAGGCCAGAAGCTTAGGGTCAAGAAACCTCAAGGTACCTGGGCGAGCACCAGTGCTTCTAGTACAAGTTATCATTAGTTGCCATATTTCACTGCTTTAAATGTTGCAGATTTTGTGCCATTTTTTTTTGCCATTTTTTTCACCATTATGTGAAGCTTTTAAACAATTGTGCCAGTATTATCTAAAAATCATTTATTACTAAGCTGTATCACTGTCAGATGAACTGTACAGTTTAGCTAGCATGGAAAGATGCAAGTCTTAGCATATCATGATGCCTTACTCATGGCATCTTTACCTGCCTGCCTACTTCCCTTGCTCCTATGGCTGTTCATTGGGTTGAGCGACAATACCGTTAGTACTGCAACACTCTAAACAAACCATGCAAGTTAGCTTTTGAAAATATACTGATAATGCTCACTCGCTGAGAATTCTAGGCTCACAATTTACAATGTGCCAGAGATAAACGTGTATCCATATGGCACTGGGGAATACGTTGCTGCTCAGTTTACCTTTTAAGCAGTGTGACAAACAGAACTGTACTATGCGATGATTACACAATGAAAGGTTATAAATCAATTTTTGGCCTAGAAAAAGCAGGGTATGATGATTATGCAGTGGTGATGATTATGTGATAAAATATTGTATTTCTAAGATAGAGAAGCAAATATTCTCTTCCCTTTTCCATAGAATAAAGGTTTTCATTCTCATGTGAAAATCTAATATAAAGAGAGTAAGAGCATGAAGTGAGACCAACTTGTTTTTATAGGTTGTGGAGAAGGGGTGGCTCTTCTGACTAAAGTCTTGCCCCCTGAATATTTTCAGTTGAC
The DNA here is from genome assembly GCA_023548195.1 of Bettongia penicillata ogilbyi. NCBI lineage: Eukaryota > Metazoa > Chordata > Mammalia > Diprotodontia > Potoroidae > Bettongia > Bettongia penicillata. Next base: position 1,788,663 of record JAJHZJ010000831.1, on the reverse strand, counting down.
CGTCATCACAGTAGCCTCAGTCACTAGAAACAAAGCAGAAGAGTTTTTCCGTGTCGTCTCTGCAAGATACCCCTTGTGCATCCCTTCCTCTGTGGGAAGTGTCCTTCAGGTGCCTCTGAACAGAGGTTACATACTATAATCTCATTGGGGAATTCATGATATTGAATGAAGGCTGTACTTATCAAACTTCTTACGCTCATCACCTAGTTAAATATTTGCTGTCTCTGCAAATGCAACTGGAATATTTTAAGGTATATTGATGCTGGCTCTCTCATGATTTTGGGAGGGTCAACTTTTCTCTTCCCGTTGATTGCCTTCCCAAGATCCCTACATCTTATCTCAGCCACATATAAGCATACAATTCTTAGATATTCCCTAAATTAATAATATTTTGTAGTGTTTCAATCTTCCCATAACTGATAGACCTGGAAATTTTATTCTCTTTCACATACATCATTTCCCCTAACTCTTTTTCTTTTCACCTTAAAACATTCCTGGGAAAGGCTAAGGTCCATCACTGCATCGGGGTCATTGCCAATTGTCTTGACCTTTGTCTTTCCGCTGGAATCTGATGACTAGACTGACAACTTTGCGCAGCTCTGCCTCACTCAAATCTAATTCATGTGCAAGTCAAGACATTCCCTGGTGATGTCATTCGTTCTTTTCCAAAACAAAGGAAACAAAAGCAAACAGTTAAGCAAATTGAACAAGCAATTTCTTACAAAGTCTCAGTAGATTGCTACCTGCCTTGTGCTTGTGCCTTCTGGACCCAAAACTATGTGTTTGCACTGAAAATGCAACTGGAGCTCATTGCTAAACGTAGTTAATTAGTCTCCATATTGCTTATATCCTTCCTTTCGAATCATCCTAACAATAGAAACAAGAAAGCATTAAAAAACACGTCAGATAGCCTGAGAAACAACAAAAACTGAGTACAAGACTAATGAAGAAATAATTCAAGAAGCTTCATCACCTGCTGTGAATGTGTAGGTAGTTTTTCTTGGAACCTTTTCCCACTTCCAAAACATACATATACATGTGAATTTCATATGTACACAAATTATGCAAAGAAATCACTTCTACATGTGCATGTAAATTACATGTATGAATATATTTTTATATAAATATATGTGGGGAGAGAAAGAGCTATCTTTAGCCACATATATTATGCAAATTTTCATTTGACAAAGCCAACTCTTAAGCAAACCGATGTTCTTGCTACTTCATTGATGAAAGGGACAAAAAATTGGACTTGCAAGTTCAGCAGGATAAAGAATTTCACACAGGAAACTCATGTGCAAATATACTATCCTTGCTTTGTAATTTATAGTCCAGTATATATACATATATGTGTGTGTATATATATATATATACACATGTACATGTGTATATATATGCATATATATATATATGTATATATACCTGGAGCACTAAGAGGTTGTGATCAGTATATATCAGAAAAAGGACTTTAATCTATGTTTTCCTAATGCACAGCTCAGTGCTCTATCCACTGCACCACATTGCCTATTTTTCCTGATGGAATGGAAAATCCTCTCTTGGTTAATGTCAGTATGAGATTACAAGACAACTGTAAACATTTGCTAAATTAATACAGAAATACACTGCTCATTAAGATATCAGTCTACATTCATTGCAGAAAGAATCAGTTATTTCATCCTTAAAGATACGCCCTCCACTATTGCAAATTGTACCCTCTTCCAATCTCAGAAGATGGCATCATGAGTTGCTTCAATCAAAGCATTTCATCTCCTGCTAGGTGAGACAAATAAAAAATCCAATTTATTAATTAGGTTAATTGATAATCAATAAATTAATGGTCAGTGGTTTCCTTAGGTAACCAAAGATAAAACCATGGAAATCCCTAAATGTTTAAATACCTTTAGAAAGGAAGGATGTTCCTGACAGGGAAAAAATCAACCATTATGGGTGAACAATTAATGAGGGAGTAGACTTTCAAAAGAGGAGGCTGACCAAAAGCCTTCAGCTCCTCCTGCTGAGAATTTGCCTTGATCATGAGACTGAACTGCCTTCAGCAATGTTGACAAAGGAATCCATCTCTACCCGGACCATTCGGATTGGTTTCCTCCTTTTTGAGCTAAATTACCCTAAATTTTAATGGGTGTGTGGGGGAAATACAAAGGAAGAGACTTAATGCTTTAGAGCAGGAATTCACCTAGGTTAGATTCTATTTACATTCTAAATTGAAGTGAAGTCTCCTGGTTGTGTGGGATCCCACCCCAGATTGCAGAGTATGTTCCCAGAAAACTTAGGGCAATCTCATCTATCATCTTTTTCCTTCAGAGACTGACTAAAACAAGATCTAATCTCTGAATGAAAAAGTGAAGAGAGAAAAACCTTAGTCCTAATTTGATAATTGGTTATCAATATAATAGAAAAATAACCACTTCTCTCATAGGAAACATCTGATCGATGAGCCTCTCTAGACTTTGGTTGGCTAGCAGATGCACATGCCATTACAGCATCCATATTGAAGCTTCTACCTTGGCAACACCTGCCAGAGTTTATGATGAGCCAGCTTAGATTTTGCGAAACTCTCCACCTTGATAAGGAGGCAGAGCAAAACTTAGGTTCTCAACACACTTATCATTAGAGGCAAAGTAAAAAAAGTGAAGCAAAATTTATCAGAATTTAGTTTTTTAAAAAAAGAAGTAAACCATCCATGGACATGTATTGGTCTTCAATTTAGCAGGTTACAAGATCTTGTAATATACATTTTAGTATTGGTTCTCCCTCTCCCTTTCTTTTTCTCCTTCACTTCAGAGGAATTTGTTGGCTACAGTTGCATGCCTGATACACCTGATACACCTAAGATGGATATGCTGCTGAAGGAATTGTGTCTTTCATTCAGCAAAATATACTGAGCACCTACTGTGCAAAGAGCACCATGCTACACATGGGGAGAAATAATTTCATTCAAGGTATGGTCTTAGGGTATTAAAGTACACATTCATTTGCAAAACATTACGGAAGAGAATAAAGATGATTAAAATAATATTTCCTCACAAAACAACAAAAAAGGAGTGGAAAGGAAAATGGGTCTGCAGAAAGATTGGCATGAGAACCATGCCAGTTCATAGCATCCCAAGACATTCATAGAGGCAAAATGTCAAATAATAGATGCAAAATAGAATATATCTAGCAACATTTCTGCCATAGAATGACCTATTATTATGATCAATGACAGTGGCTACACCACATCTTGATTTTTAGCATCATGGGACCTGCCATGCTATCCAAAGCATTGGAAATGGCTAAAAAAGAGAATAGTAAGCAACTTACAATTGTATGACACTTTCAAGTTTGCAAAATGCTTTACATACATAATCATACTTGATCCTCATAACACACAGTAAGACAGGTGCTATTGCTGTGAAGATGCCAGCCATAATAATGTTACAAATAAGGCAAATGAGATACGTAAAAATGAAATGACTTGCTCTAAGTCACACAGCCAGTAAGAGTCTGATGTGAGAGTCAAATGAATGTGTGTTTTCCTGACTTCAAGCCCAAGGCTCTAATCACTGTACCACAATGTTGCAAAGAGTAACTATATTTACCAAGTACCCATAGAACTTAACAGTGCTCTAAGAACATTTTTTCTTAACAAAAAGATTTATTACCTTAGGGAGCCTACAAAAATATTGATGTACCTACGTTTTCAACTTTATGAAAATGGTCAGTGCATACAGTGGTATCCTTGGTGAAAACTGAAAACATAAGAAGGGAGCAGGCAAGTCTTTTAGAGATCATTTTCTATAGAAGACATCTTCATAATGATATAATTGAATGAAGGGTATAGAGAGTACAAGATCCTGTTGTGCTTCTTGACTTTTAATTACAAAAATGCATTTGACTTCATAGAGCTAAAGACTCTTAAAGACTGTCCTCGAACAATTTGTCATTCATATATACATTTTAAGATCTTGTAAAGTTCTTTGTAAGAAATAGTTACATATCAGTGATACTATTTATAATTGATGTTAAGTAAGATGCTAACCAGGGAGATATGGACTACCCAAAGATGTTGGCCACTGTTATGGAGGATGTTCATGCTGAGGTCAAATGGAAGAAAGATTTCCTGTGGAGGTGACATCTTGAATGACAAAAGAGATTCTATGAGGCAGAGGTGAAGAGAGACTGTATTCCTAGCACTGGGAATATCCAGTATGAAGGTATAGAGATAGAAAATGGAGCATGTTAGGTGAGGAACAGTGAGAATTCCAGTTTGGATGGATCACAAAATCATGGGGGAAAGGGAGGGAAGGAAAGAGAATAGTGTACAGTGTAAAGTCTGGAGAAGTAATCTGGAGCATGAAAGGCTTTTAGATCCAAACATAGGAGTCTATGTATATTTGATCCTGAAGACAATAGGGAGCCATTGGAGTTTATTGGATAGGGAAGTAACATAGCCAGATATTCACTTAAGGATTGATCAGGCTAGAGAGTAGCTTAAATTAGAAAAACTGATAAAAAGGCTATTGAAATGATTTCCACGAGTGGTGACGAGGGCCTGATCTAAGATGGTGGCTATGTGAGTTGAGAGAAGGGGTCAAAAGCAGGATATATGGGAAATGATGAAAAATGAGGAAATGAGAATAATGCCAACATTGTGAATCTGGGAGATCAGAAGAATGTGAGTGTTTTCAATTTTAAAAAGGAAACTTGGGACCTGGATGTGTGTTCGTCCTTTATTGCCAAAGAAGATCATGCCATCAGAGAAATAATGACATGACTTGCACTTGACTTTGTTCTGAGTGAGAGAGGGCTGTTTAGATCACCAGCCTCATTTCTCCTCCAGAGCCATCTGAATCCAGTGACCAGATATTCCTCAGGATGACTGGAGATGACCCAGGATGAGGCAGTTGGAGTTAAGCAACTTGCTCAAGGTCACACAACTAGTCAGTGTCAAGTATCTGAGGTAAGATTTGAACTCAGATCCTCCTGACTCCTGCACTGGTGCTCTATCCACTGCATGACCTAGCTGCCTGGGACCTGGGTAGGTTTAGGGGAAAGAGATGATGAATTCTGTGTTGGACATGTGGAATTTAAGATGTTTCCTAGATGTTCAGTTTGACATGTCAAGGAAATTTATGATTGAAGACACAAGGAAGTCAGTTATATGTTGAAAGCAAAGGATCACAGATAATGAATTCAAGTGCTATCCACTGGTACCTATATGTAGCACAGGGTGTGGAACTATTTTCCTTACCCCTTCTTGCAGTAATTGGCTAGGTCCCCAGAGGGCAACTGCTACTTATGGGGGGTATGATGGTGCCTTCAACAGCAATAAGGAAGTTTTCTAACTACAGAATGATTCATTATTATGATTAATAACAGTGGACATGTTGAATTAAAGATGTCTACTGGACATCCAGTTTGAGATATTCTAGACAGTTGGAATTGTGAGGCTAGACAGAAAGATTAAGTAGATCTAAGACTCATCTGCCCAGAGAAGAAAATTGATTCTATGGGAGCTGATGAGATCACCAAGTGAGAAAGTATAGAGAAAAGGGTCTAAGACTCCCTATGGGAGTCCAAGATAGAACCGTATGGGAGACTCATAGAAAATGGACATGACAGCAACAGAGACAAAGAGGAAGTCAAGGAAGTAGGAGAAGAACCAAGAGAGAGTAGGGTCACAAAAGTCCAGAAGGAAGGAAGTATCAAAGAAAAGAGAGTAATAAACAGTGTCAAAGGCTGCCGAGTTTTCAAGAAGGATGATGACTGAGGAAGAATCAGTTTTTGGCAATTAAGAGATCATTGGTAACTTTGGAGAAAGCAGTTTTAGTAGAATGGTGATATGGGAAGCTAGATTGTAAAGCATTAAGAAAAGAGCGACAGAAAAGGAAGTAGAGGCACCTATTATAGTTGGCCTTCTCAAGGAGTTTAGCCACAAAAAAGGAGAAATATAGGATGATAGGGATGGATGGATCAAGTGAAGGTGTTTTTGAGGGTGGGGGGAAACAACGCCATATTTGTAGACATTAGGGAAGCAGCTAGTAGACAGAGAGAGATTGAAGATAGATGAGAGTGCAGGAATGATAGAGGGATCAACAAGATGGAAAAGATGGAATGAAATAGAATCATTTGTGCATGTAAAGTAGTTTGCCTTGGCAAGGAAAGGGACCCCCTTATCATGTGAGACAAGGTAAAGAAGGAGAACTTCCACTCTCACAATTGTTCAACAGAGGTCAGAATTTAGTGAGTTAGATGGTGCTTCATCACTTTTGAAGCCCATAAAGAATCATTCACTGAATGTCCTACTTGCCAGATCATCCTAGAATGGAGATAAGATGCCACTGAAGTGTCTGTGTAGATTTTTTTTGGTCAAAAGATAGTACACTGGGCACTGATAAAGAGTTCAGAAATGCTCTTTCTGGGAAAAAATAAAGTAGAAAAACAAAATCTCACAAGTAGTAACAAACTCCTAATTCTTGACATGATATTGCCACAGTGAACTAACCTTTACAGGAAGATATAAGGTGTAAGCCTCTTGACAAAGACACTAAGTCAGAGTAGAGTCATCAAAAAGTTCCCTGCTCCCCCATGGGTCCTTCCAAACAACGAAAAGAGCCCTTGTTTAGAGTCAGGTAATTTAATGTCCCTTCTAACTCGTGAGTCTTATGAACCTATGGCCTAGGATTGAATATTGGCTCTGCCACTTAGTGTGATTTTAGGAAAGTGCTTTCATCTCGTTGAGCATCAGTTTCTCATCTATCAAATGATGATCACATCTTCACTACTATCTCCTAGGTTTGTGGTGAGGAGTAAATGACATATGTAGGGTGCTTTGTGGTTAGAGAAATTAAAGCCAAGTTCTTGCTTTTGTTATCATCTGTGAGCTTATCGCTTATATTATCATAGAAAAGAAGAGAAGCACCCCTAGGGCAAGGCTGCTCTCAGTTTTGTCTTTATCCACAGAACCTCCAAGTTGCCTGGCACACAAGGAGTATTTGTTTATAGATTGATTGGTTGATTCTACAACATCTGAAACACTATTATGCCATAACTTTACCGTAAGTTAACCTCGTAAGCATGAGGAGGACTTAATTATACTGCTGTCCCCTGTAACAGGCTAGGTAATGAAGTGAATAGAGGGCTAACCTGCAGTTAGGAAAAATCTGGCCTCAGGCACTTACTACCTATGTGACCCTGAGCAAGTGACTTAACCCTGTTTGCCTCAGTTTCCTCACCTGTAAAATGAGCTGGAGAAGGAAATGACAAACCACTGTAGTATCTTTGCCAAGAAAACCCCACATGGGGTCATAGAGAGTCAGACATGACTGAAATGATGCAACACTTATAGCAGAGCTCCATAGTAAACATTCCATTATTGCAGATAAACTTTGGTAAACTTGGATGACTAGTTTCAAAATAGTTCTATAGGAACTAGTTATTCATTATCTGTAGAAGAAAAATGATCTATATTCTGCATTTTCCATAAAAGAGAGATACAATTTACTAATCTATGATTTTTTTCTTCTAAAAGAGGGATTCTGATGGAGTTTTCTCTTACCAATAGGCAGTGTGGTGGCTGAGCAATTTCTGGTGCACATTTTGTACTAATTATAAAACAAAAGATGAAATTCCCAGAGCAATGTGAAACTGAAGTCCTGAGTTTAAGTTTAATTTTTTTTTTTGTTTTACCAAATAGCACAATTAGAGTATTAATATTGTCATACCTTTGGAGGAAGATCTATCTACCTAGAAAACTAGAACCTTCTCTCTTTCTAGAAGTAACCAAAAGGGTCACCTGTCTTGATCTGGTCAAGTAATCAAACAGCAATTGCTTATTAAGTGACTATTATATTACAGGGACTGCAAACATACCATGAACAAGTACCTTTCATTCTTTGGGGAGAAGCAACATGTCTAGGATTCCCAAAAGTATTAGGAGAGTTTTAAGCTATTAAAGCTTAAATAAAAGGAGCTTCCTCCATATGATTCATATTATTTAATACTCTCCACAAAGCTTTTCCTACTCTTGCATTCTTTTTCTCCACACCAATAGTGGAAAGCATGATGGACCTGAAACTATGTAAGTTTGAGACTTGACTCAGACTTTTGGGACATCCTGTCTAAATATATAAGAAAAAAATATATACAGAATAAGTGCAATAAGGTAATTGAAAAACAAGGTAAGGAAGTAGGACACTGGCAGTAGAAGGTGGTGCATGAGGTGCATCATGAAGGAAGAAAGACATTCTATGAAGCAGACATTAAGAGGGAGTCCATTTCAGTCATGGGACACTGCTGGGACAAAGGCATAGAGGAAGGAGATGGAGTATTATGTATGAGGAACATAGGGAAGCCTATTTGGCTAAACTGCACAGTTTAGGAAGATGAGTAGTATGTAATGAGCCAAGAAAGACAGGTTGATCCAGAGAAAGAATTGATGGAAAAATGCAGATCAAAGTATATTTTTTTAAACTTTATTTTCATTTTTTTAAATTTTTTGCTCTGTGTGTTCTTTCATAACATGACTAATATGGAAAGGTTTTGTATAACTGCACATGTATAATCTATATCATTGCTTGCTTTCTCAAGGAGGGGAGTGGAGAGGAAGAGAGATAATCTGGAGCTCAAAAATTTTTAAAAGAATGTTAAAAATTGTTTTTACATGTAATTAAAAAAATAAACATTATTTTTTTAAAAATAAAGATAGTCTGGCACAAAGTTTTCAGGGGCTTTAAATGCCAAACAGAGGTATTTGTATATGATCCCGGAAGCTACAGGGAGTCACTGTTCTTTATTGAATGAGGGAGTGATAGAAATAGTTAGATCTGGGCTTAAGGAAAATAACTTTGGCAGCAGTGTGGATAATAGATTGGAGTGGTGAGAGATTTGATAGAGACCATCTAGGAGATAACTGTGAAATAACTATTTGCAAGGGGTGATGAGAGTCTCAGCCAAAGTGGTAACTGTAAGAAAACAGAGATCAAATGAGAGAGATGCTATTGAGGTAGAAACAGCAAGTTTTGGCAGCTGATTGAATACTTAGAGTGAGTGAAGTGTTAAGAGAAGCTTATAAATGTAAAAGATTTAAAAAATGGTAGAAGATAAAGGAACAGTGGGCTTCTTTATCTTGGTTTTCAAAAGGACATTTCTAGTCCTTGATTTAATCACTGGTGAACTCTCTTGATCTAGATAACAGGAATTAAAATCAATCTCTAAATTGATTGTCTTATATTCAATGGGAGGCAAAGAATGTAAGAATGACACTGTCCTGATATTAATTCTTGAATCTTATAACAATCTTAGTATTATTTGCTTAAAATAATCTAAAACACTCATGAATTTTTTTTTTAATCAGAAGATCAAATCCTTGACCCCAGGAAAGAGACAGCAAAGTAAATATTTTTATTAAGTGTTTATTCTAATGCCTGTATTTCTGAAGGCTCCCAAGGAGTAAACTGTTCACCTAGGTGAATTTTTCCACATTCTTCAGTCCTACTCCGTAACAGATTAGTAAAATGAACTTCCTTCATATGAATCCTTTGTGGCCAATCAGTTATTATGTAGACTCTGACATATGATTTCTCATCTCTGAGTATCAGTTCCCTCATTTTAAAAATGAGGTTCATACTACTTGTACCATTTACTTCAAAAGGTTGTTGTGGGGAAAACAGTTTGAAAACTTAAAGGTGCTATATGTATGTCATTATTATTATGCCCTGTGAGAATTTGTGGGTCTTCTAGAGAGAATATACAGAAAAATATACAAGAATAGCAGAGGATAAGTTGAGAAGGGGTTACAATCTGCACTACCAGATGGATCCAGCATATATATCCATTAAAAATTGAATTATTGGTTATGAACGTGACTCTATCATGAACACCAATGATGCTTTTTTTGGAGTCTCAGTTCTATAAAGAGATTGCAACAGAACACTTGCATCAGACAAATGGTGGATGTCTATTTTTTTTAACATTTCCCTCCTCCATCCCCTTTTATAGTATCCGACTTTCTCCCAAATAGAGTTGATTGATAGGTATGAAAATGACGATTCAAACACTGTAAAAAAATCAGTTTTTCCACCACTACTTAGAAATGAACAGCCCCATGTAGAACAAGGAGCAGATGGTAAGAGATGTCCAGGGATGGCAAAGGTTGATGAAAGTGAGAGACAGCATGGGATAGTGGATAAAGTGCTAAATTTGGACTTAGGAAGATGAGTTCAAACCTTGTCGTAGACAGTTAATAGCTGTGTTACTGAAGGTAAATCAATGAAATTCTCTGGCTTCAATTTTCTTGTTGGTAAAATGAGAGGGTTGGCCTAGATGACTACTAAGGCCCATTCCACCCCTCAATCTACAATCCTATAGTTCTTGTACAATGGGGCAAGTGGCATGTAGTTATACATAAGAACAGTGAGAGCTACAAATTCAACAAAGTTATATCCCTGTTATTTATCTTGGGATTGAACCCATATAGCCCGAACTCAGACTAAATCTATTTTCTTGTCTTTTGAACTCAATTTTGACTGTGGTTCTAACTTTGTTTCTATTTAGCATGAATGATATTTTCTACCTCCAGCCATTAATGTCATTCACCCGAATCCCAGTTACCAATTCCTCCTTAAATAACAATGCTTCTGACTCCTAAATATGTGGGAATTAACCAGTTATAGCTTTACTTCATTCCAAAGTCAGGAAGATTTCAGCCTGTACTATGGAAAGTGCTCATGAGTGGAATCCACAAGTGGAACCTGGAGCATCAGTATGTTGTACCACAAGTACCCTATCCCAGATATTGAAACTGGTAGACAACAGTTCTATCAAAACCACAGGCCCAGAATAACACATTTCAGCAGGACCTGAGCCAAGCAACAATAGGAACATGAATCTGTAGGGTAGGGTGGCTACCCTAGATTCATTGCCAGACTACTACCATCAGGAGTTTCATTGTGCCCAGGCCAAACTAGCTTTTCTGGTATCTGACTGACAGGTTAGGGCCACCTGCTAAGACACACCTTACCCCAACTGGTATCTCCTCCCTTTTAAATGACTGTAAGTTTCTTAGCCAACTATGAGATCTTTAAATGTTTCACTCCTTATTTAATCTGTCAATCAATATATGAGCTAGTTCCAGTAGGGAGGGAAAGCTGGAGACTGAATTCACTTCCATTTATTAAGCACCTATTATGTTCAGAGTTGTACCCTCAAGGACCTTTCATTCTGCTTACTGATGAGAACTTGGACTACACAAAAGGTTAAAAAATAATTAAATATAAAATAATGCAAAATAATTTCTAAGGGAGGGAAGTATTAACAGTTTGGGAAATTGAGGAAAAGCTCCTATAAGAAGGAACTGGGTATTTTTTGAGGTATTTATTAGGGGTCAAGTTTGGGAAGGGGTGAAGGGAGTGCATTCCGGATACAAGGGACCCTCTATGCAAAAGCACAAAGGTTGGTGATAGAATTTCATGCAAAAATAAGAATTAGCTGATTAGTTTATGACAAAATATCATAAAATATGAAATAATTGATCATCTTTTAGTCAGACCACATGAGTCATACTGCATTCAGATTTTAGGAAAGACATTGAAAAATTGGAATCCATTCACAGGAGAGTAACCAGAATGGTGAACAGACTGGAGAATATGCCAGGGTTAGTTTCAGGAAATGAGAATGTTTAGCATCATGATGGCAGAGGAGAGCACTTGACAGCTGGGTGGTTAGAGGGAACTACGTAGTATAGTGGTCTGAATGCTTAGCTTGGAATTAAGAAGACCTGAATTCAAATCTACCTCAGAAACTTATTAGATGTGTGATACCAAACAAGTCATTTCACCTCTCTTTGCTTCTGTTTCCTCAACTATAAAATATAGATAATAACAGCACTATTTCCCAGGGTTGTTGTGAGGACCCAACAAGATAATGTTTGTAAACTTGGTGCTAAATAAATGCTTGTTTTCTTTACAGACACAAATAATGCTGTTTTAGAATGTCTCCATTTCACCGTTAGCCCCTGCACCTTTCCTTAAACCTAGATCTTGGACAATGCCAACCAAAAGATGAGTCCACTCTGTCTTAGATGCCTGAGGCCAAGGACAGAATAGAAGATTAGGAAGTCTCTCTCTCCTCCTCTGAAACAACAAATTACTCCCAAGTTGTGAGCCAGGTGAGACAGGGTTGGGGAATGGACCCGTGGTTTCGTTGTTATAGGGAAATACAAGGTGATGTGACTCCCCTTACCAATGCTTCTCTGTAACTCATAGTCTTAACTCTAACACAGACTATTATTTGCCCAGGTCATAGAGCTAGTATATATCAGACAGAAAACCCCACGTCATTCTGGAGCCAAGGCCAACTCTCAATTCCTTATGTCATGATGCCTTCCATAGAGTGAGAGAGAAGCCCACTATTCTTTCTCTAGATTCTTCTACCTACCTTGCATTGTAAGTAAGGATGAAGTAACGCTCTTTACTAACTGGTAGCCTAAATTGTGAAGTCAGTTTTCTTTTCACAAGAACATATAGTAGGCAAGATTTAGGGAGGCTGTGCATAGCAATCTCAATGATGTGAAGGCAGAGAATGTGTAAGAGTGATTAGGTTTGTTCTTCATAGGCCCAGCAGACAAAACTGGAAGTAGTGACCAAGTTGCAGGAACACATTATACAGAACTAAGTTCTTAACAATTAGAGCTGCCAAAATATGAAATGGGCTGCCCCAAGATTCCCTCTCATTGGAGGTCTTCAAGTGGAAGTTACAGGATCACTTGTCAAACATATCGTAGAGAGCATTCCTATTTCACAGAATGGATTTACAACTTCTGAAGTAACTTCTGACTCTCATGTTCTGTGATGGAAATTAAATTGATGGAGGAATTGGCAGATCTAGTCTGAGATGAACTGGTGATAGCAGAGCCAGTGGAGTCCTGGGCGGACTTCATAAAATGGTGCATCCACCCAGAGTCACACCTCCACTCAGGGCCAGGTTGCCACAACTTCATTGGAAGCTGACAAGCCATTCTCACAAAGTATCCATGCAATTCAGTGAGGAAAAGACAATTCAAACTGACACTGGTTAAACAGGCCTGGCACACTATGAAACAGGCACATTTATATTGCAAGTATCCAGGTACTCAGCAAAATACTAGGCCAAGGGCCTTCAGAGTACAGAGAGGTACACAAAGCCTGTCATAGCAGAACCAAGTCCTCTCCCTCCTTCTCCCTGACAACCCCAAACATCTTTATGCTTCTTTCTACCTGACTCAACCTGAGACTTCCAGGAATCTGGATTTGGTGGGCTCAGGGACCTTAGCTAGTTTGAGGAACAAAGAACTGGTCCAGTATTAGCAGGTACTGCTATGATCTGCAAGTGATGGCAGTGGTGACAAAGACCATTTAAATAAACTGGTAACTCAGAAAACTAAGATTTTGCATCCCTAGATGGAAAATACAAAAAACATGGATAGTACTTTACTCTAGATGTAATGTGATCCTTTGTAATTATTCCTGGTAGTACTGGGGACCAGGTGGTTAGGTATGCATGACCTGGAAATTTCTTGGGATATATTTTGTTCTACGTTGTATTTTGCTTGTGGAATTGTGTGTGAACTTGCGTGACTAGGGATACTTTGCCACAGTGAGACATCATCCTATTACCCCAATACCAATAGTTAAAGGACATATTCAGCATCATTGTTTCAATGAGGTTGCTTCTAGGCAGGCTCTGAGACTATATGATTAATGAGATTGATTGAATTAATCAGTGGAGTTCCTAAAGAACTGTATGGGTAAAGGATTTATCCACTTTTTACCTCTCCTGGTAGGGCTTGCATATCATTTGTGAATTCTTTATACAGGCTGTCCCTCCATGCCTGGAATGCTCTACTTCCTCACTTCCCAGTCTTGAAATTCCTAGCTCAGTTCAAGTTTCAACTGAAGTGCCTGTTCTAATGCAAAAGACCTTCCCTGTTCCCTCAATTGTTAGCCCTTCCCACCATTGTCAGCCATGGGTAATGCAAGGAGAGGAACCCACAATAATCAAAGACTGATAGTAATCTAGGGATATTTGTGGGCTACTGACAGTACATTTCTTGCTTCGTTATACTCATCATGTGGCTGCTTAAGCACCCAAAGAGTCTTTGATGAACCCCCTTTGCACAGCTGACTGAAGAATTTAAAATAGTGGCTCATTGCAGCACCAGGGCTAACATAGCCAGACCCACAGGAGCCAGTCAGGGTGGAATCATGTGCCTCCTTTGTGGCAGTGAATTCTACCTGTCCTGCCTCAAGTCATCACTGCCCTATTGTACTTGGAATCTATGAATATTTTTAATGGAAACAATCTACAAACATTTATTAAACCTTTATTTTATGAAAATTCAGAGGACAGAGCAAAAATAGGCCTATCTGGTCATGGTCACTTAGGGCAGAAACACATGGGAGTCACATGAACTCATATAAAGCTTTCCGAGCACAGGTAAGGGGCCAGAAACTTGGTGGGCATGGATGCTGTGCACAAAGACAGGCTTCTCCTCCCAGCAATTTTTTATGACAAAACTTTAAATGAAAAGTAAATATTCCAACCAAATCTTCCACCCTCTAGGAAATAAAAATTCTTCCTTCTTATTTCTCTTAGTGACAACAATTGAAATTCTTAGTTTACCAGACCTTTGCGCCTAAAGAGTCCCTCCTTCACATCCCAGCACAACAAAAGTGCATTACTACCACTTGTTATTAATGCCTCTTACCAGAAGTATGATATAAGATTTGAAAGAGACATATATAGATATCTTTCAAGACATATATATCTCAAGAGAAATCTCAGTAAAGCACATTAAGTCAATGAGGACATTATTTAGAGAATTGAAATCCAAATGCTTTTCTTCTTTACAGAGGCTAGTACTAAAAATTAAGTGCCAACAATTTCCTATAGTCAAAAGGTTTGTAAGCTTAATAAATGGTAGGGGAACATCTGAGGTCAAGTCTAAAATTAAGTTATTAGGCTTAGGACTTTAGACCAGCAATAATAAGTTAGGGTCCTTTAATTCTTAGAAATAGTGTGGAGACACTTAGGTCTTCTGAAGTTAGCATACATAGTTATTATTTGTGTCTCAGTTGATTAATGCTTAAAAAAAATCCATTGGAGGTCTATATTGTAAATGCTTTAAAAGAAATATCACCTGACCAAAAGTTGGAATTGTGTTATGTGATATGAACTATGTTAAAAAATGAAAAAAAAAGAAAAAAAGAAAAAAATTAAGTGCCAAAGTCCTGTTTGAAATTACTCTTTTAATATTTTTCCTAATTATATGTAAAAACAATTTTGGCATCCTTTTTGAGTTTCAAATTCTCTCTCTCCCTCTTCTCCTTCCCCCATTAAGAAGGCAAGTAATTTAATATAGTATACATGTGCAGTCATGTAAAGTATATCTCCATGTTAGTCATGTTGTGAAAGAAAAGCTATATCTGTCTGTCTGTGTTCATCCTTTGTTTTCAAAGAAGACCATGACATCAGAGAAATGATGACATGACTTGCACTTGACTTTTTTTTGAGTGAGAAAGGGTTTTGCATGGTCACTAACCTCACTTTCCCCTCCTGAGCCATGTAGATCCAGTGACCAGATATTCATCCGGATGACTGGAGAAGGCCCAAGATGCAATGGAAGACGTTGGCCTATTCAAGTACTCACAAAGAGTGAGGTAACGTCCATTCAGTGAATAGGCCTCTTTAAGAAGTAATCAGGGAATGTGACCCCTTTAATGAGCAAAAGAAAAAACAAGTAAATCAAGCTGAGAGGAAAAGAGCCACAATTACTATTGATAATCACTCTGAAGCCTGGAGGGTCACCAAAAGAATCATTAAGTGGAGTTTGGGCAGGGATCTATTGTTGTGCAATGTATGGGCTAGAAAAACAGATCCAAAAAGAAAGAAAGAATTTTTTTTTTAAATGTGCAAAATCCTATTTAAAGATCTCCTTTGGAAATGTCCATAACCTGAGGTCCAAGAACCTATTTTTTTAATTTTTGATAATTCTACTTCAATATAATTAGTTTCATAATTCTGAGTGTTTTATTTTATGCAATTTTATTACCCTGAGAAAAGGTCCATCAGGCTACCAAAAGAGAGCTATGTCACAAAAAGGGTTTAATCACTCTTGCTTTAAGGGAACTTCAATTTGAACAAGAAAGATGATATATGCATAGATGATACATGCAAGACATATACAGAGTAAATGAAAGATAAAGGGAAAAGCTCTAGCAGCTGGAAGCCGAGGGAAAGAATTGTATTTGCATCAAAAGATCGAGGATCCAGTTTCATGCATGTGAGTGCTCCTTCCATCAATGCAAACGGCAGCTTCTTTCTCATGGTCTTTGCAAGTTGCTGTGACCTCTGGTGATAAGTCTCTACATATTTACTTTGGCTGGTCTTTGAATGACAGAAACTGTCAGTTCAAGCTTCCAATGAGCTTTTCTACACTTAGCTTTTATTAAAAAACACCGTATTCACCATGGCACCTGCACAAGAGTATAAATTCTGCTGGCATAGCGTTCAAGTAACCAAGAACATCTTCAACCTTCTAGAAGTCAGGATTATCTGTCAACAAAACAGGAAGAGGACTTTTGTAAATGTCGCCTTACGCAACCACCCTTTAAGATGAGACAAGTCACTTTGAGCAAAAAGGGGGAATTTCTAGGGTACAAGATAGACTGTAGGCCAAGGGTTCTTAATCTTCCAAGACTTTTTTACTGCTAATATTTTGATAACTCAATATAATTGGTTTCCTTTGTTATCTCATGTATTTTATTTTGTGCATTTAACAACATTCTAAGAAGGAATCCATAGGTGACACACACCAAAAAAGATTAAGAACACTTCCTGTAGGTAAATGCAGACAAGCCTAAAAAGGTAGAAGTGACTTAGTGAAGCATAGCAATAACATGATTTAAGGAAATCAGCCTGAAGAATTAAATTAAATGATTCTGTGCATGAATCAATTGAGAACCAAGTTAGAAGAGGTGCCAGAGACTGGTCTTGGAGTCAGAAGGGCATGGGTCAAAGTACCACCCCTGAGAAACTATAGGGGCGACACTGAGCAAGTTACTTAACCTGTCAATGTCCCAACAAATTCTCTAAGACTTTTTCAGACTATTACAGAATAGTTGCTTATCTTCAGTGAGTGGTAGGGGACCCTTTCCTTCCTGATAGCTTTCTATACCAGTGAAATCACAGGGTCAGATTATTTTTTAAAAGAAATTAATTAGGGGGCGGAGCCAAGATGGCGGAGTAGAAGGACGCACATTCACGAGCTCCGAACCCACAACCCATGGAATTGAGGTAAAAGGAGAGCCCCATAAATTCTGAATCCCTGCAGGGGGTGCACAAACATAGGGGAAGAGATTTCCGTTCCACTGAACCCTGGAGAGCCGTCCCCGGGGTCCATCGCACTCCAGAAAGCGGACCCCACCCCCACCCCTGGCCGCGACCCAGAGAAGCTGACCTGAGCAGACTTCAGAGAGGAAAGCTCCGGGAGAATCTCTGGTAGCCGGGAAAGTCCCTCTGCCCACAGAAGCTAAAGGTCAGTTAAAAAGAAGCCTGCGCTAGGGGAGGGGAGCGGGCCCCCTCGGGAAGAAGCGGCGGCGGCAGAGACGGGGTCAGGAAGCGGCGGAGGCAGAGGCGTGGGCGGGCGGCTGAGGCGGCAGCGGCCCGGGACTCAGGAATCCCCCAGCAGCAGGTAGGATCTTCAATACTGAAGGTCTTTCCAACCTGAGGGAGCCGAGCAGGGGAGACGGCCCTGCCCCCACCCTGCTCTACTGCTGAACGCCTCTGAATAAAACCCCCAAGGGAGCTGAGCACAGCAGGCGGGGCCCCCCACCCCACCCCCACCCGCTCTGTTCCTGAAAGTCGCTTCAGAAAGCCCCTGAGGGCCAAGCTAGGAAGCGGCCCTGCCCCCACCCTGCGCCAGAACTAAAGCTTGCCGCGGGAAAGCGCCTTTGAATCTCAGAGGCCAAGTACTAGCTGGGCGGATCCAGGCAGAGGTGGAAAGGAATCTCAGAAGTCAAGTAACTGGCTGGGAAAATGCCTAGAAAGGGAAAGAAAAATAAGACTTTAGAGAGTTTTTTCCAACAAATGCAAATGATCCCGACCTTTGGATCTGATGGGGAGGACGAGGACGTATTTTTCCCATCAGGGAAAGATGTGGAGGGCGGGGCCTCAGTACCCCAGACACCCCAGGGGGGTGTTGGGTGGGCTCAGGCCTTGGAAGAGCTTAAAAAGGATTTTGAAAAGCAAGTTAGACAGGTGGAGGAAAGACTGGGAAGAGAAATGACAAAGATGCAAGAAGAGTATGAAAAAAAGGTCAATATCTTGGTAAAGGAGTCCCAAAAAAAATGCTGAGGAAATTAACACCTTGAAAAATAGGCTCACTCAATTGGCAAAAGAGGTTCAAAAAGCCAATGAGGAGAAGAATGCATTCAAAAGCAGAATGAGCCAAATGGAAAAAGAGGCTCAAAAGCTCACTGAATTTAATAGTTCTCTCAAAATTAGAATGGAACAGATGCAGTCTAATGACTTTATGAGAAACCAAGAAATCACCAAACAAAACCAAAAGAACGATAAAATGGAAGAGAATGTGAAATATCTCATGGGAAAAACAACTGACCTGGAAAATAGATCAAGGAGAGACAACTTAAAAATTATGGGACTACCAGAAAGCCATGATCAAAAAAAGAGCCTAGACATCGTCTTGCATGAAATTATCAAGGAAAACTGCCCTGACATTCTAGGACCAGAGGGCAAAATAAGTATTGAAAGAATCCATCGATCACCACCTGAAAGAGATCCAAAAAGAGAAACTCCTAGGAACATTGTGGCCAAATTCCAGAACTCCCAGCTCAAGGAAAAAATCTTGCAAGCAGCCAGAAACAAACAATTCCAGTACTGTGGAAATACAATCAGGATAACCCAAGATCTAGCAGCTTCTACATTAAGGGATCGAAGGGCGTGGAATAGGATATTCCAGAAGGCAAAGGAACTAGGACTGAAACCAAGAATCACCTACCCAGCTAAACTGAGTATAATACTTCAAGGGAAGATATGGTCTTTCAATGAAACAGAGGACTTTCAATCATTCTTAATGAAAAGACCAGAGCTGAGAAGAAAATTTGACTTTCAAACACAAGAATGAGAGGAAGCATGCAAAAGTAAACAGCAAGGAGAAGTATTAAGGGACTTACCAGAAATGAACTGTTTGCATTCATACAGGGAAGGACAATATTTCTAACTCTTAAAACTTTTCAGTATCTGGGTGGTTGGTGGGATCACACATACACATGTACACGCATGCACACACATACACACATGCATTCACATGCAGAGACAGAGAGCACAGATTGAACTGAATAGGATGGGACCATACCTTAAAAGAAATTAAGGTAAATGGTGAGAGAGAAATGTAGTGAGAGGAAAGAGGGGGAAATGGAAGGGGGTAACTATATGTCATTTAAGAGGCAAGTAGGAGATGTTTTTAGTGGAGGGAAAAAGAGGAGAGCTGAGGGAAAAAAACAAACAAACAAACAAACAAAAGTTTACCCTCATCACATTTGACTAAACGAAGGAGTGAAATGCACACTCATTTTGGTATGAAAACCTATCTTACAGTATAAGAAAGCGGGGGAGAAGGAGATATTGGGGTGGGGGATGATGGAAGGGAGGGCAAAGGGAGGAGGGAGTAATTGAAAGTCAACACTTGGGGAGGGACAGGATCAAAGGACAGAAGAGAAACAATGAGGGGCAGGTTAAGAGGGATGGCAATTCAGTTAGTCTTACACAACACGACTATCAGGAAGGTCACTTGCAAAGCTACACAGATATGGCCTATAATGAATTGCCTGCCGTACCAAAGGGAATGGATGGGGAGGGAGGGATGGGGAGAATTTGGAACTCAAAGTTTCAGGAACAATTGTTTAGTATTGTTGTTGCAACTAGGAAATAAGACATACAGTTAATGAGGAATAGAAAGTCATCTGGCCCTACAGGAGAAAAGAGAAGATAGAGACAAGGGAAGGGAGGGATGACAGAAGAGAGGACAGATTGAAGATAGGGAAAATTAGATTGCTTGGGGTATTGGGGTGGGGGGAGGGGAGAAAAGGGGAGAAAATTTGGAACCCAAAAATTTGTGAAAATGAATGTAAAAAGCTAAATAAATAAATAAATTAAAAAAAAAAAAAAAAAAAAAAGAAATTAATTAGTGCAGCAGGTCTCAAAGAGTGAGTGGTCCAGGGACATGTGAATCTTCACGATCCTTTTAGAGAGTCCATAGTATCAAAACCATTTACATAATAATACTAAGTTGTTTTAATTTTTAATATAGTTATATTCATATACATAACCTTATTAAACAACAGTTGTTTGAGATATCCCCAATAATTTTTAAAAGTGCAAAGGGCTCCTGAGAGCAAAATGTTTGAGAAACACTGAATTAGAAATTAGGGGACTCTCCCTTAGCCTTAAATCAACTTTATTGATTTGAGTTAGATTGCAGAGATTCAGCAATCCTAGATTCTATACCATAGCGCCTAAATCCACCTCGTATCTGAACTCAACAGTCATCCCGCAAGTTTGATCAAGTTCTCATCTATACAGAGCCCTGAACTTCACAGTTATTCATTGAAACAAAAGAAAATATACTTTCTTTTTACTATCCAGTTAAGAAGGCAAAAAAACTCTCAGTGAATTGCTGGGAAATCCTTCAAAATAATGAATGGGAAAGTACAAATTCACATAGAATCTAAAGAATGGAGAGCAAAGCAGTGATCAGAATTGGGTATAAAGGGCAAATGTAATTACGGATGACTGCAGCAAATGGGAAATATTACAGGATTTGCAAGTAAACAAACACTATTACATTTCCATAGGACTCCTATGATGATTTTCTGGTAATACTTATTAATATAACTCTAAGATGGCATGAGTTATTTTCTTTTTTTGTTAAGAAAACAGTTATACGGTATTTTGAAAAAAGATGCTAAAAAAAATCTCATGGAAACATCTTTTTAAAAAATCACAGTGGTGAAAAACAAACTGGTTGGGAAATTTCTGTACTTTGACATTAAAGCTTATGCAAGTGAGATTGTATTACTTAACAGTTCAAAGGATCTTTCACAACTCTCTCCCAAGTAAAAGGAATTAGATTTTATTGTGTTCTTGTCATTCAAAAGTTCAGGTCCAAAATAAATCAAAGGAAGAATTCATTTCCATCTGTCACTCTAAAGACTTCAAATTTCACTCACAGATTTAGCAGAACTCAGGTGACAAGACAGAGTATTCTATAGCATAACAATTCTGTTACTGAATTCTTCAACTATAAAAGGAAAAAACTGAACTAAATGTTCTCTAAAATCAACTTTGTAGATCCAGTATTCCATAAGACAGTATCTCACAGCTGCCATGTTCCCCAGTGCTATATACTCTGTGCATGTGATGGGGTTCTTGTCATAGAAGGCAAATAGGGTCACAATTCCTAGAGATAGACCATATTTTTCAGACAGTAATGCACAGCATAGATTACTGTCAAATACTAAGCCAAAAAGAAAGGATGAGAGTCATGAGGGAGGGATGGTCAAGGGAAAGAGAACCAGGGACAGGTACAAATCTGAAATGAATCTAAACAATTCAGTGATTCCTTCCTCACTCCTAAAGTAACCTTTTAGAACCAGGGGCTTAATCTTGGCTAAGGTTATTAGATGGTAACATATAGCCACTTATACTTACTTCTGCAGGGCAAATTACTATCCAGAAACATGGTGGAGTCTTAATGGTAACATGCCCTCCTCTGTGGCCAAAATGTTGGGAAGGTTTTACTTCCGGTCTATTCATGTGAGTCAACACTGGTCCCGTGAAAGACCTCCAGATCTGAGCAGCAGCATTTGCCAAGATCTTGAGTCAAGATACTGTCTGACTGTAAAATGAAAGAACTGGAAAATAAGACTGCAGCAATTAAATTAGCAGGGGAAGTACCACTGATAAAAATGAAAGCAAAGCAAAACAAAACACGCTAAACTGGGCTGTTTGTTTTTTCTGAGAGGATAGATGTGAGCTGCTTTATTTCTACCTTATAATGGAAGTACTTGGAAGAAAAACAATTGCCCATATATTGATTTTAAATGAGGTCTTGTCTCAGTGATGTTAATATGATTAAAAAAATAAATTTTATCTAATAAAAGAATATAAACTGGTTATAATCATTCAATAAATATTTGCTGAGTGTTTACTTTGTGTGCTAGACTTGGGCTTCAGGTGTCCTATGGTGTCAGTTTTGAAAGGGAGCTGATCACCATCTGCTAATATTTATATAAAGATTTGCAAAGAATTTTACATATGATCTAAGATCTTTACAACAACCCTGGTAAGTAGACTTTACAAATATCCCCAATTTATAGATGAGGGAATTGATGGGAGAGATTAAGTGACTTTCCCAGGGTCACATAGCTAATCAATGTCTGAATCAGGAAAACTTAGGCCTTCCTAAGCATCCTTCCCCACACTGTGCCACCAAAAAGCTTCAATAGTTTTACAAAACCTACCAGAAAGTCAGAGAATGTGTCACATTCACATTTATTTCAGAGCCTTGTACAGGTTTTCAATTAATATGAATAGAGTGAATGGTGAATATACTTTTACCAATTCAATTGAATTCAGCAGATATTTATTAAACACCTACTATATCCACATCCATAAAATGGAAATAATAACACTAACCTCTCAGGATTGTTGTGAAAATCAAATAGGATAATAATTATAAATCACTTAGCACAAAGCCTGGAACATAATAAGTGCTATGTAAATGTTAGCTATTATTGCTATTACTATTATTAACTAAGAATGATGTTAGTTGCTAGTCACATAAAGGCAAAAATGAAATAGAGTTTTTGTTTTGTTTTGGCTCTTGAGCTTACATTGGAGAAGGAGCTAGAATATCACACGAACAAAAATAAATAAATAAAGACAAAGTAGTTAGGAGATTATATTAACCATTGGGAGACCATGAGAAGTGTCATAGAGGTGGCACCTGAGCTGACTCTTGAAGGAAACTAAAGGACTCAGAGAAGCAATTTACAAATGGGAAAACTGAGGCAAACGGAGGTTAACTTCCTTGCACAGAGACACATATCTAGAAAGAGTCTGGGGGCAGATTTGAATTCAGGTTTTTCTGACTCCAGGCCCAGTGATCTATCCATCAAGTCACCTAGCTGTCCCATTCTCCTGTCTCTGATGTCACAGACCAGAGGCCACCAGTGAATAAGGTAGCATGGGAAAAAGAAGTTTCAAGCATGGTGTAAACATGTGATATTATCCTCTTTTGATAATGTTGGTTAGTTTTATTGACGTGTTTTGTTTTTCTCTCCTTTTATTCTTTTTTATAAGGATGGGAACAAGGAGAAAGTGATGGAGAAATAAAATATATCAATAAAATTTATTATTTTTTAAAAGCACAGAAAATCATAGCTAACATTTATATAATACTTACTACATACCAGAAAGTGTTTTAAGCACTTCAGAATTATTATCTCATTTTATCCTCAAAACCACTCTGGGAAGTAAGTGTTATTATTTTTATCCCCATTTTGCTGATGAGAAAACTGGGGCAAATCGAAGTTAAATTTTCTGGAGAATGATTTATAACTATGCTTAAAGAGTTATAAAACCGTACATAATCCTTTGACCCAGCAATAGCAATACTGGTACTAGGCTGGCTTCCTTCCTTCCTTCCTTCCGTCCGTCCATCCCCCCAGTACACTTAGAAGCTCATACATTCAACCACAATGGCTCCCTGGCCAAGCTCCACTTAGTGGCTGTTTTTTGACAGCCCTCCTGTCTTTGAGTGAATTAACAGTGAATGTCAATGGTAACAGTTTCTCTTTGGAATAGCAATCCTGAGGGTCTCCACTCCCAGCTTGATGTTTTTGTTTTGTTTTGTTTCCTTCCGAATTAAAGGGGCCAACCCTTAACTAACTTCTTAAAAAGGTGAGGCCTATTCCCTGAATGGGCATTACCTCACTTTTAAGTGAGTACTTGAAAAGGCCTTAGCCTAAAAGGGCAAGGGTCTCCCATTGAACCCTGGGCCATCTCCAGTCATCCTGATGAATATCTGGTCACTGGATGCAGATGGCTCAGGAGGGGAAGGTGAGGCTGGTGACCTTGCACAGCCCTCCCTCACTCAAATCAAAGTCAACTACAAGTTATGTCATTTCCCTGATGTCATGATCTTTTTTTGAAAATCAAGGAGAAACACAACAGCAACCAATGCTAGGTCTATACCCCAAAAAGATCAAAGTAAAAGAAAAATGAATTATTTGTACAAAACAGTTTATTGTAGCTCTTTTTGTGGTGGCAAAGAACTGGAAACTGAGGAAAATGCCCATCAACTGGGAAATGGCTGAACAAGTTGTGGCATGTGGTTTGGATGGAATACTATTGTGCTATAAGAAATGATGAGCAGGACGCTTTCAGGAAAACCTGGGAAGACTTACATGAACTGATGCAAAGTAAAATGAGCAAAACCAGGAGAACATTGTATACAGTAACAACAATATTGTAGCAATGATCAACTGTGAATAACTGCTATTCTCAGCAAGAAAATGATCCAAAGGGCTTGTGATGAAAAATGCTATCCATCACAAGAGAACAAACTAACAGAATCTAAATGCAGAATGAAGTACACTTTTTAAAACTTTATTATTCTTGGGGATTTTTATCTGTATTTTCTTTTGCAACATGACTAATATGGAAATGTTTTGAATGACTGGATGTGGATAATCTATGTCAAATTCCTTTCCTTCTCAAGGAGGAGGGACGGCAAGGAGGAAGGGAGAGAATTTAGAACTCAAAATTTTAAAAGTGAATTTTAGTTTCTATTTACATATAATTAAGAAAAATTTAAAAACATGTACTAAAACAAACAGAAGTTAAGTGACTTGCCCAAGGTCACACAGTAAGTGTGTGAGATTGAATTTGAACTTAGATCTTCCTGATTCCAAGTCAGTCTCTCTATCTCCTATGTCACTGGAAAATTCCAGAAGAAGGCAACCATTCCAGAGAGGAGAAAGGGGTATATCTTGGGCAGAGATAATATATCACAAGATGGGCTAGCATGAGAATACCAGAGGTTTTTTTGAACTGTCACAGTTATATACATATATATTACATATATACATACATACATATTGTATATGTGTTTGTGTGTATATATATGCATATATATTTGGAATACTATGTAATAAATATGATACCTGTAATGCAAACCATGTCATTTTTTAAAAAATTATATGAAATATTATTTGAATTCCAAAGGAAAAAATTCTGACCTGGGAGATAAGAAAAGACTTCATGGAAGAGGTGACATTTAAGGTGAGCCTTGAAACAGGGGTAAGATTACAAGAGAGCAAAATGGAAGCAGGAGATTTAAGGTACGAGGAATGGTATAGCCAGAAGCATGGAAGTAAGAAAATTCTTCAATTTTCAAGGCGTGATGAGTGGTCGAATTTGGAAGAGTGTTATAAATAGACCAGATCTCATGGTCTCAGAGGGTGACCTCTCAAATGTTCCCATTTCAAATCCACCCAAGGAGTCTGAATTGTAGCTTTTTTTCCTCTTCCCCTACGTATCGTATTAGCATCCATCTTCTATGACCCCATGTCATGCTAAGTACACACACATAGAACTCTATACCCAGACTGTTGAGAATCAGGAAGAAATAATAGCATCTGTATTTTGTTTTGTCTACTGAGATATTTACTTCTTCCCCCAAACTAATCTTAGCTTGGGGTTTGTGGAAGGGAAAAGAGGTAATGATGGCAGATCCTTGTTTTGAAACCTGTCATTATTTTCTACTAGAAGAATGTGCTAAAGCCATGTCAGTCAAATACATTCTATACATTAATGAGAAATGATTTTTGACATACAGTGTAAGAGATATTTGCAATTCTTTTATATTCTTATATATTTTGCAATTCCTATGTATTCAAAGGCAATATTACATAAAGGGTGTTTACTCCATGCAAAGCACTGGGGATAGCTCTTGTGGATGAAAGATTGATGAATCTAGCCTGTCAATTACACTAGGTCCTGATCAACTATTCAAACTTGCTCATCCAGATGGGTGGAGCTATATATTCAACACTATCCATTTATTTGATGAGAAATGAAATTGCCATCCTCTCTAATGTGTTGATGGAAAACAAAAGCCAATAAAGTTGGCAAGAGGTTTAATTTTAGTGAAAGAAGAGCCATATACGGATATCTTTCTGCAAGAAGTCTATTCTCCCTCATCAATGAATAGATCCACATGAATTGGTCAATTATTCTTAGGTTTATATTTATAGAGATACTCATTCATCAATCTTATTAACAGCTGGGACAACTAATGATTTGATATGAGTGGTAGTATAGCAAAGTAGATGTTTATCCTTCATTCTCAAAGAGGATCATGACATCAGGAAGGTGATGCCATGACTTGCAAGTGAATTGGATTTAAGTGAGGGAGGACTGTGCAAAGACAACAGCCTCATGTTCTCCTCTGGAGTTATCTGAGTCAAGTGGCAAGACATAGGTCAGGAGGATTGGAGATGACCCCCAGTAGATAAGAGAGATCTTGGAGGCAGGAAGACCTGGGCTCAAATTCTGCCTGCCTCACGCATTTAAAACCTTTGTGACACACTACTGAAGACATTTAACTTCTCTCCTTCTCCATTATCTCACCTGTAAAATGGAGTTTGACTGAGTGATCTCCCAAGTCTTTTTCTGTTCTAAATCTATGATCCCATCATTTTAAATAGGACACTAGTCAGGAGAGAAAGGTGAGTGAATGAAAAACTCCAATTTTACATAGAGGACATTTTTCCCAATCCTTTCTGTGAAAGTTTGCTCCATGACACAGTGGGGAGAGGGAGGTGAGGTGAGGTGAGGAATTCTCCAATGTCGTATAGAACATTTGACACGAAAGAGAAGATGAATAACAAAATAGGAACTTATCCTCAACCTATTTCTATCTGACTTTCATAAAAATAAGTCAGGAAGAAAAAGGGAAGACTAATAACAATTTTAAAAGAGGAACCAAAAACTCAGGATGGGTAAAAAATTCCTTTAATTCCATCCTAAACCTGAATAAGAATCTCCTCTAAAATGGGATAACCCAAGTAGTCATCCAGCCTTCTTCAGTCATGGGGAACTCACTACTTTTAGAGCTAGCCCACTCCCTTTTAGGAAAATTCTCATTTGTTTGGCTTTGCTGAAACGGGCCAACAGAATTCTCTGCTTACTGCATTGTAGGAAACCTCTCATTTGTTTGACAATTTTTTTAACACCAAGCTGAAATTTTATTTGCAATAGAAGCCTCTCTCTTTCTATTATTGCTTTCAGGAGACAAGCAGAAAAAAAAAGTATCTCTTTTCTACATGACAGTCCTTACAGAAGAGCCATTAGATAGCTTTTAAGTGCTACGTAACTCTCTCCTTTTTTAGGAACATCCTTAGTATTTTCAGTGAGTCCTCATAAGGTTTAATAGCACCTACCTCACAGGATTGTTGTGGGCATCCAATGAGAGAACATACATAAAGTGCTTTGCCATCTAAAGCACTGTATAAATCATCAGCATCGTCATCCTCATCACCTTCTCTGTTGTTTTATTTTCTCTAGTGATCTCTGTCACCATCCTCCAGATGACTACAGTTTGCCAATGTCCTTCCTAAAGTGTGGCAACTAACTCTGAATACAGCATTGCTTTAGTTTCTTACCACTTGGATCCCCATCCTAAAGTTCTTCACCGTGCTTTCCTCCTCCAGTTCTTTTCCTCACATGAAGCATGTTGCCCCATTTTTTAATCTACTTTTTCCTTTCAAATAAGGTATACCTTTATTGTCCAATTCTAGTCAGATATCACATTCTCTCTTTGAATTAGAATCGCAGAATTTCAGTTAGAAGGAATCTCAGTAGCTATCCCAGAACTATAATTAGGAATGTGCTGTCTTCATGTGGACTCTATGTCTACTCCATTCTTTCTAGGGACATATCCTTATCCCTGAGAGAGCCTCTATTGTGGTGACATACCTTTTACTTGGCATTAGAAACACAGACACACTTTATTTTTTTCAGATTGCTACTATATTCTCTTGCCTTAAGTGTAGAAAATGCCATTAAGAGGGGTCAAGGATCCATAAGTCCCCATTCTATCTTAAAGATATCTCCATATCCCCTTGCCCATTTGAATTTGGGTAAAAGGTAACTTTCATTTCTGTCTTTCTATCCCTACCTGTAACATAATGCCTGGTACATAATAGGTGCTTAATAAATGTAGCTTGATTAATTGTGGATTATGCAAAATCAAAACACCAGCCAATGACATCTCATTTGGGAATTTGAACACACTTATTAATCTATTCATACTTTATTTGTAAGTCTGAGCCACACTGGGATTCTGGACCATAAAAGAAAAGTTTGGAAAGAGATTCAGAGGGAGCTGGGTTTGGACCAGTATCAGAGAATAGATTTAGGTGTCTGGGGATGGTGTCTGTTTATCCATGTAGACCTTTACAGGAAGTACCCTCAGCCCTGAACATAGAAGCCATGCAGAGAAAGTGGCAGAAACTCCCAGGAATTACATGGCCTGGGAAGTAGGAGAAACTGGGAACCAACAAGGCAGTGGCAAGCATTCCTAAACCCATCTTTCCAGAAAAGTGGTGAGAGTTCTTGGACATAGACTTCTGGAGAGAAGAAAGAGTTCCTAGGTAACACTTCTTAGCAAAACAGAGATCATAGACCCTACTTCCTAGAAAGAGGGGGACAGCCTCATGACCATGAAGGAGTCATATGGAAAGGCAAACTTGAACTTTTCCTCCTTCCACAACAAGTAATTGGAACAGTATAGGTTTAATGAGACAGCTCATGTTCTTACATATTCTGTTCTGCTACCTAATACATTTCTGTACATTCTGTACATTCTATACATTTCTGTATATTCTGTACATTCTGTGCATACCCTCCACTACAGTATATGTGTCATGAGGACAGGAACTGGGTCTTATTTATCTCTGTACTCTTCTGCACACCTTCCTAGCACAGTGCCTTATGTACAATAGACTTTTAAGGTGTCATTGTAAATAAAATGAAATCACTTGAGCTCCCTGAGCCATAGATTTTTCATTTCTAAAATGGCAATAGGGATTCAACTTGTGATTTCATTAATGTAGAGAACTCTGGAATGAAGAAATTCCCTCCCCTTCCCTGGAATTTACTAGATAGCTGCCCAGAATATTGAATCATTAAGGTGACTTGCCATATGCCTAACCAGTATATGTCAGATGTGGGTCTTGACCTCATGTTTTCTTGGCTCCGAGGCTAGTTTTTTGTCCACTTTACCACATTGCTTATAAAATAGAAGTACTAATAATAATATTAGGAAAAGATGAAAAGTGAGGTAATGATAATAGAAATAATAACTACGACTATTGTACTTACAGAGTACATGTAGCACTTTATTAGTGTAAGTTATTTTTATTAGTGCCAACAGGGAGAATTATGACATAAATAAAATTTGTCTTTGGCTTCCTTTTATCTCCCTCTCCCCAGTCTTTCCTACCCTAAATGGGCCTCTTAGAAACACATAGTGCTTTCCAGTCCAGCATCTTTCCCCTGGCAGCTCTTATAGCTGCCAGCCTTCTCTTTCCACTTATCAACCTTACTTTTCATTCTCTCTCAGCTAACAGAAAGACAGTCTGAAAAGCAAATGTGCCTCATCATGGTTTAGAAAGTTGCCCCTTGAGGGATGTTTGCATTTTTACAAGGGGTTCCTGGGGACAATGCCTCACAACCAGAGGAAATGGGACAAGCTGCAGGCCCTAGCTTCTGGATTGCTCTCACTGAGAGATTCTTCTCCAACAGCAAGATTCCATCTCTGGTAAAGGACAGCCCATATAGAAATCCTCCAGGTGTCCATGTACTATAGCGGGAGCCCCCAGAGAGGCCTGCTGAGATCAAACATTGCTGCAAACATTTTCCTCTTTTGATTTGCAAATTGACAAGATGATAAAAGAATCCTGGACCTTCATTATGCTACATGCTAGCTTAATGTTTTCCTTCCTATCACGTTCAATTTTTAAAGTCCCCACAAAGGTCCCAAAGGTAAGCTGTGTGCTTTTATGAAATTAATGCTTTCTTGCTTACAAATATATTCTTCTGATGCCCTTGAAAAACAGGCTAATAGAGTTTCACTCTATTATGAACAACTCTGCCAAGAAAAACATATGTATTTTAGTTTCCTTTTAAGACTTTAGTATATCTCTACACCAGAGTCACCAAGAGCTAAAAAAAAAAAATGTAATATTTTTCTAGAAATGAGACTATTTTCAAAAGTAACACCCATCAAAGCACTATCCAAATGGTGTTATATATAATATTGAGACTCCCCAGTTCATGCAGCAAAATGGAAAATTCATTTTGGAAAATAGCTCAGATGATACAAGACAGTATCCCTTTCTTTATAATCATTACAGCAACAGGGCCATATCATACTAAGATTGCAGGACGAGACCAATAAACAAGATTTATCATGGGATAATTTTGCTTTGACAGATTGTCTATATTTCTAAGGTACCAATATGAAAGAGTTGTTTTTTTTAATAAGCTAAAGGTTTTAGTCAGCCTGCTTAAAAAAATATTACAGCTGGGGAAAAATGAAAACAAGGACTGCTATCCCTGTGGTTATTGTCTATCATTTTAGATTAATTTCTTTGATGGTTGCCATTAGCACAACAGAATTATGATGAATAAATTTTAATCAGATCAGATAAATACTGACATTTTTCCTAATATTAAAGTTGTATGTAGTTGTGGAGATTTTCCCAGTATGGTAGAAATCAACACTTTAAAAAATTGTACTTAAATATTTAAATTGTATTCTTTATTTTTTCAATTGTAATCTTTAGTCATAAAGATTAGAATACTAGGACAATGAATACCAGCCGGCATGTAACGCCATGACATGTTTTACAATGCAGTATGCTTTGCTAGCTTTCACAATGGAAGATAGAGATGAAATTAAATACCCAGCCTCAGACCTTGCTAGAGGTCATTCTGAGGCTTAGTAATGCCATCTTTTTTTCTAAGATTACTGTTAATCTGGTAGTAGAAAATATTCCAGTGGCAATCTCTTCACAATCTGCAAGAGAATAACAGATATATTTCATGCACAATGGACCTTCCATATGTCTGAGGTCAGGAGAAAGGACGGAGATTTGAAAGTGTATCTGTAGGTTTGTGTTTATTGTGGTTGTTTGATTTGAAAAGTTGTATCTCCTTGTGGTAACAATGCTAGAAGTGCTCTTGTAGACTACTTCAACCAAACCACTCATTTGGAAACTGAGGCCCAAAGAAGTAAAAATGCCAAGTAGGTGACCCACTGAACAGAGCACTGAACCTAGAGTCAGGAAGACCTGAATCCAAATCTAGCCTCAGATCCTAGCTGTGTGACTCTGAGCAAGGCATTTCACCTCAGTCGGACTCAGTTTCCCCTTTTGTATAATGGGGATAATATCTCCCAAAGTTATTTTAAGGATAAAAATGAGAAAATATCTCTAAAGAGCTGTGCAAATCTTAAAACATCATATAAATGGTAGCCATTATTATGATTATAAATTATTATATTATGATGTTATAATTACATTATAATATTGTATTATGTTACATATGATTATATTATTATATATAGTTCATATAATATGTAACATATTATATATAATAATGCAATTATAATTATTATCACCAAAGTAACTTGTTCACTTATACACAAAATAAGTGGCGAAACCCAGGTCTCCTGACTCCAGGTATATTTCATCCAGATCTTTCTAATGAACTATATACTCTCTCTGTTGAAACAAAGCTATATCATGACACATTGGGGCCCTCCTATATTTTGCTTTTCATTTAAGGGCCACAAAACACCTTTAAACAGTCCATATTATTACTGTCTCCATGCATGACAAAATTCAGATACAAAGAAAACAAAAGCGATAGTCTCATTATATTTGTGCATCAGTCCTGAAAGTCCTTCAGAGGCCACAGGAGCAGTTTTTCTCTCTGTCAATTTTAAACACAATATGTAAATTTCATTAGTGTCACCAGACTCATAAACCATGAGAATAAAGATCTATCCTCCTGCTAGGTAGGTGATCTCAGTATTACACTTAGAAAGTAAAGTTGTATATAGTCCACTCAGAAGCAATTAAAAGAAAACAAAAACTTGGTAGCATCTGCAATAGAAACATCCTCATTTTGAAATGATGAAAAACTGCCTACCGGGATGCATAAGCAAGTTGCTGATTCTTTTAAAATCCAATTATACTTTCCATTTTAGAGAAAGTACAATGTTTATTGGGTTCCACAGTGGAAGTAATAGATTACAGGCAGTTCCCACTTAGGGCCACAATGAACTCCATTTGACTAGGTATTAAAGCTGATCAGTGCAAGGCATAATCCCAATGGCTCATATGCTGTATCCTGGCTTCTCGCATTGTGTAGACTTCATTTGCACACAGAAATCAGAGGAAATCATCAAATGAGCAGGTAAAGGCTATAAGTAGTGAAACAGACAAGTATGTCTTAGCAAAATGCTAAGCAGTGAAAAGCAGGGACCATAACCACCTAAGAACAAACAAACAAGATTTTGTGAGATTTTAATGATCTCTAGACATCAAGGTGCTATACAGATAAACCGCATCAGATTATTTTTACTCCTGACTTATGTTCATAAAATTTCTCTGTGTGTTAGCCTTTTTAAAAAGCAAGGTAAAAATTTTAAAAAGTGTCAGCAATCTGAATTTAAATACTGCCTTCCATTTGGTAGAGCGTTTAACCCTTAAAAGCAGTTATCTGCAGTATGAGAAATGGAAATTAAAGGATTCATCTCACTTTGCAAATTGGCAATGTTATTTTTTAAGAAGCTACTCATTCAGTCAACAAGCATTTAAGTACTTGCAATATTCCACGGTTATGCTAAGCATCGCGGTTATGCTAAGCATCAGAGAGAGAAAAAACAAAATAAAACAAAAACCTTAGTCTTTACTTTCGAGGTTCTTATGTTTAATGGTGTAGCTAATGTTCGCTTAAATGGGCATATTAAAGATGCCTATAGAGTGAATGGATGATAATCTTAGAAGGGAGGGGATCAGAAAAGGGCCTCCCACAGAAGGAAAACCAGAGAGTCTAAGAAATGGAGGTGAGAAGGAGGAACATTGTAGGCATAAGGGTCATCAAATTCAAAGGCATGGAGACAGGAAATAAATAATAAATGTGATAGGTGAGGAAGAACATGTAGGTCAATGATGCTGTCCTGTATAGAGTATATGGAAGGAGTAGTGGTAATGCATAAGAAGACTGAAAAGATAAGATAGAAAAATCATTTGGTAACCGTGGGGAGGACAGGTTGGAATCGAAAGAGACTTGAGGCAGGAAGACCAATTAAATAGTAGTTATAAGTCTTGGCAAGAGGCAATAAGGGGAACAATTAATGCTGGAGGAGCTATGGGAAGACTTTCATATTGAAGCATTCACTGTTGGTGTAGCTGTGAGATGACATATTCATTTTGAATTTGAATTTGGAATTCTAGAAGAAAAGTAACCAACATTCATACCTATTGACTTAGCAATTCTGCCACTGTATGTTCACCCTCAAAAAAGTCAAAGAGGGAATCAAAGGTTGAATATATACTAAAATATTCAAAACAGCCCTCTTTGTGCTTACAAAGGATTGGAATCAAAGTAAAACCCTATCAATTGAGGAATGGCTGAAAAAATATACGTAACTGCAATGGAATATGATTATATAGTAAGAAATTAGGATATATTCAGATAAACATGGGAAGATTTGTATGAACTGATACAGAATGAAATGAGTATTACTAATAGAGCAATATAGACAGACTGCAACAATGCAAATGAAGAGATCATTGAAAGGAAGATGGACTCTTAGAAAAAGAAAACAGAAAAACTAGTGAAAATCCTGGAGAGACATGATAAAATATACCTCCTCTTCCTTCATGGCAGAGTTGGGAGATGCTTTGAGAGGGGGAATGATAATAGGAAAGATGTGAAAAATCTCTATACTGGATATGTTTGCTAATTTATTCTTTATCACAGGTAGAGCAAGTGAGAAAGTGACTATTGTAAATACAAAGCACAACAATAAAATGTATTAAAAACAAAAGCAATAGTCTCATTATATTTGTGCATCAGTCCTGAAAGTCCTTCAGAGGCCACAGAAGCAGTTTTTCTCTCTATCAATTTTAAACACAATATGTAAATTTCATTAGTGTAACTGCTCCTTTCATTAATGCAGTTAACAGCTCCACCACATTTGATCCTCTTGTGAAATTCTTGTGCAGATTTTTCTATAAATCCCCCATAGAGAATCCACCTAATGTACTAGAAGGCTTTTGTGTTTTTGTTTTTACTATCTTGAGGGTAACAGTAGAATTCAAGTTTCCATCAATTATCTCTCATTTGATATTATAGTCTGGCCTCCTTTTGCAGTTGTCTGAAATGATGCCTTTTACAACTCTTTTAGAATATATCATCATGGATTACATGCTGTAACTTGATTACTCATTCCATGTATTTTCTGTTGCCCTTTGGATTACCTGAAATATATATTAGGAGTAAAAGTAACCCACATGACGGTGCAGATTAATCCTAAAGAGACAAGGAAGAGAAAAATTAATTGCAATTTTCTCCTACGTTGCTATAATAAATAGTACATTTTCAATTATAAGATCAATTTGAAACAAAATAATTCCTAGTAGAAACCATTTCTTGCTATTATAACACATGGCAATTAAGAGTGCCTTTCCTCTAATTTATAAGGAAGATGAAGATGGAGAAATCTATTCTTCAGCAAATAAGTGCTAGCACTTACACTTCAGGGCACTGGAGAATTGGCCAAGTCCAACTCTGGTGAGCATGTTCATCATACTTGACTCATCCTTCAGAATATGTGTAGGTATTGTTTCTGTCTTGTTTACCACGTTAAGAAAAGAGCCTTTCAATTGGCTGCTGAACTATAGAAGAGTTAAGTAACTAGCTATTTAATTATTTAGTACTTAAATGTCTGCAAAGTGTTTTACAAATATTATCTCATATGAGCCAGAAGAATGCTAAAGGCACTAACGGGGTGACTCCAGACTTTTCTGTTTGGCTGTCAGGAGGTAAAGTCTCCAGGTAGAAACAAAGAACTAAGACAAAAGGTCTACTCTCACCTAGATCAACATGAAGTCATGAAGACATGGCCCTGCTGGTGCTTCTCTTGCAGCTGTGTTAATTCTTTCCTGCTATAAATGAAGGACAATTGGAGAGATAATGAATTAAGCTGGGACCTTGTAAGCCTTTAAAGTTTGGGAGGGTACTGGAGGTCCAGGAGTCCAAGTCAGAGTTTGTGGTCAACCAAGCATGGTTGTGGCTAGCACAGCCCTAGAAGTGGAATGACCCAGAAGACAAGATGCCAGATCCTACAAGAGAGACCTATTCTGTCCATCCACCATGCCACATGCAGAAGTAAACTAGGGCAAATGCTTTGCAGTAATTGCTTTAAGTGTGAACACATCCTTTCCAGGTACTGGGGAGGTGAAGGGGAGAGAAAAATAATTGTATTTTTGTTATTTTCATTTTTTTCTCAGTAAATATCTCTTTGTAAATGTTAATTGGTGAAATGTACTAATTACTGGAGATTATCAATGACATAAGAGATATTAACTATATGGATATTGTTCACTCTTCATGACCCCATGGACCATAGCATCCATGAGATTTTTTTGGCAAAGATAATGGGATGGTCTGCCATTTCCTTCTCCAGTGAATTAGGCAGACAGACTCAGTTAAATCTAAGACATCATCCCATGATGTCACCCATCGTCAAAAATAATTGGTGAGCAACAACAAAATACAGAGGTTAAGTGACTTGTCCAGGGTCACATAGCTAGTGTCTGTGTCTGAGGCCCAATTTTAACTTGGATTTTCCTGACTCCTGGCCCAACACTCTATCCACTGAGCCACCTAGCTACCTCCTATATTAACTATACATGGTTGTTAATACTAGGAAGAACACACTGGAATGAGGGCTTGAACCACTGGTTTGAGGTATCCTCAATGTCTATCCTTGGAGACAATCCCAATAATCTTTCAGGGGTACTCCTAGAATATTGGAAGATGTAGCTAGTCTTGGTCTAAAGGACTCAAGTCCTCAGTGAGAGTAGAGTTGGAATAAGGATGCCTCAGAAATCATATGAGATATATACATATATATATTCAATCAAAATGGGTCTGTTGTTTTTTTGCCGATGTATAGGATTTTCTGAGGTTGCAAAATTGGCAGCCAGACAAGGCACTCATCAGAGGGCATAAAACAACATAATTTTTATTACAATGTTATTTTAGTGGGTCTGTCTGTGATCTTCTTGTAACAGACACACTATCCATGCCACCTCGTCTTCTGTAATTCATGTTCCAGTTCTCTAATTGACCCACCACCAGAGGATCTACTTAATAGGCTAGAAACTCTTCTCTCAGTCTTTTCATATTTTGTAGGTACCAGTGAAACACTCATTCTATACACTGTTCCTCACCCTTCAGGGTTTTGTGTCAGGTAGTGGATAAAGATCACAGACATCATGGCTTAGTCTCCTGAATGCCGTCCCCACTCTTTACAATTAATGCTCAAAGTGGATTTGCTGCCGAAGTGATTTTTCTACAGCAAAAGTCACCTTGTCTCTCTGTTGCCTTTGGAATCAAGGGTAAATTCCCTTTGAGATCAAGGGTGAACTCCCTGGTTTGGTTTTCAAACTGCTTCGCAATCACCACTATACTAATTTTACATTTCTCTCTTTCTCATATTCTGTGGTCCAGTTAAACCATCCTTCTTGCTGTTCCCCACAGATATTTGTCCATCTCCTGTCTTCATGCCTAGACACAGACTGTCCCCCTTTCCTGGAATATTGTACCTCCTCACTTCCATCTGTTAGAATCTTTAGTTTCTTTCCAGATTCAACTTAAGTGTTACCTTTTACATAAAATCTTCCCTGATCTGTCTCCCATCTCCTAATACCCACCATCCCATCACAGTGTGGTGAGACTCTCAGTTCTCTTACTGTTATCTTGTATTTATTTTGTATATGTAATCTTACTTATGTACATGCTGACTCTCGCAGAGGAATATAAACTCCTTGAAGGTAAGTACTGTCTCTTTTTGGTCTTTATGTTACCAACACCTCTCATGTAGTAGCATCAGCTAGGTGGCAAAGTGGATAGAGCACGAGGTCTGGAATCAGGAGGGCCTGAGTTCAAATCCAACCTCAAGTACTTGTTAGCTCTCTGACCTTGGGCAAGTCACTTAACCCTGTTTAGTTTCCTCATCTGTAAAATATCAGGAAACGACAAACCATTCCAGTATCTTTGCCAAAAAAACCCCAAATGGGGTCATCAAGAATCAGACATGACTGAAATGACTGAAAAAAAACAACACATAATAGGCACTTTATAAATGCTTATTCATTAAAGAAGAGGCAAGAAGGGAGTGCATAGAAGACATGAAGAACCCCCTGTGAAAAAGCACCTAGGTGGGAGATGGAACAAATAGCAGAGTTTCATTTTTAGAGTGAACAGATAGAGGGGGAAGAGGAGCACTATGAAAAAAGATTGGCCCTGGGTAGGAGGCAGTTTGTAGAGGGCTTTAATAGCAATAATAGCTAGCATTTACATACCATCTTAAGGTTTATAATGTGCTCTACATCTCTTATCTCGTTGGATCATCACCATAGTCCTATTACATATGAGGAATCTGAGGCTGTCAGCTCTTAGTACAGGGACTAAGATGTAGTGAGCATTTAATAAATGTTTGTTGAATTTGTTGGATTGAAATAATCAGTTATAGAATTTGAGTTCAGTCCTCATTCCTTCCCCTTGACTATTACCATATATGAAAAGAGGGTCTGAGGTTTAAGGGAAAGAAAGAAGGCACTGGTATTTGCCATGGAGATTCAATTTGGGATGGATTTGAGATCCAAATTCCAAACCTTTAGGGTTTTCCCCAACAAAGCAGTTAATTGGTTGACTTCTGAATTGAAGTCTGATTAGCAGTTCCCTCTCATAACGGCAAATAATGATATGATGCTTATTGTAAGTACAAACAAAATCTTACCCTAGGAAGGAGTTTCAGCTGAGTTATAATCGAGGCACAAAAGGCAGGAGATATCTCTGCCAAGAACATGCTGGCTTTATTCCTAAATTTTGGCAGTTAGTCCTTTTGTATGTTTGTCACTTGGTCTTCACATAACAAGGGTCCTAAAGTCTGGATTTTGAGAGATTTGCCTTAAGGCATTAATGAACTGTTTTTTCAGCTAGCATCATTGCACTGTGCAATTAATAGAAGCCAATCAAAATGTCATTAATAGTAACAGAAGCCCTCTTGTCAGTTGCTATGATACAGTGTTCCCTTAAATTCCCACTTTGAGTATAAAAACATTTGTTTTGTGGGTGACACAAGTAAATGGGAGGTAGGGAGAATCAATCAAATATATAAAAGGCTTACTTTGACATTGGGCCAAATACTGCACCTACCAAAAAAATCAACACCCAAAATAGTCCTTGACTTCAAGGAGCTTACATTCTAATAGAGTAGACAATATGTACATAAATTTATAGGAGAGAGATAAATACAGAAGAATGCAATTTTAGAAAGAAAGGCATGAATATCTGAGGGCATCAGGAAAGACGTCCTGTGGGAATTGAATCTGAGTCTAAGGTTAAGGACAGCATTCCAGACAGTGGGAACAACAGCCAGAGAAAAGTCATGGAGCTAAGTATTGAAAAATTATTTTATTATGTGAATACTTATTACCAAAGGTCCATTTCAAAGGGTTAAACTAATATTATTCTTTCTAGTTCCTCATCTAACATTATGAAATTAGGAGGCTGGAACAAGGAAATCTGAGGGAGGAAAAGATAAGAAATCCCCACATTTAGATGAATCTATTTAGGGTGTTAACTTAACAAAATTGAAAAAAATAGAAGGAAGGAAGCATTTGAAAAGTCCTATATTTAATCCTTACAATAAGGAGGGAGGTGTTATTATTATTTATATTTTATAGCTGAGGAAACTGAGATAGAGAGATGTTACCCAGGGTCACATATCTAATAAGTGTCTGAGGCCAAATTTGAACTCAGGTCTTTGTGATTTACTGGACTGTATTCACAACGTTGCCTAGCTGCCTTTAAGAAAAGACCTTGGAGGCGGCCCCAGAGAAGCTGACCCGAGCAGGCTTCAGGGACGGAGGCTCTGGCAGCCGGGAATGTTCCTTTGCCCACAGAAGCTACAGGTCAGTGAGAGAGAAGGCTGGGCTGGACGAGAGGGGGAGCGGAGTGTCTCTGTGAGTCGGGCCCCCTCGGGAGGAAGCGGCGACTGCAGAGATGGGGGCAGGAAGCGGCGGAGGCAGAGGCGTGGGCGGCAGCGGAGGCAGCAGCGGCTGCGGCGGCCCAGGACTCCCCCAGCAGCAGGCAGGATCTTCATTACAGAAGGTCTCTGCATAAACAACCTGAAGGAGCTGAGTCTGGGAGTGCCCCACCCTGCTCCACTACTGAAGGCCTCTGCATAAAGCCCCTGAGGAGGCCGAGCCTGGGAGGTGGCCCTGCCCCCACCCCAGTACCACAACTAAAGCTTGCTGCAGAAAGCCCATTTGAACCTCAGACCCCAAGCACTAGCTGGGCGGATCTAGGTGGCGGTGGGCAAGAATCTCAGAAGTCAAGTAATTGTCTGGGAAAATGCCTAGAAAAGGGAAGAAAAATAAGACTATAGAGTTTTTTCCAACAAATGCAAATGATCCCGACATTCGGATATGATGACGAGGACGTATTCTCGCCATTGGAGAAAGACGTGGAGGGCGGGGCCTCGGTACCCCAGACACCCCAGGGGGATGTCAGGTGGGCTCAGGCCTTGGAAGAGCTCAAAAAGGATTTTGAAAAGCAAGTTAGACAGGTAGAGGAAAAACTGGGAAGAGAAATGAGAGAGATGCAAGAAAAGTATGAAAAATGGG
Organism: Bettongia penicillata ogilbyi; assembly: GCA_023548195.1. NCBI lineage: Eukaryota > Metazoa > Chordata > Mammalia > Diprotodontia > Potoroidae > Bettongia > Bettongia penicillata. The sequence goes on along the minus strand of JAJHZJ010000831.1, from coordinate 1,748,545 downwards.
TCAATACCTTGGTTAAGGAGACCCAAAAAAATGCTGAAGAAAATAATACCTTGAAGACTAGGCTCACTCAGTTGGCAAAAGAGGTTCAAAAAGCCAATGAGGAGAAAAATGCTTTCAAAAGCAGAATTAGCCAAATGGAAAAAGAGGCTCAAAAGCTCACTGAATAGTAGTTCTCTCAAAATTAGAATGGAACAGATGGAGTCTAATGACTTTATGAGAAACCAAGAAATCACCAAACAAAACCAAAAGAATGAAAAAATGGAAGAGAAGGTGAAATATCTCATGGGAAAAACAACTGACCTGGAAAATAGATCCAGGAGAGACAATTTAAAAATTATGGGACTACCTGAAAGTCATGATCAAAAAAAGAGCCTAGACATTATCTTCCATGAAATTATCAAGGAAAACTGCCCTGACATTCTAGAACCAGAGGGCAAAATAAGAATTGAAAGAATCCATCGATCACCACCTGAAAGAGATCCAAAAAGAGAAACTCCTACGAACATTGTGGCCAAATTACAGAACTCCCAGCTCAAGGAGAAAATCTTGCAAGCAGCTAGAAACAATTTCAGTACTGTGGAAATACAATCAGCATAACTCAAGATCTAGCAGCTTCTACATTAAGAGATCGAAGGGCGTGGAATAGGATATTCCAGAAGTCAAAGGAACTAGGACTCAAACCAAGAATCACCTACCCAGCTAAACTGAGTATAATACTTCAGGGGAAAATATGGTCTTTCAATGAAATAGAGGACTTTCAATCATTCTTGATGAAAAGACCAGAGCTGAAAAGAAAATTTGACTTCCAAACACAAGAATGAGAAGAAGCATGAAAAAGTAAACAGCAAAGAGAAGTCTTAAGGGACTTACCAGAAGTGAACTGTTTACATTTCTACATGGAAAGACAATATTTGTAACTCTTAAAACTTTTCAGTATCTGGATAGTTGGTGGGACCACATGTACATGTACATGCATGCACGCACACACACATACACACATGCACACACACACAGACAGAGAGCACAGAGTGAATTGAATAGGATGGGACCATATCTTAAAAGAAATTAAGGTAAATGGTGAGAGAGAAATGTAGTGGGAGGAAAGAGGGTGAAATGGAATGGGGTAATTATATGTCATTTAAGAGGCAAGTAGGAGACCTTTTAGTGGAGGGAAAAAGAGGAGAGCTGAGAAAAAAAAAAACAATAAGTTTACCCTCATCACATTTGACTAAAGGAAGGAATAAAATGCACACTCATTTTGGTATGAAAACCTATCTTACAGTATAGGAAAGTGGGGGAGAAGGAGATAAGCAAGGCAGGGGGGATGATGGAAGGGAGGGCAAAGGGAGGAGGGAGCAATTTGAAGTCAACACTTGGGGAGGGACAGGATCAAAAGACAGAAGAGAAACAATGAGGGGCAGGGTAGGATGGAGGGTAATTCAGTTAGTCTTACACAACACGACTATCAGGGAAGACATTTGCAAAATTACACAGATATGGCCTATATTGAGTTGCCTGCCTTCCCAAAGGGAATGGGTGGGGAGGGAGGGATGGGGAGAATTTGGAACTCAAAGTTTTAGGAACAACTGTCTAGTATTGTGTTGCTACTAGGAAAGAAGACATACAGTTAATGAGGAATAGAAAGTCATCTGGCCCTACAGGAGAAAAGAGAAGATGGAGACAAGAGAAGGGAGGGATGACAGAAGAGAGGGCAGATTGGAGATAAGGAAAATTAGATTGCTTGGGGTATTGGGGTGGGGGGAGGGGATAAAAGGGGAGAAAATTTGGAACCCAAAATTTTGTGAAAATGAATGTAAAAAGTCAAATAAATAAATAAAAAAGTTGCAACTTAGAGGATGTCTAACATAATAATATATAAACTTAAAAAAAAAAAAAGAAAAGAGCTTGGATTTTTAAAACATTACCTACAGATTACAAAGGATAAGAAAATTTGGTTTCTAAAAGTTAAGAGCAATTAATTGTAAAAAAAATAAATATTTAATCGTTAAGTCTTGAAATAATTGAATTCTGATTAGTTGAAGTGATTAATCTTAGCCCTGGAGAACAGGTGATGAAATAGAGTTCCCTTTGTAAGGACGATGAATGTGGAATGTCATATTAGCTGTTATTCGGGGTCACTCTTTGATTTGCTTTATTCACGGGAGAATTCAATAATAGTGCAATATATCAGGACAGGACTATATCTGTAGTATGTGGTGCTTCATATTACCTTACAATGAAAAGTAACGATGAGAACAAAACATGTCATGGTCGTGTTATTATTTTAAAGATTCATTATACCATAAGTATATTCTACCAATAGAGTTCAACATCTACCCCACTCCCCAGTGGATGAGGTCTTTAAAATTTGCTATGGTCCAATAAAAATTATCACCTGGTAACTGGGTTTGTGATGATGACTCTCTCTGCTCTTAACTACATGAGGCTAATTGATGGATAAAGCATTGGTTCATTTTGGTGAGTATGTTTGTAAGACCACCTTAACTTATGATCAAACAAGATAATGTATGTAAAACACTTTGCAAACTTTGTTGCACTATATAAATATAAACTATATATTTCTAATAACTTTGACTTTATATGCTTAAATATTTGTATTTGCCATATATAAATTTACTGAATACGTGTGTGTATTCTCTGCATATATATGTATGTGTACGTGTGTGTGTATGTGCAGTAAATATAGTAAATGAAAATTTAAAATGAGCAAATAACCATCTGACTGGTCTAAGCAAAACTATCTTTCAAGCTTTAGTGGTGCAGTAGATAGAGCACTGGGTTAGGAACCAGAAAGATTCAGTTTGCTAAGTTCAAATCTGGTCTCAGACACTTACTAGCTTTGTGATCCTGGGCAAGTCACTTCACTCTGTTTGCCTCAGTAAAATGAACTGCATAAGGAAATGACAAAATATTCCAGTATCTTGGCCAAGAGAACCTCCGATGGTATCATGAAGTGTTGGAAACACCTGGACCACAACAAAATCAGATCTGACATAAATTGCATTTAAAAAGATTTTCAACTTTAAATAGAATACCAGGTTGAATAATCACTGGGTTTGTACAAAAGCATACCTCTAAACAGCATGGTGTGCTCATCAACTATAACATAGATTAATGAAGCAAAATATTTGACTTTTTAGGTAGTTAAGTGATGTTACATAACTTCCCCCATTTACAAATTTTGATTTTCAGAGGTTTGAAAATGTTATTATGGGGGAAAATATTAGATACACCATCCCTTTTTAAACTCTTTGTATATTAATCAGTATCTTTTGGAAGAAAAGACTTTTGTGTAAAGAGAAAGTTTTGTATCAACTGTTAAAGGATTTAAGATATTGCTGCTATTATAGATGAATATTTTGATACCTAGAAGGAATAGGAAAAAAAACTTTAGTTTCATAAAAACTGCTAATATATATGTATAAAAAAATGTAACTTTCAGGTGGTATATGAGTAGTTTGGGACAGGAAATGAACTATAGTGTAAATACAAATACTCAAATAGCCATGTCAGTTATATAGAATGATCTCTCTCTTATATGAGCATTGTTTGATATTTTATAGAGATAGAAACTTGCATTTATTAAAAGCTGGAAAAATATGAATGTAAAAATAGTTTGGTGGATATCAAAGGAGATGTTGGACCATATTTTGGAGACCTTAAATGGGGAGGAGGGGTAGTGAGAAGGGAGGAGGTATTATGGTAACTCAGCTCATTTGTATATAACTGTTTTATGATGAAGGTACTGCAAAAAAAAAAGTGAGGAAGTATGTGAACTATTGGAGACTGAAGTATGATTTTAAAAGGACTATCAATTTTACGGGGGAAATTTCTAGAATGGTTAACTTTTAGCTGAAAGGTAAAAATCGTAGTCAATCTGCAGACCACTCATTTGAGTCCCTGTAGTTAAGGGAACCTGGAAAAAGTAACCTGAAGTGAAAACTGGAGGGAAAGAATTGCAAACATGTCAGGGAGGTTAAGAAGGAGTCAGCTGACAGAAGACTCCAGCTAAGTGATGTTCAATTGGTTGGGAGAGAGGATTGATTGCACTGACTAAGAAATTCAGAAACAGCTATTGCCCTTCAATGCCACCTAGACTTACAGAGAAGTGAAGCTTCTCATAAGTACTTATTGCTCTTTGCTGTCAGTTTTAGTTTGAAAAAAAAAAACAAGCGGGACAGGGTTGGGGATGTGCTTTACAAGTTGCTTTGTGAACTAGTATTCTGGCTAGGTTTGCAGCTTGTCTATAAACCTCCAGGTCACTCCCCTTCCTTCCTCAATGAGTTTATTTAGTACATGGCTCACAATATTTCTCTCCTTGCCAACCCCTGCCCTTATGCCAAGAGACTTCAGCATGGATATTTGATTCCCCTTTAAATACCTTAATCACTCAGTTCTTCAACCTACTTACTTCCAGTGACCTACTCTTCATCCCCACCTCCACTATACACAGATTGTCATGTCTTTGATGCTGCCATCATCCACAAATGTACCACCTCCATGTTTAAGAATTCCAGAATCCCCTTATCCAATCATAATTTGTTGACTTTCCACTTCTTCCTCTGCCTTCCCATACCAAACCTTACTTTTCATCCACATCATGACCTCCAGTCCCCTAACCCTTCAATTCTCTCCTGGCCCATCTCCCCTGCATTAGCCACTCTCAACTTTTTTTTCTCCATTTGACCTCTTGGTGAACCAGTTCAACTCTACACTGTCCTCGTCTCTTATGTTCCTATCTACTTATTTTGCCATTTCTGCTCTAAGTCTCAGTCTTGGATCACTCTCACCATATGCTGCCTTTGCTTCTACATAGGTATTGCTGAACTGATTTGGAGAAAATTGCATGACCTTTCTGATTAGATTGATAGAGTTATAAAGGGACAGCGCACCTAATATTTTCCAACCAAACTGGATTGAATGAATTCTCAATGTGCCTAGGCAGTCCTACTATACCTCTATTATTGATTCACTCTCTCATTCTCTACAGAAACTCTTTGATCCTTCTTCAAACCTTCTGTGGCTTCCCTTGCCCCACCCTGTCAGCCGAGCATCTTATCTCATATTAAAAAAAAAATCAGGGCCATTGGCCATGAACTTTCTCTTCTCCCTTCTTCCTCATCTCTTATCATTCATATGCTTTCTGCCATCATCTTCTCCTTTACCCCTCTCTCACATGATGAGATAGCCTTACTCCTTACCAAGGAAAGTCCTCTACCTGCTCAAGCAATCCCACTCTATGTCATCTCCTCCAGTACATTACCTCCTCTGTCATTCCCACTTTACCATTTATTTTCAATTTCTCCCTGTCTACTGACTCATTCCCTGCTCCCTACACACATACCCATGTCTTTCCCATTCTCAAAAAACTCTCTCTTGATCCTTCCATCCCTGCTATCATCCTATAGCTTTTCTGTCCTTCGTGACTAAACTCCCTGAAAAGACAATCTGCAATAGGTGACTACACTTTCTCTACTCTCCTCTTAATTCTTCACAATCCAGCTCCTGATTGCATCATTTCCCTGAAACTACTCTCTCCAAAGTTGCCAATGATCTCCTAATTCCTGGGTCCAATGACTTTTGCAAAATCGAGTTTCTTCTCTATCTCTGCAGTTTTTACTACTGCTCATCACCTTCTTAATGCTCTCTTTTCTGTAGGTTTTTACAACATCACTCTCTCTTACCTTTCCAAGGTGTTTTCTCAGCCTGTTGCCCATTCCTGAAATGGTCTTTTCTGACTTCCTTTCAATCCCAAGTAAATCACATCTCCAGGAAGCGTTTCTCAACCCCTCTTAACTCTAGTGCCTTCCCTTTATTCCCTATTTTCTATTTATCCTGTATGTACTCGTACATATGTGTCTTCTTGCTCTCTCCCCCATTACATGTTGAGCTCCTTAAGGACTGCTTAAGGATTTTCACCTCCTTTTGCATTTCCAGTGCTTTGTGCAATGCCTGGCACTTGGTCATTGCTTCATAAATGTTTAGTGACTGATTGACTTAAGAGTCAGCCTAAGCTATGTTGCTGTGAACTCTGTTCTGGTTGGATAAAGAAGTATTTTGCTGAGTCAATAATTCACCTGGTCTGTACAGCCCCAAATTAGCCAGTCTGATGAGACACGCCATGTTCTGACTTCAAGAGAAATGTTATTACAATAAGAGGTAATGTTTTACAAATGCCCTAGTTGAAAATGCTTATAGATGAGGTATTGGAACATAGAAGAATAATGAAGATGAAGGGTAGTGAGAGCCAACAGACAAGCAATAAACAGAGAAGCAGTTTCTTGTAATATTAATGTTGCTGAGTGGACCGATGACATCACAGCCTTCCTGAGCACAGGGATTTTCTTCATTCATGTATTTCCTTGCTAGTTTCCTCAGGTGTGTGCCCATACTTCACCACAGACACCAAGTGGGACCCATGTTTATATTGGACTCTGAAATATTTTATTATTTATGCATGTTTCAAACTATAAATATCTATGATATCAATATTTTGCCTTATTGTTATATAAATGACAATATTGAAGATACAAAAGTATCGTTGTTATAACCGGCCGATTGTGTAAAATGCATTGCCTTGTAAGTAGATGGTTGTATAAATGGGAAACATGCTGGGTGGACTCAAGAGCTAGAATGGTAAGTGAAAGGGGGAGAAAGGGTTTTCCCTCAAAACAGAGTGACCTCAAGGAGTCAGAGAAAATTTGAATATAACCATGTGGTGAAAAGCTCTCTTTAGGAATCTGGATTTGCCAGGGGGAAGGTAGGGTGAAATACCAGAACCAACCCAGAGCATAGTAGGTGTCAACATGCCTAGGTGTTTGATGTTAGCCTTCTGCATAGTGGAGAGTGATTATTTCATATCACCCACCTATTAATGTCCAAATTTGCATTACATTGTGGGAATGCTAACTCCTACACACTAGAAAGATGAAATGGTATCTGAAGTACTAGGGGTAAGTTAGTTACAAAACCAAGGAAATAAAGGAGGTTTTGTAGAAGAGAAAAAGATTGAGTTGGTCTTTGAAGGATGGACCAGAAGTCAGTAGGTAAAGAAGAGAGGAAGGACATTCCAGACAGAGAGTAGCATAAGCAAAAGCAAAGAAGCATGAAAGCAGCAATCATGTATAGAACAGTACAATGGATAGTGCTGGACTTGGGAGTCAGAAAGATCTGAATTCAGATCCTGCCTCAGATACTTACCAGCTGTGTGATCCTGGGCCGGTCACTTACCTTTTCTAAACTGCTGTTTCCTCATCTGTAAAATGGGAATAAGAGCACCCATCTCATGGAATTGTTAAAAGGATCAAATAACATTTAAAGCACTTTGATATCTTTAAAGTAATGCATAACTATAGTCATTATTTCTATTTGACTGAAGGAAAAGTAGCATAACTGGGAGTGAATTGAGATAAGACTGGGAAAGTTGGGTATCCCCGGTCAGCAAAGGATAGGAGAATACTGCACAAAAAGATTCTGAGCTTTAGTTTGTAGGCAATAAAATGATATGAGACTTATTTTAAGGTCATGTGAGAATTGGGTAAAATTAAAATTAATTCCCAACCATGTTGGGGAAATTGTAATTAATGCCAAGGACGAAGGCTGTAATGAATGCCAGGGACCAGACCTTGGGTGATTTCCGGGGCTAAGCTAGTGTTTCTTTTTCATTTTAAGTCTCACAAAGTTTATGAGTTTGGCTCAGCTCTGACTTCCCTTCCTCTTTTTATTCCTTCTTAGCTTCGCTCTTAGGAATAGACTTTTCCATTGCCTTCTTTTATAAGCATGCTGCAATTGTCATGCCTTTGAGAGTTTGCTCTGATTTTCATGTATCCAATTTCTCTGCACCTGAAAGGCTTTGTTTTCTCAGGAGCAGGACAGTCTTAAAGAGGGAAATGGTTGATGAGCAAGCCTAATCTTGTAATAGACAAAATTCTACAGAACATGGATATTAAGTCCTACAGCATTTGAGACATAAGAGTTTATAAAAATGATTCACTGTGGGTTCTTAATGAGTCATGCATCACAGAGAAACTGACAAGATGGAAAGGAAAGAGAAGTACGTAGTCCACTTGGATTTCAAAGACTATTTGACACAGTTCCACTGAACAGAATAATTGGCAGTTTCAAATACAAATAATTCATCAACTTTCTCTGAGCAGGGATCCAAAATGATGGAAAGTAGATTCCAAAAAGCTAAAGACGCAAGGTCAAGAGGTATAATGGAGGAAAAAAAAGGGATTCATGCAAAGTGGAAGAATTGATGGTTATGGCACCTGCCAGTTCTCCCCTCTTTGATTATGCAAACTACACAAAGGACCTGAAAATATTTACCAAATGACTTTGGTAGGCCATTTTAAAAAATATTTTATTTTTTATTTACAATTATATATAAAAACAATTTTTAACATTTATTTTTTAAAATTTTGAGTTTCAAATTCTCTCCCTCCCCTCCTCTTTCCTTGAGATGGTAAACAATTTGATATACATTGTACATATGCAGTCATACAAATATGTTCCCACTTTAGTCATGTTGTGAAAGAAAATACAGACTAAGAAAAAGACGGACACACGCACAAAAAGTGAAAACTAGTATGCTTTGATGTGTACTCAGTGTTTATCACTTCCTTCTCTGGAGGTGAATAGCGTTTTCCATCAAGAGTCCTTTGGAATTATGTTGGATCATTGTCTTAATCAGAATTATCTAAGTTTTTCACAGGTGATCTTCTTTACAATATTGCTATTACTGTGTACAGTGTTCTCTTGGCTCTGCTCACTTCATTTTGCATGAGGTTGTGTAAGTCTTCCCAGGTTTTTCTGAAACTGTGTTGGTCATTATTTCTTATAGCACAATAGTATCCTGTCACAATCATATACCACATCATATTCAGCTATTTCCCAATTGATGGGCATTCCCTCAAGTCACAGTTCTTTGCCACTACAAAAAGAGCTACTATAAATATTTTTGTACAAATAAGTCCTTTTCCCTTTTAAAAAAAATCTCTTTGGGATACAGATCTGGTAGTAGCATTGCAAGCTCAAAGGGTATGAACAGTTTTATAGCCCTTTGGACATAATTCTAAATTGCTTTCCAGAATGGCTGGATCAGTTCACTGCTCCACTAAAAATGCATTAATGTCCTGATTTTCCCACATCCTTAACAATATTTATCATTTTCTTTTTCTGTCATATTTGTCAATCTGTGAGGTGATACCTTAGTTTTTTTAACTTATGTGTCTCTAATCAATAGTGATTGTGAACATTTTTTCATACAAATATAGATAGCTTTGATTTCTTCATCAGAAAATTGTTCATATTTTTTGACCATTTATCAATTGGGGAGTGACTCATTCTTATAAATTTGACTCAGTTTGCTATATATTTGAGAGATGAGGCCTTTATCAGAGACATTTTTTAAAAACAATTCCTACATTTCAGCTTTTCTTCTAAATCTGGTTGCATTGGTTTTGCTTGTGCAAAAAAATTTTGCTTTAATATAATAAAAATTATTCATTTCATATCTCATAACACACACACACACTCTCTGTGTCTCTTGTTTGGTCCTAAATTCTTCCCTTATCCATAGATCTAACAGGTAATGGTAGGCTAATTTAAAGAAAAAAGCAATATTATATTGCTGAAACATGAACACATTATATGTTGATAATATCAGACATTATATGCTGAAACATGATTGGTGGACTTAGAACCAAGCTGAGTTTTGGCTCTGCCATTTACTAGTTGCATCTTGTTGGGTAAGTCTCTCAACTTTCATGAGTTTCAGTTTCCTTGTTTATCAAAATGGGTGTGACAATCCTTGCATTACAACATAGAGTTGTTTAGCAAAGAGTGCATATTCTTTAAGTGCTTTATAGATGAATTAATTCAATCAGTCAGTAAACATTTATTAAGCACCTACTATGTGCCAATCACTGTGTTAAACACTAAACATATGTAAAAGGCAAAAGACAGTCCTTGCTCTAAAAGAGTTCACTATTGATAGAGAAGACAATAAACAAGCAACTATGTAAAAATAAGCTTAATTCAGAAAAATAACAAATTCATTAAGAGAGGGAAGGCATTAGAATTAAGTGGGATTTGAAAGTTTTCCTGCTGGAACTAGAAAGATACCAGGGAAGCCAGGAGGCAGGGATGAGTAGGGAGATCACTCCATGGATGAGGGAAAAAGAAAATTCCCAGAGTTCAGAGATGGAATATCCTGTTCAGGGATGGGGAACTGGTAGCCTGGAGGCCACATGTGACCTTCCAGGTCCTTGGGTGTGGCCTTTTGTCCAAGTCTAAGTTTTACACAATAAATCCTTTTATTAAAAAGATTTGTTCTGTGAAGTTTGGATTCAGACAAAGGGCCACACTTGAGGACTTAGAGGGCCACTTGTGGCCTTGAGGCCCCAGATTCCCCACCCCTGGTCTTGTTTATAGGACAGCAAGGAAGCATGTATCATTGGATTTAAGAATAGATGGAGGAAAGTAAGATAGAAGAAGATTGAAAAGGTTTGTTGGAGAGGAAGAGGAGTTGTGTGAAGGGGGTGAGATTGGTTATGAAAAGCTTTGAATGCCAAGCAGGATTTTGTATTTGATACTGGATATGATAAAGAGACACTGGAGTTTGTTGATTTGGGGTGAGGGGTGACATGGTTGCATCTGTGCTTGTTGAAATTCATTTTGGCAGCTGAAAGGAAGATGGACTGGAATGGGGAGAGATTTGTGATTGACCAGCCAAATTGCAATTGTCTTTTGCTATTTTTTCTTTCATTGAACTCATATTGTGTTCATTTAGCCTCCAGAAGGCACATACAGTAAAACTCTGTTGAAATGCTTCATTATTTAATGGAGGTCATTTTTGGTTCTCAGAGGTTATGCCAGCACATTTCAATCTCCAGTAGGTCCCATCAAGTTGGAAAAGCTTCATCTCTGGAAATAGTGACGGACTAAATGTCTCACATTCATGTGTCTGCCTGGTTCTTTGTGATCCCATTTGGAATTTTCTTGGCAAAGATACTGGAGTAATTTGCCATTTCCTTCTCCAGTTCATTTTACGGATGAGAAGCTGAGGCAAACAGAATAAGTGATTTATTCAGGATCAGTTTGAAATCACATCTGAACTCAGGAAGATGAGTCTTTCTGCTTTCTGACTCCAGGTCTGGCTCTCTATCTACTGCACCACTCAGCTGCCCTAAGCACCACCTACCTGACTATTACTCAAAGATGATCTATTAAATGATGAGATTTTTTTTTTTTGCCTATGACACTTATAAAGTCTAAAGTAGGAGTGCTTCAGGATTTTAATATTACAGGATGCTTGCAGAATTGAAATAAGAATATGGATGCCAATCAGAACATGCATGAAATGCAAATATACCACACCTTATTTCATGATGTGCTTTATGGTCCTTCAGCAGTGTTGGTCTCTCTGTAACAAAAGGGCACTCTCCCTTGCCAAAATGGGTTGCCCTAACATTGCACCACTCCCAGATGTGAAGAGTTTACTCTTTGAGATCAAGGCAGTGTAGCCCATGGCTTCCTTGTCCAAGTTGTGGTTGTTGTTGCACAGCTGTCAAGTTCCACAGAAAATACGCAGACTACCCATTCTACAAATTCCACTTTCTTCAAGAAGCTTTCATTGGTGCTTCTCCCTGTCCCTCAGATTAGTACTCTGCAGTACAAGTGAATTATCTTGTAATATAGATATTCGCCTATGTGGTTACATTCTTCTACTAGATTATATACTACCAAACCTCACAAGGCCATTGTGAAGAAAGCACTTTGCTTAAAACATGAGTTCTTTACCTTCTTTGTGTCATGAATTTCACTCTCTTTGGTAGTCAGATGAAGCCTATAGATCTCAGAATGTTTTAAAATGCTCAAAATAATATACATAGGATTGCAAAAGAAACTAATTATACTGAAATACAGTTACCAAGATATGTAGATAGATAGATAGATAGATAGATAGATAGATAGATAGATAGATAGATAGATAGATATAGATATAGATATAGATATTAAAGTTCATGGGCTTCAGGTTAACAACACTTGCCTTAAAGGATTTAATAAATGTCAGTTCTAGCAATGATGGTAATGAAGAGAAAGAAGAGGAGAAAAATAGAAAGGACTAAATCTTGTCTGAACATTGCCTTTCTCTCAATCCCTAGCACAATTCTCTGCACACAGGAGGTACTCAGAAAATGTTTGGAGAGTTTAATTGTATTGTTGAATTATTGAATGCCATGGAATAGCCATAGGCTATATCTTAAATAATTAGAATAAATGACCTAGTTAATAGAGAATATTCATTATATATGAGGTGCTTCTTCTGGACAGCTCACTGGACTTGGATCAGCTTCTTATGAAAGGATGTGCAGGAGACCCCACTAAGTGGGTACTAAGTGGGTAATGGGAGACAAAAGGAACATGGCATAAGGACATAATGGAATGAAAGGAAAAATCAAAAGTACAACTGACTAGGAAAAAAGTTGTAAAGATTTTATAAGCTTAAAAGAATTTAGTTAAATTTCATAAGGAAAGAAAAAGGAAACCAATGAAGACACTGGCAAACTATAAATCTGATAACTGGTAGATTATATTGGACAAAAAATGAGAGTGGAATATATTAATAAATGGGCACTGTACCAGTTACTAAATAGAGCATGGACAAGTGACTGGAGAGCCCTGGATAAAACTCAAATGAGACATCAAAAACCTAGCAACAACAGTTCATAAATGCTGTGTTGGAAAGCAAGCAGATCAGTAACCAAAAAAATGAGAACAGCAGTTTTATGTATTTGAAAGGCCTCAACTATGAAAACTCTAGAGTCCTCCAGAAAATGCATACAAAAATTTGCAAATAGATGGCCAAAGAATACAAACAGGCAGTTTTCAGAAAAAGAAGTTAAAGCTATCAATAATCACATGAAAAAATGCTCTAAGTCACTACTGATTTAAGAAATACAAATTAAAACAGCTCTGAGATACCACTTCATCTCTATCATGACAGAAAAGGAAATTGATAAATGCTGGAGGGGATGTGGAAAGATGTGAACACTAATGTACTATTGTGGAGTTGCAAACTAAGCCAAGCATTCTGCAAAACAATTTGAAATTAAGCCCAACAGGCTATAAAACTGCATGACCTATGACCCAGCACTATTAGGTCTGTATCCCAAGGAGATAAAAAAATGGGAAATGACCTATTTGTACAAAAATATTTTATAGCAGCTCTTTATGTTGTGGTAAAGAATTGGAAATTGAGGGGATGCCTATCAGTTGGGGGATAGCTGAATAAGTTGTGGTATATGGTTGTGATTGAATATGACTGTACTATACAAAAAAATGATGAGCAGGATGGTTTCAGAAAATCATAGGAAGACTCATATGCATTGATACAAAGTGAAGTGAGCAAAGCCAGAAGAACATTGTACACAGTAACAGCAACATTGTAACAATGATCAACTATGAAGGATTTAACTAATCTGCTCAAAACAATGATCCTAGACAAATTCAATGGACACATGATGAAAAATGTATCCACTTGCAGAGAGAGAACTGATGAATTCTGAATACAAATTGAAGCATAGTTTTTTTACTGCATTTTTCTTGTTTTTATGTGTAGTACTTTCTTTTTCAACATGGTTATTATGGAAATATGTTTTGCATGATTTCACATGTGTAATTAATATATTACTTACCTTCTTGAGGGATGGAGGAGAGGCAGAATGGTGGGAGAGAATTTGGAACTCAAAATTTCAAAAAGTGAATGTTTTAGAAAATTTACATGTCACTAGGAAATATTTAATGAAATGAATTAAAAATACTTTTAAATGCATACAAGGAAAGCCACTTAAATATTCACAAGAAGAAAACTCATTCATTTTCATAAAAGAGAATTTGATTTGCCCTTGATTTCTCACTGTTTAAATCCTATGACTGAGTAAATGAGCCTGCTCATTCAGCCCAGTTTTTGTCATATCTCAGACCTCTGACACATTTATGCTGCTGGAAACCTCAGCCGTAGTGGCAGCAGCACCATGGTGACAAGGCCAACCAGGGACACATTCAGAAATGCAGGTTTCGGGGCTGATGTTGAAATGTATCTATTACTTGTCCGGATCTGCCCACATTAGCAGATGCCACTCACTAAGCTAAGTGTAGGTATGGGGTGGGGAGATGCTGAGAAGTGAGAGGAGGTCTAGTGCCAAGCTTGGCAACCCACAAAGGTCAGTCATGCAGCCACAAGTCTGGCCACCTTCTAAGTATAACATGGTTGCCCTGGCCTTACTCTCTCAGGGCCAGGACTGTTACATTTCTCCCAAACACACACACACACACACACACACACACACACACACACACACACACACACACACTGAAAGGATGGAGAAGTCTCTTTTGTCTGTCATCAATTCAATTCTCTACTGACTGTGACTCTCCCATTTTTAGCAGCCCAGTGACTAATAGGGAAGCTTTATTTAATCATTTAACATAAGATTCCCTTTTACGAAGGAATGTTTGCTTCAAAGATGTAGCAACAGCCAACATGCAAACATTTTCCCGTGCACATCACAGGCATGATTCCCCCCTATATATCTCCCTTTGTATACCTCAAGACCTATGGAGGGCAATGGGCTCCCAAGTGGAAGAAAACATTATTGCTTGATATTACAAGCATATTTATAGCTCCACTTGTAGAGTACATGGGATTCCCAGGAAAATATTTCTTTCAGGGCTCCAGTCTATTTTGTAAATTATTTGATTAAACATATAGAATTTATGAACTTATGTGAGATATAAACATTTATTGATGAAGATATAGAATCATTAGTTTACAACATTAATCTTTTCATTAGAAATATGGTCGATTTCAAACACTAAACAACAACATAGGGCTGAAATGATTGTCTAAATTATTGCTCTAGACCGTCATCTCCACTTGCTAGGGTTATTGCATCCAGCTCTTTCCTTTTGCAATGTGTCCTTCACAGAGATGCTACATCGGGGCTCAAAGTACCGGCCTGACCACAACATTCCTTTCCTCACAAAGCTTTTGTGGCTCTCCACTGACTTCAGGATCAATACAAAGCCCTCTCTTTGGCATATAAAACCCTTCACTATTTGGTTCCTGCCCATCTTTCCAGCCTAATTACGCATTCCTTTTCCTCATGCAGTAAATGGCTCCAGCCACATTTGCTGTTCCCCATACACAGCATCCTTTCTCCTTTCTCTGTGCTTTGCACAGGTAGTCCCTCAGTGCTTGGCATTCTCTCTCTGCTGTACCACCACCTCTTGAAAGCCTTCATATCTTTCAACCCTCATCTAAAATGCCATGTCCTTCAAGAAGTTATCCGAATTTCTCCCAGTTGTTAGCCCCCCACCCCAAATCTGTGCGTATTTATTTTGTATATAATCTGTATTTACTCATCTGTAACATGCTGCCTCTCCTTAATAACATGCAGGCTACCTGAGGACAGGCACTGCCTCACTTTTGTATTAGGATCTCTGAGACGGAGTTCAATACTTGACACCCAGCAGGCTCTTGGACACATGCTTGTTGATGGCTTTGACAATGTAGAAGTCCCTGCCTGCCCTCATAGAACTCACAAGTTATGACATATCCACAAATAGCTGTGATATCAACTAAGTTGTGAGCACAAGATCGAGATAGAAAGAGCTCAAGAGAAAATGTAGGTTGGAGAGAACTTAGAGCTAGAAAGATCAGAAGGAGGTGGCACCTCAACTAAACCTACATGGAAAGGAAGACTTTTGAAGGGCTTGAAGTGAAGAGAGAGGGCATTCCAGGCTTAGGGGATACTGGGGCAGGGGCTACCAGAGTTTGGGAGAATAGCTCCTAGTCCTGTCTGGCTGGTATATAATTGCATAAAACTATTTATGCAAACAAAATGTAATAATAGTAATATACAACTTCAAATAAACTCTAGAATGAAACAACTCCACAAAAAAACTCCATAAAAAGCAGTAAAAAAAAACCAAAACTCTAAGTGGTAGTATAGAATAGTAAATGGGGCAGCCAGGTGGCATAGTGGATAGAACACTGGGATCTGGAGTGAAGGAGACTTACCTTCTTGAGTTCCAATCTGACCTCAGACATTTACCAGCTTTGTGATCCTGGGCAAGTAACAACACTATTTGCCTCAGTTTCTTCCTCTGTAAAATGAACTGGAGAAGGAAATGGTAGACCACTCCTGTATCTTTGCTAAGAAAACCTCAAATGGGGTCATGGAAAAACAGACATGACTGAAAACGATTGAAAAATAAGAATATTATATAAAGAGCTGACCTTGGAGCCAGGGAGGCCTGGATTTCCAATCCTACCTCAGACACATACAAGCTGTGTGATCCTGGCCAAGTCAAAATCTCTCAGTGCCTTAAGTAGCTAAGTCTGTATGTTGCAAAGAAGATGCAGATGTGCTTGGGTAGAGAGGGAATTTTCTTATTTCAGAGTTCTCCATACCAGAGAACTCACAGGTTCAGTTCCTAGTCTGTTATTAGAGGCAGTTGATAGAGTGCTGGCTGGGTCTGGAATCAAGAAGACCCGAGTTCAAATCCTATCTCAGATGTGAGAACTGAAGCAAGTTATTTAACCTCTGTATGCCTCAGCTTCCTCAATTGTAAAATGGGAGTTTTATATCTCCCTTGCAAGTGTGTTCTAAGGATCAAATGGGATATATCTGTAAAAAGCACTGTGCAATGCTTAACATATAGTAGGTATTATATAAATGTTTGTTCTCCCCCTTCCTGTCGAAGTTATTGCTCTGACTAATATAAAAATGTTCACCAACTTGTGACCTACTATTGAGTGCTGTCTTGTGCATCGTGCAATGACATCATTTTAAAATTTTTATGTGCTTGCTTAACTACATAAATAAAATTAACTGAATAATTAATTTATTATGAAACATCTATTATTAATAAATGTGTCTTACCTATCATGGAAATTTTCAAGAAAATAATAAAGTAGACTTAATCACAGTTCCCATTAATATCTTAATGAGAGCAAAAGTTTTGTATTACTAAAAAGGAAATATATTTGAAAAGTATTCACTTTTACTTCTTTTTAATGTCTGCTTCCGTGTCAAAATGCAACCTATTAGTACAGTACTAGATGCATATAAGTTATAAATAACAAAATGTGTTTTTGATAGGCATGCACTGTCAAAATAATTTGGAGAGCACTGTCCTGGGACACTGAGAGTATTCTGTCATGGTCACATAGCTAGATGTGTCAGGGGCCAGTTTGCTCTGAGTCAGTCTGCCTCTTTATATAACTCCTTACGCAGAACTGAAACGTTCTTTGTGAATTACACCGACTACTTTGTCCTTCACCTTTAAAGAAACAGAAAAAAAAAGTGTGTTTTCAAATCCAAACTGATTTTTTGAGGGTTCAAAGACAGCGATGGAGATGTCTATTCAAGATGGCTCAATGGAGAGAGAACTATAGCTCCATGACCCTGCACAAGTCACTTAACCCTGTTTGCCTCAGTTTTCTCATCTATAAAATGAGCTGGAGAAGGAAATGGCAAACCACTCCAGTATCTTTGCCAAGAAAACTATAAAAGGGGCGGCAAAGAGTGGAACATGACTGAACAAGACCAAAATTCAAATCCTGCTTAGATGCCTGCTGGCTCTATGACCCTGGGCAAGTGACTTAGCTTCTCTTATCCTCAGTTTGCTTATCTGTAAAATAGGGATAATAATAGCACCTCCCTCCCAGGGTTGATGTGAGGATTAAATGAAATGACATGTAAAGTGCTTCGCCAACCTTAAAGTGCTATGTAAATGATAGCTGTTATTGCTATTCTCTCTGCATTATATACTTGGTCTTATCATTTTGTGTTTGGGAGTGAGAGGAAAAGGGGAGTGGGAGAGTGACATTGATGAACCCTTCCTGCACACACCTCATTCCTCCTTCTGTTGGAAAAAAAATTAAAAAAAGATTGAAAGAAGATTGGTCTTTGGCCAAGTAAATTTTTCTCCACCAAGCAGAGGACTTTGGGAATTTTCTGAAGGGTTCCTGTTAGGCAAGGCAGCCACCTCAGATTACATGCATGATTTAGGGGATGAGTGGAGAAATAGTGTAGCTTTCCAACGCATGATCTTAACCCCGGGCTCTGCTGCTAATCTATCTTGGGTGAGCGAGCTGGGGCCTAAGTTCAGTGCAGCCCAGTCAGAGAATTCCCCAGAAATGCAAAGCTTTCCTCTGCCCCGCTCCCATCTCCACATCTAGCTTCAGCTCCTACTATGGAGCTGGAGCCCAAGAAAGGGGCTGAATTAAAATCACCACGATAAACCCCAACCCTTCTCCTGAAGAAGTTAGGAGCAGAGATGCCCTGCATACCACCCATCTGGCCCTTCCCCAACCATAACTTAGCTTGTTAAACACAAACCTGGCAATCACTCATCTCAGCTCAAAATCAGAAGCTTCTTCCGCTCTCATATTCTGCCACTGTATGTCTTCACATCATATTATTCAGGTCAGTTGACTAGTTTAATTCACACAATCCAATATCCTGTATAATATATTAGGGAAAAAAGGTAACATTTACTTGGTTGTACAAGTTGTTCATATTTATTTTGTTTTATTCTGCAATTTTTCATTTTTATCTTAATGACCCTAATAATTTTCTTACCTCTGATGGGCAGAGTCTTCTAAAGGGACTGCTTGCTTTCCTGCCTGCTTACTTTCTTGGATCTGAAAGCAAAGGTAAGGAAAGCCATTTTCTGAGTAAATTGTTTAGTGCCCTGAGGCAAGCCATCCCCTGAAATAGGTTATGGTTATTGACTTGCTTGGCAGGGTTCAGCTGTTATTAATATTGTGCTTCAGGTTTGGTATTCCCATGGATGTCTTGTCTCATTGGTGTGTTTAATTCCTCCAGTTGTATAGTTTGCAGCCCAGTCACGTGTTCTTATTCTTTAAGATTCTTGGACAGCAGAATGTCACAGTAGAAAGAATATTCATCTTTATGCAGACTTTCAACTCAATTTCTCTTGCTCTGCCCTCAGTAACATTTAAGGATAATTATGTGTTATCCTTTCTGTGATGTTTCTTCTGATCCTTTAAGCTCCCTTGTTCCTTTTTTCCTCTCTTTCACCAAGTGATCCTGAATTTATATTGTAATCTTCTTGAGTGCAGAGAAAATCCATTTCTATAAACCCTCGGTAAGCAGTCTAAAAGAGTGCCATTAATGAAAACAGTCTCATAACATCATCATTCTACATGTGTAATTAACTACAGGGTCACTACTGGAAAAATCTAAGTGTATTTGTAATGAAGAAAGAAGCTCTAGTCAGGAAATAATATGTTTCAGGATAAACAAACTCTTTCCTCTTAAATTTCAATAGCAGCTACTAATTACACACTTCGAGTGTGAAAGTTATCATTAAATAACTTCATGTTGCTTAATAAATAAACAATCTTAAGGCATTTAAAATCAATTAACTCTGTAAATGGAACTATGCCGTTAGGGGAGACCAAAGGTTTTTCATCTCTCGTTACTAAGAATCCTCCCATTTTCTTAAACTTTATTTCTTTGCAGAAAAATAATTTAACAATCCCATTTTGACCCCAGTTCTATTATTTATGATCTAGAGATCACTAGCAGTAAAAGTTGTCTCCCCCAAAAAACACAAAGCTGTGAAACAAACATTTACTTCAATATTCAAAAAGAGTTATGATGACATCTCTGTGAGTATTCTTTCCTAAAGGGAAATGGAAACTGATGCATGGCTTTCTGTCCTGCATAATTCTTGTCTACCTTTCCATAAATTCACCATAAAAGATCTACCTAAAAAACATAGATATCTATCCCTTGTTTTTTTTTAATATCTTAAGAGTGACAGTGTATAATAACACTTATTTTTTCTAATTAATTATAATAACACTTAATTTTTCTTATTTTTTCTAGGAAAGGGGCCATTCCTTGACTCACTTCTTAAGGAGTGTTACCTCACTCAAAGTGAAAACCTGAAAAGGCTTTTTAACCTAAAGGAGCCAGGGTCTCCCATTGCATTCTGGGGCATCTTCAGTTGTCCTGATGAATATCTGGCCACTGGACCCAGATGGTTCTGGAAGAGAAAATGAGGCTGGTGACCTTGCACAGCCCTCTCTTACTCAAATCAAAGTCAACTGCAAGTCATGTCATCACTTCCCTGATGTCATGGTCCTCTTAGAAAACAAAGTACAAGCACAACACCCATCCAACCATTGTCTCAAAGTTTACTGCATGACCAGTCTTCTTCCTTTTCCAGTCATATCCTTCATGCTCTCTCTTCCTGTTTTGGTGACTGCAGTCTGCTTCCATGTATATTTTCATTGACTTTAAGATCATCTATAATTTTGATTCTTCTGGGATTACGATAAACAGTAATTTGTGAACATACAGCATGACAGGGAGGATAGTGGGCCTAAAGGAATGGGCTTTCATAATATAATAATATTATAATATTATATGTAATATTATAATATATCATAAAGCAATATAATAAAAATGACAATTTTGCCTAAACATTTATATATTCAATGCCACCCCAGTTAAATAACCAAAAAAAATTATTGTCCTGAATTAGAAAAAATAATGACAAAATTCATTTAGGGGAACAAAAAATGAAGATTATCAAAGAAAATAATAAAAAAAAATGTAAAGGAAGGAGGTTTAGCAGTGCCAGATCATAAACTATATTATAAGGCAGTAATTATCAAGACTACCTGGTACTGGCTAAGTGTGGGACTCCATCCTACTGCAGCTTGATTTCGCAAGTCTCATAAGCAGCAAAAGTTGTATATGAGATATATGTCTCCTGTAACTGTAGGGACATGACTGTGAGGTCAAGTATGTGTCCTTGGGAATCCAGCTGGGCAGAAAATCCACTAAGTAAAAGTTAAATAAGTAAGGGTTGTAAAAGTTATACATTGTATATCTGTGTACTCTCCCAGGAAATGTATGTTTGCTTCTCCTTATCTTGGGATGTAGCCATGATGTCCATTGCTAAGTAAAATTTGATTCCTGAAGCGGCTCGGGGCAGGTGCTTGCTCCTGAGACTGCCCGGGCTATCTTTACCTTGAGTAGTTTGGTGTCTGTGCGCTCCTGTCCAGGTGACCCCTGTTCAAACTCTCCTGTGCAAGATACAGCATCTAAGAAATAGAAAGGTTGAGAAATGGAACAGAGTAGAGATACGATTTACAGTAGCAAATGAGAATAGTAACTTTGTATGTGAGAAATATAAATACTTAAACTTTTGGGATAAGAATTCATTATGTGGTTAAAAATGTAGGGAACCCTGGAAAGTAGTGTGGCAGAAATTAGGCATAGATCAATATCTTACACCAAGATATGGTCACAAGAGATACATGACCATAATATATATAGTATAAAGAGATATAAAGAGCATGGAATGTATTACTTGTCAGAACTATGGATAAGTAAACATTTTATGAACAAACAATTGATGGAGATCAGAGTGAAGAGTAACATGGATAATTTTGATTACATTAAATTAAAAAGTTTCTGTACAAATAAAATAAATGTAGCCAGGAGTAGAAGGAAAGCAGAAAATTGGAGGGAGGGGATTTTACAGTTTCTGAAATAAATGTCTCATGTCTCAAACATATAGAGAACTTTATAAAATCTCTAAGAATATGGGTCATTCCTCAACTGATAAGTGGTCAAAGGATATGAATAAGTAGTTTTAAGATGAAATCAAAATAATTTATAGTTATATAAAAAAGCTCTAAATCACTATTGATTAGAGAAATGCAAATTAAAACGACCTTGAGATAGCATTTTATACCTGATGGATTGGCTAAAATGATTGAAGGAGAAAACAACAAATGTTAGAAGGGATGTGGAAAAATTGGGACACTGATTCATTGTTGGAAAAATATTATGAATTGATCCAGCTGTTTTGGAGAGAAAACTGCAATTGAGCCAATGTTATTAAACTGCCTTATTCCCTTTGACCCGAATATTTGACCAATATCACTACTAGATCTATTTCCAAAAATGATTAGGGGAAAAAGGAAAAGAGCCTATACATTCTAAGATATTTGTAACAGCTCTCTTTGTGGTGGCAAAGAGCTGGAAATTGTGAGGATTCCCATTGATTGGGGAAATGGTTGAACAAGTTGTAGTATATGATTGTGATGGAATACTACTACACATAAGAAATGATGAGCTCGATGATCTTAGAAAAAATGGATAAACTTGCATGAAATAATTAAGAGTGAAGGGAACAGAACCAAGAGAACATTGTCTATAGTAACAACAATATTGTTTTAATAACAATTTTGAATGAAGTAATTTTGACTATCATAAATACCCAAATTAACTACAGAGGATATATGAAGGAAAATGCTCTCTGCATCCAGAGGAAGAACTGATAAATAGAAGTGATCGAAGGATTTCTCCTCTGTGTGTGTGTTTATGTGTGTACATTTGTATCTAATGGCAGCCATCTCTAGAATGAAGGGAGGGAAGAAAAAAAAGGGAAAAATAAATTTACATGATAACTTTATTATATATTTAAGAGGAATTGCAACTTAAACACAATAGATTTGCAGTTTCATGTACAATCATCTTTTTTAAAAATTATACTATGTTATGGAAATGCTTGCTTTATTCAACAAATTAAAAATTAAATAATTTTTAAAAGAACTCATACTTCACTTTAACTGACCGCATCCTAGAATGTCCATCATTATGCATCTTTTACACTTTTAATTTATTATTTCTAGATTTTTTCATCAAGATTTTTCAGTTATATGTGCCTTGAAATTTTATCTAACCTAGCAGTGCTTTAGAATGTTGAAGGCAAGGGATTTCATATTGATTCATTAATTCATCTACTTTTTTGAGTGTCTCCTATGTGTGAGGCACTCTGCAAACAGTATTTGGGTCCTAGAACCTCTGATTAAGATCCTCTGGAGACACATTCTACAATATAGGGAAAGGCTCAACATGTGTTGTGCTATTGACGCATAGAAGTCACTGCACCTTAGTCATATATTATATATGACTGTGCAATTAACCTAATTCCAAGAGCATAAATCCTAGCCCAGCATATTCACTCATTAAAAGGTGACTCCATGGTCACTTCTGATAAAAAAAAAAAACAAAACTGGCAGAAGGGGTTATTTATAATGTTTCTTTGCCTACTCCAATAAATCCCCCAGTATCATTTGCTCAGAATAAGAATGGGGAATTGCAGCTATAGCATCAGAATAAAGCCCTGAATCCAGGACTGCTATGTCTTGCCCTTGATACACCGTTTGGTGATAGCTGTTGCTAAACTGGACTTTGTGGGGATCTAAGTCTGATCCAGAAACAGGAAGATGACGATTGAAAGAAAACCCTCCAGACAAGCAATGAAAGTTACCTCTGGGATTCTGTCTAGAATTTTTAAGTACTCAGACTAGTCTATTTTGATGGCAACTTCATCTCTTCCAGGAACATTCCAATCCATTGAATTAGTCTAGACACTCCTCCAGTGCCTACACCACTATTGGCAACTATTTGATGAGATGGAAAAATAAATGTCCATACAAGATAGAGAAGAGGAAATTTTTCTGATTGTCATAAGTCGACAGAGAGTCATAGATTCATGCAAGGCAGAAGCTTTACAGTAGAAGGGGACCCCTATATCAATTAAAGATCAGTAACAGTTCCTCAGTTTTGAAGGGTGCTACTGTTATTTTATATCCAGACTTTGGGCTCTCTTGTCACTCTTCCAGTTGATTGCATAGGATTCATAAGATATGACCCACAATCACTGCATAAACAAGATATTAAAAATAACCCAAAGCTTCCCAGTAGACAAGATAGACAAGAGGCAGAGTTAGATTTTAAAATGTTTTATCTTAATTTATATTTTGGTCTCCCTTGGATGGGTAAAAATAGCTTATCATGAAGAACAATCCATTGATAACACGAAGAAGGCTACTCTCACACAAAATCCATGCCTCTTTCCAGCATGCCACTCCTCCATACATATTATTAACGCTAGTTGACTATTACCCTTCTCTCACACTTGAAGGAAAGAAAATACATCTTGAGGGATCATGGCACATCATCATCCACTTCAACAATGAGAACCTTCATACTGCCAGGCAGCTTAGTCTCAGGGTGAATAATTCCATGAAAACTAATATTCTAAATTCTAAATTTGGGTCATGTTTTATATATATGGAGAAATCCATTATATCAAAACACTTGCCTTTGTGACCTCCCAAAATTCAATGAATATTTATTCATTCAAATCAAACAATAAATATTTATTGAGTGCCTATTATATTCACCATACTAGACACTGTAGAGAATGTTGAAAAGACATGGCACACAGCTCTCAGCCCTACATGAAGCTAACAACCTATTTGAGGAGATAAAACATTTGCACATTAATAAAGGAATCCAGGGGACTGAAAGATCACTGTTCCCCAGGCAGTCAGGAAAACTTCTTATTGGAGATTGGGCATGAGCCTGCCCTTAAAGAAAGAATAGTCAGTCTCCAGTCAACAATCATTAAGTGCTCGTTCAGTCATTTCTCAGTCTTGTCTGACTCTCCATGACCCCATTTGGGGTTTTCTTGACAAAGATACTGGAGTGGTTTGCCATCTCCTTCTCTAGATCATTTTACAGATGAGGAAACTGAGAAAAACAGGGCTAAGTGACTTCCAGCATCACAAAGCTAGTGTCTGAGTCCAGATTTGAACTCAGGAAGATGAGTCTTCCTCACTCCGGGTCGTGCCCTCTATGCATTATGGTGCCACCTAGCTCTCCACTTAAGTACCTACTATGTACCAAGTACTGTGCTAAGCACTAGGGATACAAAGATAGGATTTTCCAGGGGGAAGAGTATTGCTAGAGAAAGAGGATGACCTCTATTTCCTGAATGGGGAGTTGATGCATAAGAATCCTGTTGCATATATATCATCTTCCCGCCTATAACCACTAAATCTAACTGTCCTGAATAAGATAATCGGTACACTGAAGATTCAAACTCATTGTTCTTATATGATATCTTATAGGAGCTGGAGCGCAGATTGAGTCTAACCCCATTCATTTCACTTAAAGCTATGCTGGTAAATGTTTTGACAATCAGCGCTCTTGGATGTATATGACCCGATTTGAAATTTAATTTGAAGTCTTAACCATTTCTACATGACTTTCTCAAGTCTAAATATCAACAAAATAATAAATTAAGCCTTGATCTGAAGCATTTAGAGATATCTGAGATGTAAATGATCACACTAAAAAATTTTAATAATCTGCTCTCACGAGCTAGTTTGAAGTAGCTCTAGCACATGCCTGATTTTACTATTATCAATCGAAGGAAATGGACTGCCCCAAGACTATATAAAGAGTAAGCCACACAAAGGCAGGATTCAATCTGAATTCTTTAGACTCCAACTACAAAATTCTTTCAACTCTACCACATGGTCTCTCTCATACCAAGAAACACAACCAGTACTGATCCCTCTAGCTTCTTTCTCAGGATTCCAAGTACAGAAGTCAGGTTATACAAAAGATTGCAGGATATAGTCATCATGGACCCTTTCTAATGGCACTTGTGCCATTCCTCGGCACAGTTTAAGTGAACCTTATTTCCCCAGCTTGTAAAAAGGATATTGCTGTAACTCCCCTTCATTCACCAAAAATATATTGACCTTAAATAATTTTTATATCATGTTGGATATGGTCCATTATTAATGCTTTCCATGCTACATAGCTAAAAGGTGGTTCAAAGCCTATGGCTTGCTGGTAGCCACATAATATTTTAATAAAGACAAGGATTGGAAAAAAGGATTGAAGTAGAGGGTTCAATATGGCTCCACCTAGAGGGTTTTTGTTCTTTGCCATCACATATCCCTTTCATCTGCAAGAAGCCTCCAAAAAATGTTGGCAGAAGGAAAATTAGTCACCCTGAAATGAGTTTGAGGGTCATAGTGCCTCTATGGGTGTTATCAGGACTTTCTGCTCTAAATAAGATAGAGTCTTGATACCAAGAACTTGTTCCTGGTGAGCAAGAAGGCAAAGCTCAAAAGCATTATAAGCTGACTGGCTGTGCTGTTTTTTAAAAGAGCTTGACCCCTGCAGGTGATCACCCTTCTCCTGGGGAGAAAAAGCCAGCTACAGCTAACATGCTGAGAAAAGTTGAGGAATTTTCTTGAATCTGATAGTGCATTTGTGGAGGTCCTCCTTCCTAAAAAGAGCTGAAGCTTAAGGCTCTGAGCCCTAAGCTATAAGAAAGATGGCAGAGCACATCCTTTCTCCTATAGTGAAGAGAGTACATGTCCATTGAAAACTTTAGCTAAAGCTGAAAGCTGGAATCAGAAAGATCCACAGCCATGTGGCCAGAAGAGTAATACCTAGCAATACCCAGAAGATAAGCACCTGGCAGTGACTGCCATGGGAGCATTGGCCAGTGGACAATATCTACCCCCCAAAAAGCTAGCAGTAACAAACACTAGCAAGAACAGTATGATGGCATCACCAGAAAACAGCAGCACCTCTGCCTCATCAGGAGCACAAGCAATTTAAGTGTGTTTTGGCCACATTTGTTTCCTATATTCATGTCCTTCCACAAGTATGCACTGGTCATACATATTCCCTATATGTGTACCCCTCTATGAATGTTGGCCAGTGTGTCCAATCTTCACACCAGTGCTGTGTGTATTTGGGAGAGAGTATGACTCAGATTGATGAGGAAAATTTATAAGGAAAATGACCACTGGGCTTACTACTATTTATTTCATTAGGCACATTTGCTTTGAAGCAGTAAAATTAAACATATCAATAAAATTAAATTATTTAAATAAATAAAATAAATATATATAAATAAATATATGATCAAATAAATTTAATTAATTAAAGTTAAACATATCAATGGTGACTCAGAAATTGTGGTTTTGAGTGTATGAAGATCCATAAAGTACCTTGAACTTAAAGTAGCTTGTTGAGGAGATGAGCATTTGAAAGGGGGTGCACAATATTCTGATAAACCCAGATACATAAGCAGTATCTTAATATATCACTGATTTTTTTAGTAGATGGACATCAATCAACTCAGCAAGGGTTTAAAACTGAATTGCCCACACTTGGGAGCATGTGTTTATTCAACAGTCAGGAACAGCAACTAGATGGTGAAGCATATAGAGTACCAGGCCTGGAGTCAGGAACATTCCTCTTCCTGAGTTCAAATCTGGCCTCAGACATTTACTGGCTGTGTAACCCTGGGCAAGTCACTTAAATCTGTTTGCCTCAGTTTCTTCATCTGTAAAATGAGCTGGATAAGAAATGACAAACCACTCCAGGATCTTTTTCCAAGAGTGGGAGGAATCTAAACTCTGGGAGCAAGGAACTGAGAATCCATTATCACAATAAGAAAGAAGGAAGATATTGAATTATGGGGGCGAGGATGCAATACCTGCTGTTGGTAGAACTGAGGAGGGTACCACACCCTATCTCCAGTCTGTGGATACCAAGATTGCACAACTGGAAAAAACAGGGCTTCTTTGAAGATGTATATCAGATGTACAGTTGCCAAGCAGTTGTGCTGAAAGGAGACAAACTGGGATGCAGGAGAAGGAAGACTTAGAAAGGGGAGATAGGGAGAAGGAGAGGAAAGAAAAAAGATGGAAAGGGAGAAAAGTAGGAAGAAGAAGGATGAGACAATGGGAGAGCAAGGAGATGATAGAGTAACAAGAAAGGAAGAAAGACAGAGAGAAGATACAGTAGGAGGAATGAAGGAGGAGAGATGATAGCATAGAAGGAGAGTTCCCCTATGGTCTGCAGATTCTGGCTTTGTTCATTGACATGCATTAGTGAAGGTTTATTATAACTTGAACTTGAAAAAAACCTAAAATTCTGCAATGCCTTGACTCAGCCATGTGATTGTCTTCCCATTCTATACAATCCCTCCTAGGTCAATTGTTACCATATACAGTACTGCTGCTTAGGGAGCACAGTTTCTTCTCCAGAAATCTCTAGTTCACCTCATTTATCAATTATACAAAAACCATAATTCCTAAAAAGTGTCACACATCTGGAGGGTAACCACTGATATAACTGACTGTATGCATGGGACATGCCTAGTATGTCCCTCCATTGAGACAGATTAACTTTTAAGGCAATAAATGACTTGGTCATAGCAATTATAAACCTACTGATTTGACAATGAATGAATCCCACGCAATCCAAACATTCTAGCAATCAATACAGTAGCTTGTCCCTGAAAAGTACCTTAAAACCTTTCAGAGCTAATATTTTAAAATACAATTTAATTGGAACCTCTTAAAAAATGAAATCTGGTCTTAAGTATTTTCATGGTGTTAGAGAGAACATTGCACTATTAAAATTCAGAAAATCATGCATTATTAATCTGCACAAGAAGAGTAAAGCAGAAAGTACAGTAATTATACAATGAATGCAATTCATTAGGCAGCCAAGGTAGACTATTTGGGCTTCAAAAAAAACTCTCATCCCAAGCAGAGTTTTTTGCCTGAATTATTCTTATAATTATCTCAATTCTCCCTTTTGCCTGTACTGATAACAACCTGAATGTCAGTTCCTCTCTGTTCCTATTATCACTGCCCTGGTACAAGTTCTTATTAGCACCTTTCGAATTCTTCACCAAGCTAAGAAATATTCCTGCCTTCAGTCTCTTCTCCCTTCCAACACAGCCTTGACTGAACTAGTATTCCTAAACTTATGTTATTCCTCTGCTCAAAAACCTTCAGTACCTCCCTCTTATTTGCCATCCAGAGTAGGAACTAGCATGAGGGAGTTGAGCTTTTATCTCAGGCCCCAATATGGAGGTGGGGCATGCTTTTTCTCTTCAACCTAACACTTAATATCTGATCCTGACCAGCCTACTACACCTTCAGCTAGACTCCAGGCTGCCACACCCTAGGGTCTTGTGACTGTTCCAGCCCTTTTCAGAGCCTGCTGTCACATTTGTGTCCTCTACCCTTGATATGCTGACTAGTCTGCTGTCCTTCCACAAAGGACTTCTAGAATCAGAGTGGTAGATAATTGGCAAGGAGTGGAAAAAAAGGTGACATGGGCCAGAATCAGGCACTTCATGATATAGTTGGTAATATAATTGTGCTTTAGTACATAGCATAAAAATGAGTAATAATATAGTCAATGAGTAATGCCTTCAGAATCAGGAAGATCCAGACTTAAATCCTGACTCCAGCACAGGCAACTCTCTGACTATCTAACACCATCATGACCCTGCCTACTGCAGGTGTCACCCAGGATATCAAAGCAGAGTATATGGTGGACTCAAGCAGAGATTTCCCAGTGTCCTCCTCTTCCCTTTCCCAGCTCCCCAAGAGTTTTATCCCGACCTTGAATATAAAGGGCATTCTGGCAACAAGAAACAAGAGGAAGAGAGTGGCTTCTTTAGTGGAGGGGATGTGTTATATTGACTTAATTTGTATGAGTAAAAGGCCAATACCACTTTTTGTTAAGGAACAGACAGGTACACTTGGTAGAAGCCATTACTATCTTCCTGCAGAACCATTTTATGCTGTCAATAGAGTTCAGTAAAATAAACTGTAAGAACCAATCTGTTCTGACATAGCAAAACATTCCTTCTTTTTTTTTTCCTTGTACTACAACTGCCAGAAAAAAAAAAGTTTTAGTCCTGTGTTTTTGGCTACAGCTATAACTAGTTATAATTTCATACAATAAATATTGGGATTTTTTTAAGGATAAAAGAAAATTTACCTTGACCACAGTTATGACTAAAAGATGTCATTAAAGTTTATTGAACTTTGAGAATCAATTCATACATAACTTACCAACCAAATTTTAACTAAGAAAGATAACTGCGAATACAAAAAGGCCAGTATAATAAGTCTCCTTGTGGGCAGGGATTTTCATTTTTTAAAATCTTTTTCCTCAGTATTTGGCACAGTGCCTTGACTATAAGCAGACTTTTAACAAATACTTGTTGACTTGAAGTAAAAAAATAAATCAAATGAAGAAATTTAAGCAATCATTTGTCATATAACCAGCTAAGGTAAAAACAGTCTGAATTCAGTCCCAAAACATTGTTTACTTGGGAGTGAGGAAAAGAAAAAAGAAAGGGGGTGGTACTTATGGGAAGATGGAATAGATAGAAAAGGGAAATTTTTTTAAAAGGAGAGGAAAACAAAGATTTGGTTTTTTTAACCTGAGGTATCTATGTAATTCCTCCACTGCTGATCTCTTCTCATTTCTTTTCATAGGTTCTTGAAGGTTATAACAATGAGCTAGAAGTTTCATTAACTTCTTGAAAAGTGTAAGATCCCTAAAAACAGGGATTAATTTGTTTTGTCTTTGTGTTCCCAGTACAGTATATTGCACATATAAAAGACAGGAACAAAAACTGAACCTCTGATTTCATCGATCTGAGAAATTCCCAGAATTCCTCTCTAACAATGTATGTCAGTATCTTCTCTGCAATTTGTAGGTTTTGAGAGTAGCCTGGGATAACAAAAGATTAAGTGATTGTCCCAGGATCACACAGCCAGTATGACTGAACCCAAGCCTTCCTAATTCAGGCCCCTACTCTCTGTCTACTGTGCTCCACTACGCATAGTAAATATGTAATAAAAATTTGCTGGATTGAATCAAATTAGATTGATAGATGCTACCAAGTTTTAAAAGGCACCACAACTGTCAGACTGGGTTGTCATCATCCTATGACTAACCCAGTTAAATAGGAAGATGCTTATCCCCAGAGTTTGATCTCCAATTGTTAAATATGTTGGCCACAACAACTCATTAAATTTTCTCTATGAAGAACTGATAAGTTTTTAACCTGCATTGGTGAAAAAGAATAACCATGTAGACGATAGGCTTTCAAATATCTCAGTAATTACTTCAAATCCCAACCTTTTTTTTTACCTTTATAGACAAAGGCAGAGTTTTATTTTCTTGTAAAGCAAAGAGGGATGCAAGTGATTTTTTCAGAAAAGAAATTTTCTCTGCTGAACTCCAAACAAGAAAATGGACTCATATGCTCTCTTTCTCTGACTTACTTCCTCAGCATCTCATGCTTTATGTAGATGAATGCAGCAATAGCATTAGTACTTTTCCTAAAGGACAGGTTTTTTTTTTTTTTTATTAGATCTAGTAGATCTAGCCCTAGATTAATCAGAAAATCCAGGACCAAATGGACATATAGAGAATCAATTATTCAGGACTATCCAGAACCTATTTAAAGGTATGAGTAATATTGCTCTGTCATTGTGATTCAAAGTATAGAGACTCAGACAGAAAAATGCAAATTCCCAGAATTTTAGACCTGAAACAGAGTTTTGAGAGTGATCCGGTTCAAGCGCACTTAATGTGGGGACCATGAATTTTTAAAAATATGTTGATAACTACATTTCAATATAAGTAGTTCCATTTGTATTTCATTGTATTTTATTTTTTGCATTTAAAATATTGACAAGGTGTCTGTAGATATCATGAATAAAGGTCTTTTTTTAAGGAATGGCATTTGAGCTGAGAGCTTTGAAGGAATCTAGAAATTCTAAAACATGGAGGCAAAGAGGAGGAATTACATTCCCTTTTCAAATTTGTGTCACCATCTACTCCTGTTGTAACTTTAAACCATAGAAGAAAACCTATGTGTGTTTGAGTGTTGCAGATGGAGATGCAGAGTTGCAGAGCATGGGAGAAACTCAGATAAGGAGGGTATCCATTTTCCCTCTGGATTGACTGCTGTAGGCAGCTAACTACTTATCCAGTAAGTTAGATTACAGCCTGAAAGATTTCCATGCATTCTCTAGGTCCCAGTTCCTTTTTGAGGAACAGTGGGAGGGATTTTTCCAGAGCTTCCTGTCAGTCATTTCTCTTGGCACATTACTTAGCAAAATCAAGGGCAAGCATGTTAACAATGCCTTACGTAATACTTTTCTCATATATAAGTCAAGGTGTCGCAGTGATATTGTGAAATGAAGTTTGACCAAACCAGAAAATCACTTGAAGCATATAGATTAAAACTAGTTTCTTTATTCTCAGGCTATGTCACCATGAAGCTCAGAAATTTTTAAAAATCATACAATCAAAACTTCTTGCTTGGACCTGGGGTGAGAAAATTAGCTGATTGGATTTTTCATTTTCCAAATAGTTGTTTTGACTAAAGCCTTAATCCTATGTATTCTTTTCCTAGAAAATGCAAGTAAATCCTGTGAGTTATATTCTATGCAAAGTGATAAATGTTTTAGCCTATAATTTCTTCTCCTTCTAAGACAAAGTAATTAGAAATTCACCAATAGCCATTACAAATTATCTCCTGCCAAAAAGCAGACAAAATTATCTCTTTAAATGTGATACCGGACAAAATTCATTGAAATTCAATATAAAAATTTAGGTCCAGGGATGAAACAGTGTTTCCTACCTAGTGTAAGCTCACATATTTTTCTACTGCATTATTCAACCAGAGGAGAGATACGAACATTGTATGCCCATTAGGGAAGACTAGCTAAAATGGTAGAGAAAGAGGGAATAGTAGACAGACAGTAGAGACAAGCTCTCTTTAGAACTATAAGAAAGATCTAGAAGAACATGAACCCAAAGAGTGATTGGACAATCTTGAGAGAAACCTCAACTATTCATTTTTCCATCTCCAAATCATAAATTTGGTCCACAGGTAAGTGAATCAAGCATGAACTGTGTAAGAGGGGAAGGATGGGAACTCTGCTGCTTTGAGCGCCAGAACAGTAGGACCCTGGATTTCAGTGTCTAGGATCAGACCAGGGGAGGCTACTTTGAGTAGCTGTAATTAAGACACAGCTCAGGGACAAGTGACTAGGATAGGTATGGTGGTACTGGGAGCTGGGCTACAGTTCTGCCACTCTGAACCTGGAGAACTTTCAATGAAGCTGAGAGGGACTGGAAAATGCAATTGACTACTGGCATCCCACTCAGAGGCAAGCCTCTAATTGTGTCACCTAGAGACATAACAAGGACTGGATCCTGAAAAGCTTAGTCTGGGAGGGCAGTGAGCCTGCTCTAGATGAGAAAATGCCCTAGATCAGACCACTTAGGGCCCACTAAAAGTTGACCTGAACTACACTTATAATCATTGAAGAACCTCAATGCCTGGAGGATGCAATGCTAGGATTCCAGATAATATAAAGGAATACAAGGCCCTAGAATTCTATCTAGACATGTAGGCAGCTTGACCTTAACAAAGAGTTAAAATTTGGGAACAAAACTAGAAGACTGAGTAAACAAAAAATTTTCCCATGATAAAGAACTATTATAGTGCAAGGGACAGCCCAAATACACCTGGAAGAGGAGAATTACTTCAAAATATCTATAAGCAAAGCCTCAAAAAAAAGAAAAAAATAACTTGGCTACAAGAGCAACTAGAATTCCTAGAAGAAATCAAACAAGGTTTTTTTCAGTATAATTGATATTAAAAATGAAAGGAAAGAATTGGAGAAGAAATGAGAGATTTGGAGAAACGACTTTTTAGAATGAGAGGAATCTAACAAAAAAAATAGAATATAAACACCTAAGTAGAATCTAAATGTGACAGATTTCTTGTGATTATTTGATGGGATTAGAAAGGAGACAGTGGTTCAGTGCTCTCTGAACCTCGATAGAGTTATGAAGACCTAAGTTCAAATCACTCCAGTTTCTTTGCCAAAAAAACCAAAACAAAACCCATGGACAATATGGTCCTTCAGATTACAAAGAGTTGGATGTGAATGACCAACAACAAGAAGAAAGTAGTGGTTATATCCTCAACTGTTCATGGCACTTATACAAAAGCTGATCATGTCTAAAAACATAAAATCATCACAAAGAGATACAGAAATGTTAGACACATTTTTTCTGACCACAATGCAATAAAAGTCATATTTAATAAAAGATCCTTAAAGAAAGAATTAAAAACCAATTGGAGATTAACTTAATTCCACAGAATTGGTAGGACAAATTAGAGAAAGTATAGATAATTTCATTAAAATTAATGACAGCAATGAAACAACAAAACACAATTTGTAGAATAAAGTCAAAAATAATTCCTTAAGGAAAAATCTTATCTCTAAACACTTTTAACAACACAAGGGAAAAAAATAGATCAATGAATTTGACATGAAAATTAAAAAAATAGAAAACCAGTAAATTAAAAAAACCTTAATTAAATACTAAAATAGTAATTCTGAATATTAAAAGAAAAAATCCATTTATTTATTAAAGAAAATTAGGAACTATTTTTAAGTAAAAAAATACATCAACCATTAGCTAATCTGATTTATTTAAAGAGACCAATGAAACTGCCTACATCAAGAATAAAAAAAGTAAGCTCACAAAAAAGAGAAAAAAATAAAATTAATTATCAGAAACTATTTTGCCCAACTGTATGCCAATAAATCCAACAATTTAAATTGCATGAATATTTGGGGGCAAAAATGTATAAAATGCCCAGATTAACAGGATGAGAAATAGAGGATTTAAATAAATCAATCTCAAAAGAAGAAATTGAACAAACTACAAATGAACTCCCAACTCTAGGCTGATTTGCAAGCAAAGTCTATCAAATTTTCAAAGAATAATTAATGCCACTATTACATGAACTATTTGTAAAAAATAAGAAAAGAAGAGATCCTGCCAAGTTCCTTCTGTGATCACAGGTTGTGTTCATTTTTCATTTTTGAAGAAGGCCATGACATCAGAGAAATAATGACATGACTTGCACTTGACTTTGTTTTGAGTGAGGGAGGGCTGTGCAGGTCACCAGCCTCACTTCTCCTCCAGAGCCATCTGAATCCAGTGACCAGATATTCATCAGGACTACTGGAGATATCCCAGGATGCAATGGAAGACCTTGGTCTTTTTAGGCTAGACCTTTTGAAGTATTCGCTTCCAGTGAGGTAATGCCCATTGAGTGAATAGGCCTCCTTAAAAAGTAGTCAGAGAATGGTCCTTTTAATGAGCAAAAGAAAAAAAATAGCAAAATCAAACTGGGAGGGAAAGAGAAACTGTTAAAATTGATAATCACTGTAAGTCAGCTATTAAGTGGAACTTGGGCAGGGACCTATTGTTGTCCAAACTATGGGCTTCAGAGTGCACTGGGTTTAAGGTTTTGGGAACAGAAAGGAAAGAAGGAAGGAAGGGAAAAAAAGAAGGAAGGAAGAAAAGAAAGAAGGAAGGAAGGAAGGAAGGAAGGAAGGAAGGAAGGAAGGAAGGAAGGAAGGAAGGAAGGAAGGAAGGAAGGGACGGAGGGAGGAAAGGAGGGAGGGAGGGAGGGAGGACATCTAACTGATATACCGGAAGTGGAAAGGGAGACAGAAGGGAGACGATGAGACCATGACATCAGAGAAATGATGACATGACTTGCACTTGACATTGTTTTGAGTGAGGGAGATTGTACAAGGTCACCAGCCTCACTTTCTCCCCCTAAGCCCTGTCCTCTGTGACATAAATATGATCTGGATATCTATGTCAGGGTGAGTAAAAACAGAGAAACATAGACCAGAGTTCTCAAATCTATGTGTGTGTGTGTGTGTGTGTGTGTGTGTGTGTGTGTGTGTGTGTGTGTGTGTGTGTGTATCATTGATCCCTTTGGCAATCTGATGAAACCTATGGACTCCTTTTCAGGTTGATGTTTGTTACCTCCATCTGTTATTAGAGGAAGTGCTATACTTCAGTTAGAGGCTAGTGAAAATAAAGATGTAATTTTTTTCCATCTAAATTTATGAACCCCATGGACATCAATTCACACACCTTTTGGAGGTCCATATGTTCCAGATCAAGATCCCTAAAGTGTATTGATGCATAAATTTTAAATAAAATATTGTCAAGGAGACTATGCAACATATCAAAAAAGATTATACAAGGATGATTTATCATGAGAAAGACAGGGTTGATTCAATATTAGGAAAGCTATAAAAATGATTGACCATGTTAATAAGAAAAATAGCAAAAGTTATATGATTAAATCAATAGATTCAGAGGGGAAAGATTTTGACAAAATACTAATTTCTATTTTTTTAAAAAACATAAGAATATTTAGATAGTGAAAGATTCACAGTAAACAGAAGAGCAAAGAAGAAATTATTTTTCAACTCTATGGACAGATGGAGAATTGATGACCAAATCAAAGACAAGCAGTATCACAAGAAATAAAATGGACAGTTTTGATTACATAAAATTAAAAAAAAGTACACAAGTAATGTAGCTAAGATTAAAAAGGAACCAGTTAACTGGGGGAAGGCAATCTTTACAGCAAATTTCTCTGACAAAGGTTATCATTTCTAAAATATGTAGGAAAGTGATTCAAATTTATATAAATAAGATCCATTTTCCAGTTAATAAATGGTCAAAGGGTGTGAAGAGGCAGTTTTCTGAAGAAGAAATTCAAGCTATCAGTAATCACATTTAAATGCTCCAAAACACTAATAACTCTAAAGAAGAAAACTGAGACAACTCTGATATTCCAGATTGCACCAATCAGATCAAATGAGTAGACCAAAAAGAAAAAGGGGGAGGGGATGGAATTACAAATGTTGGAGGAAAACAGGCATCAATATACTGTTCATAATTGTATGAATTTGACCAGCAATTCTAGAAAACAATTAGGGACGATGTCCAAAAATTTACTGGACAGGGCTTACCCTATGATTCAGCAATATCATTAGTACTGTATCCCAAAGAGAGCAAAGAAAGAGGAAAGGATCCTTTTGGACAGTGTTTATGGTATCTTTTTTGTAGTGACAAAGAATTGAAAACTAAGAGGAAGCCCATCAATTAGAGAATAGGTGATTAAAATTATGGAATATGAAACTAATGGAATATTATTGTCCTATATGAAATGATGAAAGGAATAGTTGCAGACAAATCAGGGAAGATCATTATGAGCTGATGCAGAGTGATGTGATCAGTATCCATACATATCCATACATATGTATATGTATGTATAAGGCTATATATATATATATATATGTATATGTATACACACATATATGTACATAATTGCAACATCCCAAATACAAATTGATTTTAAAACTTTAGAACTCTGATAAAAAAATAAACAGCAGCATTTTTTAATTCATTGTAGCACCTCCTCTAGACTACTCTCCCAGTTTATACCCACACACATTGGATGCCCAAGGAGTCAACTCTCATGAGGTTCTAGGATACCTTATGAGCCTAGCTCCTAAAAAGTGTAGATGCCAAGTCCTTATTAGTGTGCTTTCCATTTCCACTCATGCCAACAAACAGTTTGCTTTTAACAAAGATACTTATTAGGAAAGTATAATAAAAACAGTAGCTAAAAAACCTCCCCCTTCATAAACCTGAAGCACACTCTCACAAACTCAAGAGAATTGTAAGGAAGTTTACATGAAGTGAATGCTTGTGGCCAAGATTATACAGAGTACTGGTAATCTAGTAGTTCTCCGCATGTTGGCTCCTCATGAAGTTAGGCAGGCTGTTCAGCTGGGCTCCCAGGTTCTACTTTCTACAACACTACTCTGGATTTCACTATTGAAT
This sequence comes from Bettongia penicillata ogilbyi, assembly GCA_023548195.1. Lineage (NCBI taxonomy): Eukaryota > Metazoa > Chordata > Mammalia > Diprotodontia > Potoroidae > Bettongia > Bettongia penicillata. Next base: position 1,711,001 of record JAJHZJ010000831.1, on the reverse strand, counting down.
CCATAGTCAGCTGTGGTGTCATAGGTCCCACTCTGTCTAGTTGCCTGCGTGCTGATTCTGTATCTGAGTCTGTCTGGAGAGTATGTGCTAGCTCTTTCCTACTAGAGTGTGCTAGGCATCATAGTTGGTAGAGGAAGGGAAAAAGAGAAAAATCATCTTCTTGTTCCCTGCAGGGGCATCCTCTAGAGATTGTACCTGTCCAGTGCTCACCTGAATTCCCAACTCTTCCAAATTCTTTTAATGCTTACTCAGGGCAAGGTTAATCGTTATTCATCTGATAATGTTGCTCTCCTAATTTATTTAATGAAGGTACCACTGTATTTTTTACAGGTAGCTTGATAATATGCTAATACTTTTGAGATTTGATCATAATTCTTTAATTTTTAATTTATGAAATAAAGCAAGTATTTCCATAACATAGTGTATAATTTTTTGAAAAGATGATTGCTGGTTTCTCCCATTTGTTTTAATTCTTCTACACAATATGACTAATGTGAAAAAGTGTTTAATAAGAATGTATGTGTAGAACCCATATAAGATTGCATGCAATCTCGGGGATGGAGGAGGGAGGGAAGGGAAGAAAATTTAAAACTTATGAAAGTGTTGAAAACTGAAAATAAATACATTAAGAAAAAAAGGAAGAGAAGATGATAGCACATGAAACTGTAAATCTATTATGTACAACTTGTATTCTTCTTAAATAAATAGTAAATTTATCATGTAAATTTTTCTCCTTCCCCCGTCCGCCCTAGATATGACTACCATTAGACATAAATACATGTGTGCTTATGTGTTTATATATATATATACACATATATAATATGTGTATATATGTATATGTATTACATATGTAAAAACTTTCTATGCATACTCCTTTATATCTGTTCTTCCTTTGTATGCTGATAGTATCTCCCTTCATATGTCCTTTGCAGTTAGTTTGGGTATTTATAATATTCAAAATCATTCATTCCTTTATTCATAGGGCATACATTTCTTCCTCTCCTCCTTAGTATTATTGAAATCTTAAGCTTAGATGATCATAATGCAACTCCCCTTCATTAGTTTCTCTTCAGATAGGTTTGACTGTCAATTTTTTTTTTAATTTAACCTAAACTTTTCTATTTCTATAAAAATTGTATTCATAGCATTCTATACTTTAATCATTTGTATAAAATTGCAGGTTCTTTAGTGGAGTTATATATAATCTCCCTCTCCTTTTATTCTTTGATTTAAAGGATTTAGCCCCCAGTCCAGTAGAAACTCACTCCTTTTAGGACTAATTATTGTCAACAAATCATCTAGACCTTAGATTGTATTATAGGACAAAAGTAATTTATTTTGAAGTAGAAAATGTTATTATATCAAATAAATGAATCATCAGCAAGCATCTTCAAAGTCTGGGTCCCAAGCAAACTATTGTTCTCCTCCAAGTTCCTCCAGGGATGGAAAGTTTTGAGTCCCTTCTGGTCCCATCTTTTAAGTCAATTAGGACAGCTAGAAATATTGTGATAACAACTTGCTCATTACCTAAGAAATACTTTATCCCCAGGACTGCTGCAAGAGGGGAAATCTCCTCAAAATCTGAAAGAGTACAGACTCCACCAAGTCTGCAAGTCAGACATCAGAGGGGGTGATGAAACTTGCTGGCACTGCATTATTACAGTTACATAAGCATGCAATGTCCTATGGCAGAAGAAGGTAGAAATCCCAACATCTTCCATGGAATGTACCGTGTCATGCAAATTTCTTCTCCCTTACTTCCATTTTTCTTGCTATTTTCCTTTGCAATAGTCTTTTCAAAACATGCTTTTACATGCTTCTCCACTCAAAACTCTAAGTCACTAAGCATCTTAGGAAGAGAAGGTAACTGAAGCCACACTGAAGTATGAAGATACTAAGATGTTGGAGGACCTCTGTCTCTATGAGAGTGAACTTCAAAACTTCAGTCAACTAGAGGTATAGATGGCTGGCAAACTAAAGCCCAGATAGGAAAGCATTGGTTGTCATAGTATGGTACTGGCATGGTGCTCTATGAAATCAGTCTCAACAAAATGTCCCCACAGTTTTGGTAAAACAGATCCTGTCAAGTTACAGTGTAAAACCCAAAGGTACAAGTTGTGAGGTCATTAATCCATGTTTAAACATCTGTTTCTAGGCAAATAAAACTCATGAAATTATAATCATCCACATGGCAATAGCTAATTCTGTGTTGAGCAAATAGTTATGCATCTTATGGGGTACTTAGATCAAGAAGGAATAGGTACACTACAAAACAAAGGCACAGCATAGTCACAAAAGCCGACCATTATGAACTCCATGTGACTTAATTGCTGTGATGAAGGGCAGCCTTTCTTGTGATAAGAAATAGACCAGGGAATAATTTGGGGGAGGTATGTGGAATACTTAAAACAGCCTGGATTTAAGCAGTATAGAGGTGGAGAATCTGCCATCCCAGGAGATGATAGAGAGCTGCTTCCTTGCTCCTATGAAGGAGCTGATATAATGACACTACAGCAAGTATATCACAAAACTGTGAAAGAAAAGCCATTCCAAAGGTTGTGTTTGAAATATAATATTCAGTTCAACTGATATTTACTAAGAGACTTTTACATGCAAGGCAAAGTGCTAGATCTTTCTTTCAAGAAAACTGAGACTTAACAGGGAGGAAATCATATGCACACAAATAATTATGATAAAAGAGAGAATGAGAACCAGCATGGCAGTGGATAGTAAGTCATCATTGAATCAGGAAGACTTGAGTTCATGTTTAGTCTCTGATACATAATGGCTATAGGAATCTGGGTAAGTTGTTTAACCTCTCAGTGCTTTGGGCAGCTTTCTAAAGGATATCTAGGTGACTCAGGATAGAGTGCCAAGACTGGAGTCAGGAAGACTCATCTTCCTGAGTTCAAATCCAACTTCAGACACTTATTAGCTGTGTGACGCTGGGCAAGTCACTTAATCCTGTTTGCTTCCATTTCTCATCTGTAAAATGAGCTGGAGAAGAAAATTGCAAATCACTACAGTATGTCTGCCAAGAAAACCCCAAATGGAATCATGAAGAGTCAGACAAAACTGGAAAACGACTGAACAAAAAGCAACGACAAATAACACTATAAATTGCAGAGCATTTGCCCATGCATTGGCAGATGGAGGTTGCTCACAGAGAAGCTGAAATTACCATCTCATTCAGAAATAAAGTATATATGTTTTAGTGGGAAATATAGGGAAGGAGGAAAAAGTATTGAGCATAAAGGAAAGATCCAGACAATGGGCTCAAAGAATTTTGAGGAGGAGAGATTCTTTTTGTCTGAGTAGAACTAGGAATAACTTCTTGAAGGAAGTAGCATGTGAATTAAATCTTCGAAGGAGGGAAGAATTTTAAATGGAGATGGAGGAAGTAAGAAACACATCCCAGTCAGGAGAAAAATATGGAGATAAGATAGGGCAAGTTAACAACAGGAGCATAGTCCAATTTGACTGTATCAAAGAATATGCAAAGGATGAGACTGAGAATAGGTATGTTGAAGACGTAGAAAACTTTGAATGCCAGGATCAGAAATCACTTAGAGTTGAACTTTCTTTTAGTGATCTTATCATTTACATTTTTGAAGTTACAACATACATGAATAGATACATATGTATGTGCATATGTGTGCTTATATTTGTATATTTGAGGTTCAAGCTCTACTTGACACATACTGGTTTGTAATCCTGGATAATTCACCTAACTTCTAGGCAAACCTCTAAGACTAGAAGTTGCAAAGAAGGTGCCAAAGTATAATCAGAAAGAAAACTTCCTCATCTGGAGTCCTCTATATCAATAAATCATAGAAGCAGTCCCTTTCCCTATTCCTCTATCAGTTCATAAAAATCTTCCCATATTTCCATGAATTGTTCTACTTTTCTTCCTGCACAGCAATATTCCATTACATGTGTTCATATACCATGGATTTTTCAGCCATTCCCAATTGTGTAGCATGCACTTGTTTTCAAACTGGGTATTTTTCCAACAACACAAAAATTGTGGTATAAAATAATATACTGGACAGAATATGAGAAAACCATTCCCTGTTTGTGTTTATATGTATATATGTATACATATATATGTATATGTATTATATACATATACACTTGGGTGATATATAGGTGGTATATATGTATATGTGTGTATATATGTAGACACACATATAAATGTGTATTTGTATGTGTGCATACATACACATACACAAAAACACACTTTGGCTTAGGTAAATGCAAAAGCTCTTACTTAATATGACATATTGTTTGAAAAAAATCTTTATGTGAGAAAGCAATTTTTGCCATTTCTTAAGAATATAATAAGTCATTACTACTATATTTTATAGCCCAGGTCACAGTATAGTTTCAGTTAGGTAACAGTTTATTCTATCCAGTGAGACAGAGACAGAATAAATACTTTGTTTGAGTACTCCACTTTTCTACAGCCAATATTTTGAAACTGAGACTAAAAAACAATGTTTAGGTTTTTTTGTTTGTTTTGTTTTATCCAAGAAGGATTGTTCCTGAGAGACCTTTACTAGAAGTTGATTTTTTTACCCCAGGAACTTCTCCTCAAATATTCTTGGTTACCTTTTTTTTTAAGTAGGGGAAGGAGTTGAAGATGGAAGACATGATTAAGTTGAATGGAGAGACTTTTACTCATAATAAGCATTTTCACATTAGCATAAATGTTTGAGATAAACATCCCTTTTTGATTTAGAAAGTCTTAGGCAGGGCTGGGATGAGAATAGTCAATGATGGGGCTGAAGCAAGAGCATTTGGTCATATCATCACTTTTCTTCACAGTTACCATCCATGCTGGCTACTGCTGCCTCACCTTCTGAGGAAAGAAGGAATATACCAGCCCAACACAGTAGGATGAGAATTGAAGTGGTGAGGGAGGAAAATGCTTCATTAGGAGAAGAGGAGATAGGAAAAGAGGGGCAAGGAAATACCAGAGATATGAACCCCATCCTAGGGGTTTGGTTATTCTAGTAACAATGAAATATCCATGTGTATGAGAACATATAGATATATCCTCAAAAGAATGGTACTGAAATGTACAAATCCTCTGAATTATGAAGAAGCCAACAGGTGAGCATCAAATGTGATAAAGCACATAGCACAGCGCCTGACATATAGTAGGTACTTAATAGGTAGGTCCTTCCTTCCTTCTAATTCCAAATCCAGCACCATTTCCAACATGCTACACTGCCTCTCGTGGATAGGATTATATGCACCCAATCTCTCTGTAGTCAGTGAGTGTTCTAGAAATGTGAGCAATAAAACTGTCAGAATCTGTACATGTTGGCATCTGCATGTGATAACTGATAGCAAATGTTCAATGAGGATTCATTTGCTCTTAGGTAATAGAGCTGTTCTCCCTCAGTTGAGGACTGAGATTATACCAGTATGATCAAGCTGTTTTCTTGTCTTTTCAAGGTTTTATGGAACACACTGAGCTTTGCCCATGATTTCAGAATTAAGCAAAAAGCTTTTTGCAAAAGTAGTGATATCCAGCTTGGGTTCTGGGTTCAAAGTTAATGTGGGTAATCACTAGCTTCCTCTTAAAACTGTCTCCAGGTTTTAAATAGATGCAGCATTCAAATTATTCACTGCAGGACTGAGAGGAATTGTCATAATGTGTTCAACAGTCACTATGTTTCACCCCTGAGGTGGTTATATTTCATTGCAGAATGAAAGGTTTCTAAGAAGGAAATTGTGAAGTCTTCAGTCTCATACCAGTTTAGATGAATATTGAGCTCTGTGTATGATACAGTCATTCAAAGTGGAATGCGCATCTGCCTCCTCCAACACACCCACCTAGCTATCTCCCAATGACCATGGGTGGAATAGTGAATGATGCCAAAACATTAGGGTGATGGGGGACAGGGGGAAGGGAAGACAGAAGAAATATGGAATCGTGTGCTTATGGTTCCTCACCTCATTTTTCAGGACCATACAGAGATGAAAGCATAGATTTCCAAGTCAATGATACTAGAAATAAGTTGGTATCTTCCAGTTTGTGTGTTTAATATATGTACATGTGTAAATGTATATAAAGTTTCATATATGTATAGTATATTAAATACAGAGAATATTTTTAAATATTTGTACCAAATTTAGAGGTCTTTTTTCCCTAACCCTACCTCTCCTATTTGAATGACTAAGAAGAATAAATGACTAGGAATAAATTTGACATTTTTGCACAAAAGCATACATGATGATGGGGAGAAGAAAGAGGAAAATGGGAAAAGAGCCAGAGAGAGAGGACTCAAGAGGCTTTCCCTTATCTTGTACAAGAAAGAAGATACTTTAAGTCTAGAGTAGACTTTCCCTTCCTTGATTCCTTTACTTTGTCTGAGAATTTACCATGTTACTATGTTATTTGGAAGTTCAAGGAAGAATGGCAGAAAATTGGAGAGAGAAGGGGAAAAAGCTAGCCGCCTCCCCAAAAAAAGACAACCAATCCCCTCTACCACCACCATCATCAATAGAATGCAGTAGACCAAGATAGAACCTTTGTATTCACCAGCAGAGTCAGTCATAGGATCACTGATTTAGAGCTATAATTGACCTCTCAAACTCTTCATTATGCAGAAAAGAAGTTGAGGCCAAAAGAAGTTAAATGATGAACCCAAGGTCACACAGGTAATAAGTAGAAGAGGCAGGTCCTCTGTTTCTAAGACTAGCACACTTGACGCTCTATAATCTTGCCTCTCTGAATCTAGATCATAAGGAAATAAATTACTCAAGGGATTTCTATCCATCTAGGGGTGTCATTAAAGAGTGTGTTTTACTTTTCTCCTTTTCATAAAACTTTGTAATATTATGAACTGCATGACTGTAGGTAGGGAATTGGTCTCAGGATATTGGGAATGTTGTGATATTAGCTTGGCCTCTATGTATGGAATAGAGAGAAAGGAAAGCCTAGAAGTCAGGAAATAAATTTAGAAGACTACTGCAATAGTTCAAATGAGAGGTGATAAGGGCCTTGACTGGGATCAGGGTCATGTGAGTGGAAAGAGCAGTTGGCCTGGGTTCCTCATGTGTAAAACAAGGGGATTGGACTTCTAAGGTCCTATGAATCTATAGAGGCTCTTAATATCATGTCTCTGATACAAGGATTACTCACTAATATTATATATATAATATACCTATATTGTATAATAATGAGTATATGTATAATATATTATATAATAATTAGCATCTATATATTATATATTATATATAATATTAGTGAGTGATTCTTGTATCAGAGACATGATATTAAGAGAAATATTATATATTATTAAGTTATATCATACAGAGGTGCTAATTATTATATAATATATTATTATATTATATAGTATTATAATTATAATATATTATATAATGTGTTATTATATGGTATAATATATTATACATATACTCATTATTATATAATATGGATATATTGTATATCTAATATTAGTGAGTAATCCTTGTATCAGAGACATGATATTAAGAGCCTCTATAGATCCATATATATATGAATACATATATGAATATATATAATATATATGAATATATATATGAATATATATGTATATATATACTACACACACACACATATATCTTTGATACATTCTTATATATGGATACTTAGTATCATAATTATTTAAGGGACTTCAGAACCAACGCATTTATTTTATAGGGCCAGGGACCAGTCCTGAATTCATGTCTTCCTAAGTCATCTCTCTCCACTATTTCATTCTGCCTCTCTTAAAAGATATTTACATCTATACATAAAAATGCTAATCTTTCATTTCATTAAATATTAGTCTTCAGATATTTGAAAACCTGTCATGTGGAAGATCAAGGGCCATCTTTCCGTGCTAGACTCATTTGTGTACATGACTTTCCCATCACTGGATAGTAAATACAAAAATGGTGTGTGATCTCTCTTATGTCTGTATCCATGATGTCTCACACAGTGACATGCACACAGTAGGTGAATAATAAGTGAGCTGAATTGCATATTACAGAACTCTTACTAACTTTTCTTCAGTTCTAAGTATTTAGTCCCCATTGTAAAAGCTGAGAGATGGAATGTTTAAATGTTTTTAATTGCATTATCAAGTTTTCAAACTTTTAATGAATTTTCTGAACTATTTGCCCTTTGGGGGTTAATACCTCTTTCTCTTCCTTAGCCAATGATCTGGAACATATCTATAGCATACTCATAAGTAATCACTCTGGAAACACACATATTTTTTTTAGTATACCTATCTATCTCTACTGAGGCCCACCCATTCTTTGATTACTTCTTAAAAAGGCCTATGCACTAAATGGGTGTCACCTCACTCTAAGTGAGCACTTGACTAAGTCTTAGGTGAAAAAGGTCAGGGTCTCCCACTGTGTTCTGGGTCATCTCCAGTCATCCTGATGAATATCTGGTCACTGGATTCAGAAGGCTCTGGAGAAGTGAGGCTGGTGACCAGCACAGGCCTCTCTCACTCAAAACAAAGTCAAGTGCAAGTCATGTCATCATTTCTCTGATGGCATGGTCCTCTTCAAAAACAAAGGACAAACACAACAACTGAGGCCCATAGAGAGGAAGTGACCTAGCCAGGGTCTCACTAGTAATAAATAGCAGAGTCATAATTTAAACTCAAGACCTCTGATTCCATTTCTAACCTTCTTTCCATTCTCATATATTGTCTCATTTGGGATAAGATAGGTACTGCTGCTCCTTAATTCTCTGTCCCTTCATCCTGTGGAAAAAGTGAAGAATATGGGTAGTTTTACATAGAGAAAGAATCCTATGTGAGTTTCAGATATTGTACTGCGTTGTCCTTCCTCCCTTATAGTTAAAAGGAGCTCTAAGACCAGACCTCACCCTCCCTAATGTATACACAAATTCAATGTAGCATCCTATATATATATGCAAAGATGAAGTTACTGACCCATTATTTTGAGCCAATAGCTGTGAAGGATCAAGATTGATCTTTCTCTTACTTGCCCATACCTCCTTATAACCAATAGATTACCAAAGCAGCTGCCCAGAGTTAGGAGTATACTTAGTAGTCCTGGAATTGAGCAAAGCTTACTAACTCTTACTCAAACTCCATTAGCAAGATGCTGGAGATAACAAAAGCTAACCACCCAGTCAGCCAGTTCTTAACGTACTTGTGATAAGGGCTTTTTGTTTCCCTCCCTTTGTCCCTCACTGCCTGCTTTCCATTCTCCCTCCCTTTCCTCCTTCCTTCCATCCTTGATTCCTTCCAATAAGTAGGAAGGAGAGAGAGGCGGAAGGCAGAGAAAATAGATGCTTATTTTTTTTTAAATAATAATTTTTTTTAAAAAAGAAATAGTCATCTTCCTAAGACCTCAGAGCACAAAGTACAAATTGACCTGGATTTGCCCAGTAGCAAGGAAGACATTGAGTTTTTCATTTCTTCTTATCAGTAAACTCTGACATAGCTTAAATGGGCTGGCTATCTGTACAATATATCCTTTTGCAAAAGTTAAAATTTGCAAATATGAGCCAGCATATGTTGCAAAGAATACTAGATTTAGAATCCATGGCTTTGGCGTTCCCTCGCCTGTAAACATTTCGGCTCATTCATCTGTAAAGTGGAGATAATATTTCAACCTACATGGGAGGGTTGTTACGGAAAAGGTACTATGTAAAGCATACTATAAAAGTATAAGTATGAGCTATTATTATTGAATGCGAAGTAGTTTGGCATTATAAATGAGTCATAGAGTCAGGAAGACCTGGGTTCTCATCCTTTCTCTAATATACATTGGCTATTTAATTCTGGACAAATCACTTCACCTCAGTGCCCCAGTCAGCTTTCTAAGACTGTATGTTGCAGCACTAATAGAAGGAATATTGAATAGGAAAATTGAGTAGAGGTATATTTAAATCTAGGGGAGGATAACACATTTTGTATGAATAACGTGAGATTTTTTTATGAAGAAAGAATCTGTGCTTTCGTCACTTTGCTGTCCCAACAAGAAAGGTACAGGAATTCTGAGACCATTGTCTACTGCATAGAGGACAACACTTCCTCCTCTGATCCCTCCTGGATTCTCCCTCCTTTCTAGCAAAAAGAATAGAATTTAGCCTTATCTGCACTCCCACCCTCAGGAGCTCCATGGTCCAATTAACTCAATCCTTTAGGGAAGGAGGTCTTAATCTAGGGATGATGAATCCGTTTTTCACAAACATTTTAATAACTGAATTTCAATATCATTGGCTTCTTTTGTACAGAGAGGTATTTTATGCATTTAAAAACATTCTGAGAAGTTATTCATAGGCTTCATCAGGCTGGCACACACAAAAATTAAGAATTCTTGCTTTAATGGAAATCTAAAGGAGATCTGAGTTCAAGTTTCATAGTTTTATTTAGGAGAGTTATAGGAATATTCATAAAACTAAATTATAACTCAATAACCCCCAGGATAGTCTATTAACCTGCCACACCAGATTTGCAGGATCCTAGCTTAGATCATCTGTAAAATACACAATTCCTCTGGGCCAACCTCCACATGCATTCTCTGATCTCAAGTAATGACATGCCTGCAGACAATGGGAACAAACTCATTTATAAAAAGATAATTAGATTCACAAAATATCATTCATAGGAAGGGATAGGAAAAAGTGATTTTTTGTTGGGTTTTTTTCCCAGCTATATTCTAAAAAGACATCCTTCAAATGTCCAGCAATAATCTGAGTCTTCCATCTGAGTTAACTGAGTTTCCTTCTGTCTGCCATGGCCAATAGCACTCACCACTGCAGAGGGAGCCCAGGTGCTTTGCACTCCCATTGAACCCCAAAATGTCAGGATACAGGGCAGCTTCTACCTGCAATGAATTCACAAACTCAAACCTTCTTCCAGTCAAGTGACAAGGTTTAATATAACACCACAAGGTTCCAGAGAACCTGCAACTTAAAAGGTAAGACTGATGCTTATATACAAAAAAAAAAAAAACAGTTTAGTAGAAAGGATCCGAATGGGATTACGGAGTATTAAGTAGTCTGCAGTGGGTCAGGTGTAATAGTGAAAGGACTGTCAAGTAAGTTAATTAAGTGATCTAGGTGGGCTAGGGTGGGCCAGTTGCTTTGGGCAGAGGTGCCAGTGATCTGGGCTCCTGAGATGTGTGGGAAAATCCAGAGACTGGGTTGTTTTCAAAGAAATGGCCTTTTCCTTTTAGGGGTCCAGGTCACATCATCCCATCAGAACCATCTCTGTCCTGTTTGCTGATTTCCATGCTTTTGTTCTCATACCCTCCCCAACCAAATCCCAATTCCATACTACAGAAAACTGCTACATCAAGGAGCTTTCATGGACAGGAACTGAGGTCAAATTTCAGCTCAGGAAGATGAGTCTTGTTGATTCCAAACACAGTGCTCTATCCCTTGGGCCACCTAATGACATTCTCCCAAGAGTTAAACAAAACTGCTTAATAATATAATCACAAGACATAGTCTATGTTGCTTTCCAATTTTGTAGTTTATTGATTATTAACAGAAAGAATGTATGCTTTGATTTTGGTATTGTTGAGGTCAGAGAACTATAATGTTGAGGTTTGGGGTGCGCAGGACCCTACAATACTGATACGCTGGGTCCTGCAGAATAAATTCAACTCAAGTCTTCTTTCAGACAAAGTCAAACAAAGTTTATTCAAGATTCACCACATTGGGTTGCCTCTTAAGGAGCCTAACCATTTGTGGTGCTTGTATTGACAAGCAGGCCAGATAGAATCTCAGCTAGACAGAATCGGAGCTGGATTGAATCTGAGCACCTTCATGGAGGTGAGATGGAACTTATATACACAAAGACCATGGGAAAGATCTAGAGATCATCTAGTAGTCTGGGAGGAGGGTCCAAGGAGGATCTTGATGAGACTGGGATAACTAGTGATGTAATCAAGGGTGGGAAACAGCTGGAAGCAATTGGGAGGTATCCAGCAATGGAGGGATTGGGTGGGAAGCAGATGGGGCAATACAGAGGTAACAGACAATGGAGGGCCAGGTTAGGTTAAGGGTAACAGATTTGAATATGAAAGGCCAGATTAAGTGGGAAGATTCAAAGGGACTTCAAGGAGATTCCGAGAGTCTGTACCCCATCAACGTGATGCATGATCCTATCATTGTCGTATATTATATCAGCTTAGTTTTCTTTTAGTATCGTCTTTATTTGTGGGTGCATTCATGGGGCACATTATTCTTTTGTCTCTGCCTTCTTCTACATGTAGGGGCTTCCCATCTTTCTCTGAATTCTTCTTCATTTCTTATGGCTCAGCAAGAGCGATGACCTTTATCTACTACAATTTGTTCTACTGTTCCTCAATCATTGAGCCACATCATACTTCAATTCCTGTATTTTGCTATAAACAATATAACTTTTAATACTGTATATTTATGAATCTGTTTTCATTAGCCTCTGTGGAATATATTCTAATTGGGAAATCTCAGGAGCAAAAGTTCTAAATAAATGAGTCACTTTGAATACATAATTCCACATTTCTTTCAAGTATAGTTGGATTATTTACAACTTCACTAACCGTGAATTCATTTGGCTGCTGATCAATCAGTGGGTATTTGTTCACTACCTACCTACCACCTGCTGAACTAGGCAGTAAGGATTTAATAAGCAGTCCCTTCCCTCAAGGAGCTTACTTCTATCAAGGAAGACAAGTACATAAATAAGAATATTTCAAATTATACCAAATAAATACTGTGTATAAATATAAGGCCATTGGGCAGACAAATAGGAGAAACCGTGGATAGAGTGCTCTATGTGGAGTCAAGAAGACCTGAGATGAAGTCCAGCCTCCGATACTTACTACCCATGTGACTCTCAACAAACAAAATAAAGCAAAAGAAACAAAATCTATCTGCCTCAATTTACCCATCTGTAAAATGGATATGATAGGACTCACCTCCCAGTTATTGTGAGGATTACATGAGATTACATTTGTAAAGCATTTTGCAAACCTTAAAGGTTATATAAATGCTAATTGTTATTATTTAGGTGGGGAAATACTAGAAACTTGAAGGATTAAGCAAATCCTCATGTAGAGGGTGACACCTGAGTTGAGCTTTGAAGGAAGGTAATAATTCAAAAAAAAAGAGGAGGGAGATTGAGCATACCAGGTTTGGAATTTAATTCTAATCTTTCCATAGTTCCTCTGACACTGAATTTTCCCATGATTTACCAATTTTGCAATTTTGGTTAAGTATGAGGCACAGAATTCAAAGCTCTTCTATTTGCATTTTCTCTGATTATTAACAAATTTAAATAATTTTAGATGATTGCTGATCATATGCATTTCTTCCTTTGAAAACTGTCTAATAATTTTTGAAGGGTTTCAGAACTCTGATCAACACAGTAACTAACCATAATTCAAGAAGTTTGATGATGAGGAATGCTAACCATCTCCTGACACAGAAGTGATAGACTAACGGGGAGAATGAGACACATATTTTTGGACATGGTCGGCATGGGAATTTGTTTTTCTTGATTATGTTTATTTGATACAAGGGTTCTGTCTTTTTATTTCCAAGTTTATGAGGGGAGGAGGAATTGATGAGGAGGAAAAATGCTTGATAAATGAGCAAATAAAATTTAATTTTTAAAAAGATAAAACAAAGGAGAAAAACTGTATCTTTTTTATAATTCTTTGGCAATGTGTTTATTTTCTAAAGTGAACAATAAAGTGAAAAATAAATGATTCCAAAGTAAATTTAGTAGGTATCTAAAAAGCTGGTAAATCTCTCACTGTAATCTTGTTCTAACTTGCTTTTCCAGACCATACCACACCGTGGTCCTGATTCTTCCACACCTATAAAACTGGTCTATTCATTACTGTTCCCCTAATATACCTATACTTTTCCACTTTGTATTACAATGTTTTCCAGTTAGGGAAATGTCTTATTTCTCACTGGACCTATAACTGTCCAAATTTTTCTCATCTTATAACGTCCTAATCATATAATGTTTCCTGAGCTTTCTATGCCTTGAATGTCCATAGCATTTCATGTCTGTAGTAAAAATTTAGTACTTATGCTGCCCTCTATCATTAGACTTTTATCCCTCACATGTATGCATTTTTTCCTCAATTCATTTATAAAATTTTTCTAAGTAAAAGTCTTTATTTTAGACCTCAGGAACTCATAATGGACCTTAACCATAACAGGTGCTTAATAAAGACTAAAGACTTGTGACTGATTATTATGGCCATAAAGCAGCATAGAAGGTAATAGCCAAGAAAAAACAAGTCAAATACACAGAGCATAGAAGCTTGGAGTTGTAACCTTTAGAAGACTGAGATCTCTCAAGTGGGATCCAATAGTCCCTTTGAGAGCCATGGCACAACTCTAAGATTTGTGGGTTAGACCAAATAGACAGTGGGAAAAGAGTCATATTCCACTTTCCTCTGATTGCCAGTTATGGGCTTGTCTCCAGTACAACCACACATGTATCCTTCACTCATAATACAATAATATTCTCCAGGTGCCTGAGGCTACAACTACTGAGGACCTAGAAAAGAAAATTCTTGTCATCAAAGTCCTTGGCATTATCAGATTGTTCAGAATCAGAAAGAGATATAAAATGACAATAAAGATGAGGCACTCCTATGCAATTTGCCACCACATATGGAACCTTTCCATTTGACTTCATAGCTAAAACCTTCCATGTATTTTTGTCTCCACCATGAGAATGTGAGATCCTTGAACACAGAGACAGTCTCGCTTTTCTATCTGTATCTGCAGCACTATTAACACAGTACTTTATATAGAGTAAGCACTTAATGAATTCTTTACTCTTTCATTTCTGTCATTCACCTCCCCAGAGCCAGGCATTAGTCCCTCAGGTTTACTATAACTTAATAGTGACTCAGGTCCTGAGAGCTGCTGCATAGGCAAATTCTCCAACCTCAACTCTCCACTTCTGCCCACTCTACCTCCTATATCATCTTCTAGCTGCCTTCCTCACCCTTCAGCAGATGATCTCTGCATTACTCTGGGACAGTAGCCCATGAGGAAGAACTCTTCCTACTACTTCTTGTTTTTTAGATGGGAAGCAATGAATAGTACAATATAACCAGGCATGAATGGGCTTCATTACGTATGACAGAACTATTACATTACTTTCTTTTTCAAAAATTTATTTATTTATTTTTAGTTTTCAACATTCATTTCCACAGGATTTTGAGTTCCAAATTTTCTCCCCATCTCTCCCCTTCCCTTGCCCCAAGGCACCATGCATTCTGATTACCTCTGCTACCAATCTATCCTCTTTTTTATCACACCCCTCACTTCCCTTATCCCCATCTTCTCTCTTTTCTTATAGGGCAAGATAGATTTCTGTACCCCATTACCTGCATTTCTTATTTCCCATGCATACAAAAACAGTTTTCAACCTTCATTCCTAATCTTTGAGTTTCATCTTCTCTCCCTTCCTTCCTCCCCACACATCTACACTGTGAAGGCAAACAATTCAACATAGGCTATACATGTGTAGTTATGCAAAAGACTTCCATAATAGTCGTGTTCTGAAAGACTAACTATATTTCCCTCCATCCTATCCTGTCCCCCATTTATTCTATTCTTTCTTTTGTCCTTGTCCCTCCCGAAAAATGTTTACTTCTAACTGCTCCCTTCTCCCATTTGCTCTCCCTTCTATCATCTGCCCCACACCCCACTTATACCCTTCTCCCCTACTTTCCTGTAGTGTGTAGGATAGATCTTCATGCCAAATTGAGTGTGCATGTTATTCCCTATTTAAGTCAAATGTGATGAGAGTAAATTTCATGTTTCCCCTCTCACTTCCCCCCTTTACCCCTCCCCTGAAAAAACTTTTTCTTGCCTCTTTTACAAGAGATAATTTGCCCCATTCCATTTCTCTCTTTCTCCTCCCAATGTATTCCTCTCTCTCACCCCTTAGTTTTGTTTTTTTTAGATATCATCCCTTCCTATTTAACTCACCCTGTGCCCTCTGTCTATATGTATATAACCCCTCCAACTACACTAGTACTGAGAAAAGTCTCAAGAATTAAAAATTTTGTCTTTCCATATAGAAATGTAAACAGTTCAACTTTAGTAAGTCCCTTACGATTTTTCTTTCCTGTTTACCTTTTCATGTTTCTCTTGATTCTTGTGTTTGAAAGTGAAATTTTTCTATTCAACACTGGTCTTTTCATCAAGAATGCTTGAAAGTCCTTTATTTCACTGAATGACCATTTTTTTCCTTGAAGTATTATACTCAGTTTGGCTGGGTAGATGATTCTTGGTTTTAATTCTAATTCCTTTGACTTCTGGAATATCATATTCAAAGACCTTCAATCCCTTAATATAGAAACTGCTAGATCTTCTGTTATCTTGATTGTATTTCCACAATACTCAAATTGTTTCTTTCTGGCTGCTTGCAATATTTTCTCCTTGACCTAGGAGCTCTGGAATCTGGCTACAATATTCCTAGGAGTTTTTCTTTTCAGATCTCTTTCAGTAGGTGATCAGTGGATTCTTTCAATATGTATTTTATCCTCTGGTTCTAGAATATCAGGACAGTTTTCCTTGATAATTTCATGAAAGATGATATCTAGGTTCTTTTTCTCATCATAGTTTTCAGGTAGCCCCATAATTTTTAAATATTCTCTCCTGGATCTATTTTCCAGATCAGCAGTCTTTCCAATGAGATATTTCACATTGTCTTCTATTTTTTCATTGTTTTGGTTTTGTTTTGTAATTTCTTGGTTTCTCATAAAGTCGTTAGTTTCCATCTGCTCCATTCTAATTTTTAAAGAACTATTTTCTTCAGTGAGCTTATGAATCTCCTTTTCCATTTGGCTAATTCTGCTTTTTAAAGCATTTTTCTCCTCATTGGCTTTTTGGACCTCTTTTGCCCTTTTGATTAGTCATTTTTAAAGATATTATTTTCTTCAGCATTTTTTGGGTCTCCTTTAGCCAGATGCTGACATGATTTTCATGATTTTCTTGCATCGTTCTTATTTCTCTTCCCAATTTTTCCTCCATCTCTCTTACTTGCTTTTCAAAGTCTCTTTTGAACTCTTCCATGGCCTGAGATCAATGCAAATTTATTTTGGAGGTTTCGGATGAAGAAGCCTTGCCTTTGATGTCTTCCTCTAATGGTATGGTTTGTTCTCCCTCATCTGAAAGGATACAAGAAAATACCTGTTCATTAAAAAAGTAGTCCTCTATAGTCTTATTTTTTTTCCCCTTTTTTTGGCCACTTTCCCAGCCATTTACTTAACTTTTGAGTCCTTTGTCAAGTGGAGGGTATACTCTAGGGACCTGTAAGTTCTCAGTTCCTTCAAGATGGCACAACCAAGGGAGAGGAGTTTACTTCTCTCCTGGTGTGCAACCACAAGCTTTTCTTCCCAGGATCTGTGAGTAGGGATCCCCCTCCACAACTGCCTCCAGCTCTACCACATCAGTGCTCCTTCTCACCCCAAGGCCACCACTCAGTGCTAAGATTCAGATCAGCTTCTTGATCCCCCTAGGATCTTTAGGTCAAGGATTCCAAAAGGGGATGCTGCTGCAATGACTTCCAACAGCCTGGGCCAAAGCTAGAGCTGGACACTACTCCTTTCTCACACAGGTGAAAGATCTTTCTGAATGACCACTGAGGCTGTCTTTGGCATTGGTGGGTTGAGTAATCTGGGAACCACAGCTGCTACCCGTGATTCCATGTTTTGAAACCTACTCCAGTTCTGTTCCATACCACGTAGCTTGGCCAAGGCTGGGCTGCACTCTGTGAACTGTGTTTTGCTCTGAGCTCAATGTGATAGACCTTTCCTGTTGGCCTTCCAGGCTGACATGGGTTGGAAATCTCTTTCACTCTGTCATTTTGTGGCTTCTGCTACTCTAGAATTTGTTTAGAGTCATTTTTACAGGTATTTTATGGGTTTTGGGGGGAAAGCTACAGCAGGTCCATCCTTCTACTCTGCCATCTTGGCTCCATCCCCTATATTATTTTCCTTGAAGAAAAAAACTCACCCTTCTTTTGAACTTTCTCATTTTCTTTGAGGGCAACACTATCCTTCTACTTTCCCAAGTTCTCAACCTCTTTGTTATCATTGATTCATCACTCTACCTCATAAATCTCAAAGGATCTCTTAATGACCACATTTGAAGATTTTTTTCTCAATTCCAAACTTTTTCTTTTAAAATTCCATGTTGTATTTCCCAGTTGATAAATGGTCAAAGGATATGTACAGGGAGTTTTCAGAGGAATAAATTAAAACTGTCTATAGTCATATGAAAAAATGCTCTAAATCACTATTGATAAGAGAAATGCAAATCAAAACAACTTTGAGGTACCACATCACACCTATTAGCTGCTTAACATGGCAAAACAGGAAGATGATAAATGTTGGAGAAAATGTGGGAGAGTTGGAACACTAATTCATTGTTGGTGGAGCTGTGAGCTGATCCAACCATTTTGGAAATAATTTGGAACAATGTCCAAAGGGCTACAAAAACGTGCTTCCCCTTTGACCCAGCAATATTGCTTCTGGGACTGTAACCCAAAAAGATCATAGAAATGGGAAAGAGTCCCACATGTACAAAAATATTTATGGCAGCTCTCTTGTGGTGGCCAAAAACTGGGAATCAAGGGGATGCCCATCAACTGGGGAATGGCTGAACAAATTTTGGTATATGAATGTAATTGAATACTATTGTGCTATAAGAAATGATGAACAGAAAGACTTCAGAGAGGCCTGGAAGGACTTATGTGAAGTGATGCTGAGTGAAAGGAACAGAACCAGGAGAACTTTGTACACAGCAACAACCACAGTGTGCAAGGAATTTATCTGGTAGACTTAGTACTTCATTGCAATGCAGGGACTTAAAAAATTTCCACTGGACTAGAGGCAAAATGCCTTCCACATCCATAGAAAGAACTATGGAATTGGATCACAGATTGAAGCAGGCCATTTTCTTTTGTATTATGTTTTGTTTTGTTTTATGGTTTCTCCCATTCATTTTAATTCTTCTATGCAACATGACTAAGGTGAAAATGTTTTCAATAGAATATATGTGTTGAACCTATATAAGATTGTATACTGTCTCAGGGAGGGAGTAGGAAGGTGGGGGAGAAGGGGTAGGGAAGGGAAAAAAATCTAAGTTATATGGAAGTGATTGTAGAACACTGAAAACAAATAAAATAATTTCATTTAAAAAAAACAAAATTCCCTGTTGTGTTTGGCACTGTTGACCACCCTCTCCTCCTAATGTTTACTCTCTTTTCTTTGGGTTGCTGAAGACAACATATGTCACCTATGAAAATGGTTATATCTGTACACTTGAAAAACTTGGAAACAGAATTTTATAATCTGTATAAAAATCTTTTAAAGGAATAATTTCAGCGGATTTTCCAATCATTTGTTAAAAATATAAGAATGAAACACCTTCAGATTTGTTTTTTAAAAAATTGACATTGGGGAAATCTATGCTTACTTGCCGAATTTCAGCAAAAATCCTTTTTACAATTGGTGGATGGAATTTTAAAAATGAGTTATCATGATTTCATGGGCACATATAATGATTCATTTCTTCCTTTTGCATCTACATATCTTTATGTGGTATCTTGCAGCTATGACAACCATTAAAATTAAATATAAATAAGTATCAATTGAACTTAACATCAAATCTTTGAATCACTATCTCACAAAATGTTCAAACAAAATTTTCAAAAATAATGAAACATATTGAATCACATATTCACTAATACAAATAATATTTTGTTGAGATAAGAGGGGTTTGTACTATTAAGAAATAAAAAATATTCATAATATTTTATCTTATATACTAAAATTCCATTTTAGTGTGTTTATAATGTTCTAGTCATTAGAATAGTATTGTATGTATACACAAGTGTTAATTGAGCACCTCCTATGTATATGGGAGAAAAGGAGGAAGAAAAGAAGGGAGGGAGGGAGAGAGAGAGAGACAGAGAAAGAGAGAGAGAGAGAGAGAGAGAGAGAGCATGCGCTGGAGAGAGTTGGATAAATTTGGCCTTAGAGTCAGGAAGACATGGCTTTAATTCCTTTCTTTTTCACATGTGGCTGTGTTTCCCTATAAAGGCAAACCACACTGGCATATCCAGAATGGCTGCCACCACAGGCTCTTAGATCTGCTTTACTATGAAAGATTGCTGTTTAAGATGTCAACATCTTAATTACATTCACTAGTTCAGGGGGAAAGTCAGCATCCTGAACTTCAGAGAAAATGTAAGTAGAGAAATAAAGACCAACAGACAGAGTTCTATTGCCAGAATCAAAGTAATATTGCTATACACTTTACATGCATCCCTGAATCAAGAGAGCCTTTTCATCTGAGCAGTCAAGGAGCTCTGAACTTATAGCCATTCAGAGTCTTGACCAGAGAATTGCAAGGTCCTTCTCATAAGTGAGCCCCCAAAGCAAAATACCAACTCAGAGTAGATATACACTTTTCAGAGCCAGAAGGCATCACAAACCATGTGATTCAGTGCCTAATTAGAAATTAGCAAAAGTTATGAAAGTCTTCCAACAAGCAAGCCTCACCTAAGCAAACTTCCCTTAATGAGCTCTGTGTGAGGCCTATTAATGGGCAGGGAAGATTTTAAATCCCATTAACATTACAGACTCTAGTTAAATTTCAAATACTATACATTACAAAGAAGGTATTGATCTGCATGGATAGGAAAAAAATTCCTTGGCTTTCCTCAAAGAGAGGAGGCACCAGGATAGAATTATGTCTCTCCCCTTAAATGGGAACCTATACCAATGAAATCACAGGTTCAGTTCCATCTAGCTATATATAACAGGTTCATTCCCCCCATCTCCACTAATAATGGTTTGTGATCAAAACATTTAGAAATCATGCTTTTAGAAGCCATCTAGTTCAGCCAAATAGCCTTCTGTAGAATGTACTCCCGAATTCCTGATAAGTCATTCAGTCTCAGACTGAACACCTCTAGTGCCTGGTAAATCTCTACTTCAAGAGGCAATGAATACACAGTTCTAACTGTTAAAACATTCTTCCTTAACTGGAGTAGTCTGCCTCTAACACTCTACTCATCTTCCAAAGTGAACTCAGAGCTTCCTCTACTATGCCCCAGCTTTTCATCTGAAGTTCCCTCCAGCCCTGGAAGGTGCACATTAGAACAAAGATTCCCAAAGTTATTTGACCTGCCTCCCCTTTTTGAAAAAAAATTACTCAATGTGTCCCTCTAGCTCCTGGAAATCTACTTTCTTTTACCCTTTGCATTTTGAAGTGTGCATCATTCCAAAAAAAAAAAATGAAATATTTTTAAATGACATCCTAAATTTAGCAATTTATTGTTGTGTGGGATAAAAAGACCCTTACTCAAAATCTTAAATAAATGAAGAGGCTTCTCAATAAGAACAGAAAGAAAAAGATTTATTACAATTCTCAAGACAGGGATGTCCCTCCACCAGATTGGGGAATTTTTCTTGGCAAAGATATTAAAGTGGTTTGCCGTATCCTTCTCCAGTGAATTAAGGGAACCAGAGATTAAGTGATTTACCCAGGTTCACAGAGTTCAAGAGTGCCTTAGGCTGAATTTGAACTCATCTTCCTGACTCTAAGTCCAGTATTTTATCAACTGAGTTATCCAGTGGCTCCATTTAAGGGAGCAGATAGATATAATTCTATCCTGGTGCCTCCTCTCTCTGAGGAAAGCAGAGAGGTCAGCCTCTGGTCCCAAGCTCCTACTTCCCCTGCTAGCATGAATTAAAGTTTTCCCTGGAGAAAAGTAGTAAGAAGGGAAGGAAGACCCTAGAGATGCTTCCTCTTCCATCCTCATGAATCTCATCTAGACAGATCTACGTGAACATACATAACCTACATGGGCATAACAACATATTATGCCTACCCTCATACATTTAGGTTAAATGCCTCTGGTTTATTTAGTCATTTCTAGTATGGTACGTCCCTTTACCATATCAATAGTGATTCTCTTGTCATGCTTCAGCTTGTAGTTATTCTACTTAAAACATGTCAACAAGAGTAAATTAAATATTAAAGACATGATCTGGCCAGTGAGCCATAATGGAACTATCACTTGCCTGGTTTTTGACATTATATTTCTGGTAAAGCTATCTCGTATCACATTACCTCTTTCAGCAATAATCACTCAGTCTTTTTCAAGTGAACATTGATTACACTGATGGTTTGAAACTAAATGCAGGACTTTACATGACTATTTGTATAAAAAGTGTTTTATAATTATATTCATGTAGTTCCTGGGTTTGTCTTGGCAGGTATAATCTCAGGTATTTTATGCTGCCTACAGTTATTTTAAATGGGTTATCATTTGCTATCTCTTTCTGCAGGGTTTTTTGGCTATTGAAATGCTGATGATATTTGTGGGTTTATTTTATATCCTACTACTCTGCTAAAATTGTTTCAACTAATTTTTAGCTGAATTTCTAGGATTTTCCTAGAGCATATCATCAGATTATCTGCAAAAAGAGATAGTTTTGCCATGTCATTGCTCATTCTGACTCCTTCAGTTTATTTCTCTTCACTTATTGCTGTTGCTAGCATTTCTAAAAAAAATGGTGAATAATGTTGGTGATAATGGGCATCTTTGTTTAACCCCCAGTCTTATAGGGAAGGTTTCTAGTTTATCCCCATTGCAAATGTTTATTGATAGTTTTAAGAAAGAATCTTATCGTTTTATGGAAAAATAAATTTATATCTATGCTTTCAAACGTTTTTTAATAGGAATAAGTACATTGCTTTTTCAAAAGCTTCTTCTGTATCTATTGATATATGATTTTTTTTACTTTTGTTATTCATATAATAAATTTTGTTGATAGTTTTACTTACATTAAACTTGCATAAATCCTACTTGCTCACAATGTATAATCTTTTTGCTATACTGTTGTACTTTCCTGGCTAGTATTTTATGTAAGAGTTTTGTATCCATTTTCATTAGTGAAATTGGTCTATAATTTTCTTTCCTTGTTTTTGCTTTTTCTGTATTTATTTATTTGTTTTTATATTTCAGCATTCATTTTCACAAAATTTTGAGTTCCAATTTTTCTCTCCATTTCTCCCTTCCCCCCACCCCATAACACCTTGCATTCTGATTACCCTTTCCCTCAATGTGCCCTCCCTTCTATCACACCCCGCCCCTCCCTTATCCCCATCTGCTGTCTTTTCTTGTAGAGCAAGATAAATTTCTATGCCCCATTACCTGTATTTCTTATTTCCCAGTTATATGCAATAACAATTCACAACATTCGTTTCTAATACTTTGAATTCCAACTTCTCTCCCTCCCTCCCTTCCCACCCATCCCCACTGAGAAGGCAAGCAATTCAACACAGGCTATATATGTGTCATTTTTCAACAGACTTCCATAGTAGTCATGTTGTATAAGACTAATTATATTGCCTTTCATCCTACCCTGTCCCCCTTTTTTTCCTATTCTCTCATTTGACTTTGTCCCTTCCCAAAAGTGTTTACTTCTAGTTAGTCCTTTCTCCCATTTGTCCTCCCTTCTATCATCCTACTCACCCCACTTGTCCCCTTCTCTCCTACTTTCCTGTAGTATAAGATAGATTTTCATACCAAATTAAGTGAGCATGTTATTCCCTCCTTAAGCCAAATGTGAAGAGAGTAAGCTTCACTTTTCCTTCTCATCTCCTCCCTTTTCTCCCACATTAAAAAATATTTTTCTTATTTCTTTTATGAGTGATAGTCTGCCCCATTCCATTTCCCCATTTCTCCTCCCAATATTTTCCTCTCCCCTTAATTTTATTTTTTTTTATGGATATCATCTCTTCTGATTCAACTCAACCTGTACTCTCTATCTATGTGTGTGTGTGTGTGTGTGTGTATAATCCCTCCACTTACCTACTCAAATACTGAGAAAAGTCTCGAGTTATAAATATTATCTTTCCATGCAAGAATGTAAACGATTTAGCTTTAGAAAGTCTTTTATGATTTTTCTTTCCTGTTTACCTTTTTATACTTCTCTTGATTCATGTGTTTAAAGTCAAATTTTCTATTCAGTTCTGGTTTTTTCATCATGAATGCTTGAAAGTCCTCTATATCATTGAATGATCATTTTTTCCCTTGAAGTATTATACTCAGTTTTGCTGGGTAGGTCATTCTTGGTTTTAATCCCAGTTCCTTTGAATTCTGGAATATCCTATTCTAAGCCCTTCAGTCACTTAATGTAGAAGCTCCTAGATCCTGTGTTATCCTGATTGTATTTCCACAGTACTTGAATTGTTTCTTTCTAGCTGCTTGTAATATTTTTTTCCTTGGCCTGGGAACTCTGAAATTTGGCCACAATATTCTTAGGAGTTTCTCTCTTTGAGTCTCTTTCAGGAGGTGATTGTTGATGAATTCTTTCAATATTTATTTTGCCCTCTGGTTCTAGAATATTAGGACAGTTTTCCATGGTAATTTCATGGAAGATAATATCCAGGTTCTTTTTTTTTTGATCATGACTTTCAGGTAGTCCCATAATTTTTAAATTGTCTCTCCTGGATCTATTTTCCAGGTCAGTTGTTTTTCCAATGAGATGTTTCACATTATCTTCTGTTTCTTCAAACTTTGTTTTTGTTTTCTAACTTCTTGATTTATCTCATAGCCATTAGCTTCCCTGAACTTGATTCTCTCTTTTAAAGAACTATTTTGTTTAGTGACCTTTTGAACTTTGTTTTCTGTTTGGCTAATTCTGCTTTTTAAAGCCTCCTTCTCCTCATTGGCTTTTTGGATCTCTTTTTCCAATTGAGCTAGCTTCTTTTTAAAGGTATTAGTTTCCTCAGCATTTTTTTGGTTCTCCTTTAGCAGGCTGCTGACATGCTTTTCAAGCTCTTCTATGGCATGAGCCCATTTCATATTCATTTCAGAGGTACTGGAGGCAGAGGCTTCCTCTGACAATGTGCCTTGTTTTTCCTCATCTGAAAGGATGGAAGGAGACACCTGTTCAGCAAGAAAGTAACCATCTATGGTCTTATTATTTTTTCCCTTTTTTGGGCATTTTCCCAGCCAGTTACTTGACTTCTGAATGGTCAACAGGAGTGTCCTAGTGGTCCTCCTCTCCCTAATAATGTGCTTAAGCCTGAGATTCAAATCAGCTGCTCAACTTCCCCAAGGGCTTTTGGTGGGGACAGGGCCACCACTGAGGGCTGAGGTTCAGATCAGCTGTTTGATTCCACCACAGGCTTTAAGCTGAGCTGCCTGGCCAATGGACCCAGGCTGCTTCCATGTAGCTGCTCACCACCAGCTGCTGAGATCACCTGGGGCCAGTGCTAGGGGAACCTCATTCTCCTCTCTCCCAGTTGGGAAAGCTCTCCCACACTGACCTTTGGAGCTTTCTTTGTTGCTTGTAGGTTGAGGGATCTGGGACCCTCCCTCCTGGGAATTTTGCCCTGGAGGTCTGTTCAGGTCCTGTTCCTCCCAGTGCCATGAGGCCAGGGCTGGGCTCTACTTCACTCAGTGTCCCATGAGATAGACCTATCCTGTCAGCCTTCCAAATTACCTTTGACTGGAAACCTCTTTCACTCTGTTGTTCTGTGGCTTCTGCTTCTCTAGAATTTGTTGAGGTATTTTTTACAGGTATTTTGTGGGCTGTGGGGGAAGCGCTAGAGTATATGCATCTTTCTACTCTGCCATCTTGGCTTTGCCCCCCCGTTTTTGCTTTTTCTGATCTAAGTATCAGTACTATATTTGTTTCATGTAATTTTTAAGCCAGTTTGGGTAGATATAGTCTCAGGCATTTTATGCTGTCTTCAGTTATTTTAAATGGTCTGAATTAATATTGAATAATATTGGTGACACCATGTAGTTTCCTTGTTTTTCTCTTTTAATTAATTCCATTTTAGCTTTAACTTTGTCTGGGCTTATGATTGTTACTCCTGCCTTTTTTTATGTATTTTTTTTTGTGTGTGTTTCTTGTAAGAAACGTTGTCAAATTCAGATTTTTAATCCATTCTGCTATCCATTTCTGTTTTGGAAAATTTATTTCATTCATATTCAAAGTTATAATTATTCATTGTGTATTTTCCTCCAACCTATTTTTTCACTATCCTTTTCATGCTATTTATCCTATTCCCTCCTCACACATTTAATTTTCTTCTATTCATTACCCTGTCCTCTAATTCCTTAATCTACCCTCTCCTTTAAGAGTCTCTCTCTTATCCTTTCTTCTACCTAATCCTAAATTTATCCTAATCCTTAATTTACACACCTCCTAAAAGTCTCTCTGTTTTCCTATCCCCTTACCTTCTAGTTTTTTTCTAAATTTAGAAGACTTTTATACCCATCTAGATGTATATGTTATTCCCTCTTTAACCATTTTTCATGAAAAGAGTAAGGTCCCATCACAACAACCTTTTACCATCATTTGCCTCTTCTGTGTCAGTACTTCCTTTCACTCCTCATTTGTATGAGATAATAGCTCCTTTTTACCTTGCAGTGGATAGAATGCCAGTGCAGGAGTCAGGAGGACCTGAGTTCAAATCTCACATCAAACACTTGACACTCACTAGCTGTGTGACCCTGGGCAAGTCACCTAAACACAATTGCCTCATCCTGGGTCATCTCCAGTCATCCTGATGAATATCTGGTCACTGGATTCAGATGGCTCTGGAGGAGAAGTGAGGCTGGTGACCTGCACATCCCTCCCTCACTCCAAACAAAGTCAAGTGCAAGTCATGTCATTATTTCTCTGATGGTATGGTCTTCTTTGGCAATGAAGGATGAACACACACATTTTTTAGAATGACCTCATCATACTCAGCTCAGTCCAAGCCTTTCTTTAAACTGCCCAAGTAATGATGACATAAAAATAAAACACTCTTTATACAAATAAAGTTAGATTTAAATAACTGTAGAAATGTTAATTGTTCACAATTTTACTTAACTAATCTATTCAGAGCCATTCTCATTAAATTAGTAAAAATTCATTTTACTGACATAGAAAAAAATAATAATAATATTTATTTGGAAGAAAAGGTCAAGAATTTCAAAGAAACTAATAAAAAATGTAAAGGAAAAAGATTCAATAGTACCAGACTTTAAACTATATAATAAGGCAGTAAATATCAAAACTATCTGGTATTGGCTAAAAAATGGAAAGGTAGATGGGACAAAGTAGAAATACAATACATAGTAGTAAAGGACTATAGTAACCTTGTATTTGATAAATGCAAAGATTTAAATTTCGGGGATAAGAATTCATTATTTTGTAAAATTGTTGGGAATGCTAAAAAGCAGTCTAGCAGAAATTGGGCATAGACTAATATATTAAACCATGTATCAAAATAAGGTCAAAATGGATTTGTGACTTAAACATAAAGGAAGATATCACAAGAAAATTAGAACATGAAACATATTACCTATGAGACTCATGGATAGACCAGCAATTTATGAATAAATAAGAGATAGAGAGCATTGTGAGATTTGAAAAGGATGACTTTAATTATATTAAAATTTAAAAGTTCTTGTACAATTAAAATCAATGTAGTCAAGATTAAAAGGAAAGCAGAAAACTGGAGAGGAAAAACTTTCATTTCTCAAATAAAGTCTCATTTCTCAAGTACATAAAAATCTTAGACAAATTTATAAAATACAGTCATAAAAGTATTGATAACACTTTTATTTACAATAAACAATTTGACTTTATTGAATCCCTTTCAACTGGTCTTTAATGTATACCTGATATTTATCCTGGACCTTATATGTCAAATTTTCCATTAAGTTCTGATCTTTTTGTCACAAATACCTGAAAGTCTGCCAATTTGTTAAATGTCCATTTACTTTTCATCAAGTCTTATACTTAACTTTGCTGAGTAAGTTACCCTTGGTTGCAACCTTAGCTTTTTTGTTCTTTGAAATATATTGTTTCAAGACCTACAATCCTTCAACATAAAAGCTTCTAGGTCTTCTGTGATCATTATTGTAGTTCCAAAGTACTTAAATTGTTTTTCTTGTTGCTTACAATGTTTTTTTCCTTAACCTGGGAACTTAGCTATGATGTTCCTGTGAGTTTTCATCTTCGGATCTTTCAGGTGGTGATTGGCAGATTTTTTCTATTTCTATTTTACCCTCACATTATAAAACTTATGGACAATTTTCCTTAATAATCTCTTAAAAGATAGTATTTAAATTTTTTTTATTGTAATTTTCAGATAGTTCAAAAATTTTTGTATTGTCTCTCCTCAATCTTTTCTCCAGATCAGTTGTTTTTTTAATGAGATCTTACACATCCTCCTCTTTTTTTTTCATTCTTTTGATTTTGTTTTATGATTTCTTGGTCTCTTATGAAGTCATCAGCTTCCTTTTACCCAATTCTAATTTTTAAGAAGTCATTTCCTTTCATAAGCTTGTAAATCTCTTTTTCCAATTGATTGGCTTTCGTTTCACAATTTTCTTGTATTACTCTTAATTTTTCCTATTTTTTCCTCATCTTCTCTTATTTTATTTTTAAAGTCCTTTTAGAGCTTTTCCAAAAACTCTTTTTAGGTTTCTCAACATTTTGCCTTTTCTTTGAGATAGAAGTAGCTGTTTTAACTGCACTATCTTCTTCCGAGTTTGAATTCAGATCTCCTCTATCACCATAGTAGCTATCTGTGGTTGGATCTTTCTCTTTTGCTTACTCATTTTTTTAAAAGGGGCTTATTTTTTGTTGTCAACTTGGCATTACAGTCAAGATCTAGTTCTGATTTGTGAGGGATAGTACCTCTGACTTCAGGTTTTTGTGCTGTTTTCTGAATTCTCTCTGGGGGCCTGATTTCAGACAGTCCTCTTCATCTGTGAGTCATGACCAGGACCCCCAGCAATACTGTTACCAAAACTGCTCTTACTCTTTACAATCCTTCCTGAGGCTGCAAGCTTCTGCTCATTTCTCTGCCCTGGAACCAAAATCAGGGTCTATGCTTTATTGTAAGTGACCACAACCAACAAGATTCCCATCCCTCTGCTATCACACTCATTGGCATGTGCTTGCTTCTCCTTGCCCACAGGCACATTCTGGGGCCACATCTGTTCAATTCACCTGGACCCAGCATCCAGAGCCAGCTGAGAGCCCTCCAATCTTTCCCTGATTAGCTGACAGGCTCTCACACTGCCAATAAGGCAAAAGATCCCAAAGCTAAGACTGTTGCTGATATAGCTGTCTCCAGGGCTTATTTTTTTTTTTATTCAAAAGTGTCTTCACTTCAACCATATCAAACCAATGCTCAAAGAGGTGAGGTCTTTCCTAAGTTCCTTCCAAGTTGTCTTAAGTACAACTGCTTTACCTCAGCTTTTAATCATTTCTGTCCCTCAAAGTTCACTATGAGGCATTATTTTATGTTGTTTATGGGGGAATTTAGAAGAGACAAGTAATTTCTTGCCTTACTTCACCATCTTCCCAGAATCCTCCTCACTATATTTAGCTATTCTTAACTTTGTGCCTTCCACAGATTTGATCAACACACTCTTCTGTCCTTAAAAAAAAAAAATATTGAATCAGACATGGCCAAGAATAGCCCTGTGGGACATGACAATATATTCCCTTTAGTTTGACAGTATCTATCTATGTGACTTTTAATAAGCCACCTAATGTCAATGGGTCAGTTTATATATCTGTGAAAAAGAGAGTTGGGTTAGGTGAACAATGATATTTCTTTTAGTTCTAAAATTCTAATACTTCTTATGACTAAAAAAAAAACACATTGGAAGATATATTATATGTAGCTAAATGATGTAAAATGATAACTTCATTCACCAATAACTAGTTTTTAAAGAATAGATGCCTATATTTAATGTTGTATTTTTTTAAAACCACTACCATTCCATTCCTCATCAGGATGAGTACGAGTACAATCATTTTACAAAGTTTTCTCAAAACTTCAGTTAAAGCACAACTAAGTGGTACAGTGGAAAACAAATGAAATTTCTTTTTGAAGTCATTTTTGAAGAGAGATACAGATTCCTTCTTTGGAATATCAAGGCATTTACACTATCCACTAAACTTTGGAAATATATAGAACTTTTTATTCTTGTAATATTTTATAGACTTCTCTAAGTCACAATGATGTGACACAATGGATTCGTAGTGGGTTATTTTTTGTAATTATTCATAGTTAGAGACTCTAGGTTTAAATCCTTATTCTACTACTTTAAATATGACCTTGGGCAAATCATTTACATTCTCTTGCCCTCAGTTTCTTTATCTATAAAGGAAACAGGATTAAGAGTTCACTAAAATTCTTTCTAACTTCAAATCCTATAATCCTATAGATTATAGAGCCTGAACTAAAGCAATTGTCACTTTGAGGTCAACTGGCATTGGTCAAGAAAAGGCTGCCAGCTGGGACACTGACACATAGGAACAGCTGTGCAAAGAAATCAACAGAGGAGGAGAGCAAAGCAGCAAACAAAGCATGACTGGTGCAGTGAGGCAGAACCAGGGCATACCAGGTTGTGGCATCAAGAAAATGGAGACAACAACCAAGAGCTGGAATGCAGCCTGGATCATTTACATTAGAGGAAAATACAAGAGGAAGGACAACAGCAAAAGGTGGAGGTAAGTCAGGAGGTCAGGAGCCATGTACTAAGGTCAATTCAAATACAAAGTCTTCACTGGGGAATTCTTTTTGTCCCTTTTACAGAACCTGCTTTGCCTTCTATTGCTTAAAAAAGGTGATGTAGAAATGTATTGGCATAGGAAGCCTCAAATACATTCATTAATTGAATGTGACTACAGTCACTCAAATGGCAAGATCATGGGTTTTAATTGAGTTCTAGAGTCTTTTAATAAGTATTCCAAAAGGACATAATCAGTGTCTACTGAAGTCATTCAGTAGAATGGCACATCCTGAGCATATAAGTAATTGTTCTGTGGTATAATGAAATAAAAACTAGATTAGGAGTCAAAAAGTCTTGGTTTCTAAACCCAGTTTACTAGTTGGAAAGACTTGGGGAAGTCCATGTTCCATGGGAAGAATACTTGTTTTGGATATGGAAGACCTGGGTAGATTTGAATTCTAACTGCTTTTTACTACCTCTGTGGCCTTGGGCAAGTAATAACCTCTTTAGGCCACAGTTTCCATATCTGTAAAATGAGGGAGCTGGATATCTTGGGATAGAGAATTAGCATGATACAGAGGATAGCAAACCAGTCTAGGAGTTAGGAAGACAAGGGTTTAAGTCTTCCCTCTGAAATGTACTATCTATGCAATCCTACACAAGTCAATTAACCTCTCAGTGCATCCAGGCAACTCCTGAAGTCTATAGACTGCAGAATAGCAGCTACTCTACTTGGTAAAGTTTCCTCACTAAATATTCCTCATAAAAAATTAATAACAATTTTGGTTCCCTCTCAAAATCTAGGTTACTTAGTCATTTTTCAGTCACAGGCAACTCTTTGGGACCCCTTTTTGGGGTTTTCTCAGCAAAGATACGGGAGTGGTTTAACATTTCCTTCTCCCACTCATTTTACAGACAAGAAAACTGAGTCAGAGTTAAATGATTTGTCCACGATAACACAACTATTAAATAACTGAGGCTGAATTTGAACTCAAGAAGAGGAATTTTCCTAACTTCATCCCTGGCACTATCCACTGCATTAACTAGCTGCTCCCCCACTCCAAAAAAATCTGTATAGAAATGAAATTGTATTGTCTCTAGCAGAATATATAAACTCCTTGACTGTTACTTAATACTGTCTCAGGGATCACAGGTGACAAATTTTATATTTGTGTCCATAGTACCTAACTTAGTCTTTGGCCCAGAGTTGTCACCAAACAAATGTTTGATAGATATCTGAATTACATACTTAATAAAATGCATGAAAAAGTAGTTTCTATATCTTAAAATTCTATAAAAATGTAATTAATGTTTTAATTAGTAATGTCACTATCTGTCATCATTCAGAAGTAGAGCAAGTGGAAAGAAATTCAATAGCTTATAATCATGTACTTCTAATTGATATTCTACAAAAACTTGGCTTTTCCATAATTAAGAGAAAAGATTAAGAGTTTGAGAGAAAAAAAGCAGGATCTCACTTTTTGAAAAGATAGGTGGTATTACTGTAGCAATCTAAATGCTGTGAATAACTTTTTCCCTCATGGGCTAATCTATTTTGAGTTTGTCTCATTAAGGTGTTTTCGTTATTTTTTGTTCCTATACAACCTACTAGAGTTATATTTAGCATAGCTCTATAATTACATATACTTGTCATTGCAAACTCTTTACATTATTTTTTAGCTCTTTCCTTCTTTCGTTTTAAATTAGACTCTTTATCCCTACACCAGAATAAGCCTGTCACTTATCACAATTAGGGGATGTTTTATCCAGCCTGGGGTTAAGAGTGTGCCTCTCATAGTGCCCTGCTGATATCATTGATATTCATAGATAGATAGGCACCTAACAAATAATTTTTGACAATGATGCAGATGACTACTTCCAAGACTGAGTCACAGTCTCTGCTGACATTTCACATGCACCTTGCTCTGTGGCTTTCCCCTGAAGCATGCTAATGCATCTCAAATCAGATCAACTAGTCTATCAGCATTTATTAAGTGCTTGCTATGTGCAAGGCACTGTACCAAACACTGGGAACCCAAATGTAAACAGAAAGACTCCTTTCAGTCAAGGATCTCACATTCTACTGTGGAAAGACAGAATATAAAAGAAAGTTGAAAGAGGGTAAGAGGAAGAGATATAAGTACAGGATGATCTCATTATCATGGTAGAAAAAAACCAGAGAGTCAGGAATGCGTGAGAGAAGGCATGAAGATGTGGATGGCCTGAATGTTCTTAAAATGGAAGTTTTGTGATGAACTATTTAATCTGAGGAAGAGTCTACAAGAGAAGAGTATATTTCTAAGTACAGGGGTAGAGTGAACTTCCACTGTAAAGAGGTTTCTCTGGCATAGTAAAGCCAAAGTGGAGTCAGCAGTGCAGCCTTAATAGTTTGCTGCCTTCACAATAATTCTGGGGATAGTGAAATTAAGGAAGCATTTAAAGAAGGAAGGATCCTTCCAGATAGATAATTGCCCTTAAGAGCCATAGAGAGATGAGTTCCATTGCCTCCTGGATAGAATTCTGCCACTTGCAATGAGTAAGGATGAAGTATTTGGAACTTCCATGATTCTGTATGGATCACTTAGGGCGGCAGAGATATCAGGTAGCAATTCAGTCCTCTGAATACAAATAACCCAGCATTACTATCCTTTACCTTGAATTCAGTAAATGTAATGGATCCAACTGCAAATTCCAGTGAGTTTGCCAGAGATTTTAGCAGTCACTAGCCACAACTGATGATTCAAGTCAACAGTGTTTATTAAATACTTACTGTTACCCAACGGAAATATAAGAATAGACATAAGTAGTTTCTGCTCTCAAGGAGTTCAGATTCTAATGGTGAAGACAACATAGAAATGACTATGAATATAGATGATAAGTATAAGATATTTACCAATGCCAGCACTGAGGGGGATAAAAAAAAGTCTCTTGCAAAAGGTAGAATTTGAGCTGAAACTTGAAGGAAACCAGAGAAGCCAGGAGGCAGAAAGGAGGAGAGAGCAGTCCAGGCATGGAGGATAGCCAATGAAAAGGTCAAGAGGTAGAAAGAAATGTAGGAGGACCTGTGTTACCAAATCTTAGTTTATGTGGAGGGGAATGAAATTTAAAGAGACTGGAAGAGAAGGAAGGGAACAAATTAAGAAGGAATTTAAAAGTCAGAGGATATTATATTTGTTCTTGGAGGTAATAGGGTACCACTAGAGTTTATTGAATAAGAGGGTAAAAAAGATCAGAACTACCCTTTGGAAGATCATTTTGGCAGCTGAGTTGTTTTGTTTGTCCTTTATTCTTGAAGAGAAGCAATGGCATCATGAGGACAATGTCTTGATTTGCATGGTAATTGGATTTAAGTGAAGCAGAGCTGTATAAAAAGTCATCGGGACTCACTCTTTCCTCCAGAGTCATCAAAGTTCAATGGCAAGTGGCAGCTGAGTAGAGAGTGAACTGGAGTGAAGTCTCAAAGAGACCAATCAGTAGGCTATTACAATAGACCAGATGTGAGGTCATAAGGGCATGAACCAGAGTACCAGCTATGCCAGAGGAGAGAAAGGGGAATACATGAGAGATTTTGGGAAGGTAGAATCAAGAGGTCTTACCATGAGTTTGGATACATGGGATAAATGCCAGTAGAGTTAAGGATGACACTTAGGTTGTGAGCCTCAATGACTGGGAAGATAGTGGTGCCCTCAATAGTGAGAGGAAAGTTAGGAGGGTGGAGAGTTTGGAGGAAAAGATAATTAGTTTAGTTTTGAAAATGTTGAGTTCAAGATGTCTACTGGACATCTAGTTTGAGGAGTGTAATAGACAGTTGAAGATGTGAGACTGGAAGTCAGGAAAGAAATTGTCTACATAGGGATATTAATTGAACCCATGGACATTGATGAGATCACTAAAAGTGATCATAGAAAAAGAGTAGGGAAGACAACCAAGGAATATCCATAGTTAACACGTATGAACTGGAGGAAGATCCAGAAAAAAAGACTGAAAGGTAAGAGGAAAATCAAAGGAGGGTTTGAAAAATTAAAGAAGAAAATATCTGGAAGATGGTGATCAACAGTGTTGAAGGTTTTATATACTAAGATGGTTCTGTATACCAACATAAGGTCAAAATAGGTATATGATTTAGAAATAAAGGGTAATACCATAAGCAAATTAGGAGAGCAAGGAATAGTTTACCTTACAGATCTATGGATAAGGGAAGAGTTTATGACCAAACAAGAGACAGAGAACATTATGAAATATAAAATGGATAATTTTGATTACATTGAATTTTAAAGTTTTTTGCACAAAAAAAACCAATGCAACCAAGAATAAAAGTACATCAGAAACCTGGGAAACAATTTTTATAGCCAATGTCTCTAATAAAGGCCTCATTTCTAAAATATATAGAAAACTGACTCATATTTATAAGAATACAAATTATTCCCCAATTGAGATATGGTCAAAGCACGTGAACAGACAGCTTTTAGAAGAAGAAATTAATGCCATCTATAGTCATATGAAAAAAATGCTCTAAATCACTATTGAGTAGAGAAATGTAAATTAAAACAACTCTGAGATACAACCTCATGTCTATCAGATTGACTAACATAGCAAAAAAGGAAAATGACAAATGTTGGAGATGTGGGAAAATTGGTATACTAATGCATTGTTGATGGAGTTGTGAACTGATCCAACCATTCTGGAGAGCAATTTGGGACTATGCTCAAAGGGCTATAAATCTAGGCATAGTTTTTGATCCAGCAATACCAGTAGTAGGTCTGTACACCAAAGAGATCATATAAAAGGGAAAAGGACTTATTTGTACAAAAATATATATAGCAGCTCTTTTTGTGGTGGCAAAGAATTAATTGGGGAATGGCTAAACAAGTTGTGGAATATGAAAGTAATGGAATACTATTGTGCTGTAAAAAATGATGAACAGATAGCTTTCAGAAAAACCTGGGAAAAACTTACATGAACCGATGCTGAGTGAATTGAGCAAAACCAGGAGAACATTATACAGAGTAACAGCAACATTGTGCAATAACCAGCTTTGATAGACTTAACTCTTTTCAATAATACAATGATCTAAGACAACTCCAAAAGATTCATTATGAAAAATGTTATTCATATCCAAAGAAAGAATTATGAAATCTGAATGCAGATTGAAGCATAGTATTTTCTCTTTTTTTGTGTTTTTTTCTTTCTAATGGTTTTTCCCATTAGCTCTGATTCTTCTTTCAGAACACTATTAATATGGAAATATGTTCAATATAATTGTACATGTATAGCCTTTATCAGATTCCTTGCCATTTTGGGGAAGGAGGAGGGCATGGAGAGAGGGAGAAAAAAATTGGAACTCAAGATGTTTTAAAAGTGAATGTTGAAACACACACACTAAAATAAAAGTGTTGAAGGTTGTAGAGAAGGCAAGAAGAATGAAAATTGAGAAAAGGCCATTTATATTTGACAATTAAGAGCTCATTGGTAACTTTGAAGAGAGCATTAAGTGGAATCAAATGAAGCATTTGTTAAGAACTGTAAAGTACTGTGCTAAGTGCTGGAGATATGAATAGAAAAATAATATAATCCCTACAATCAAGGAGTTCATATTCTAATGGGGAAGACAAAACAGATGGAAGGTTTCAACTACCAAGTCAGTTGGTCCTTAGGGAGCAGTAGCAAAGCAGATGATTGTACCTCATCTTTAATGTCATTTTCATTAATAAAGTATCAGTTTCTAATGTTGAACAATTTGACAGTGCCAAAGACTTTGGTGGCAAAAACTTTCTTTTCTGGGCCTTTAGTAGCTATAGTTTCAGTATCTTAAGGAGTAGTTATAAGATTGCATCTCCACAGAAATTGTTTCCTGGGATAATGGACAAGGGCACTGGGTACTAAGAAGCATTTTGCTATTCCCAGAGCTCTTAGCATCAGAGTCTTGGACTGTTCCACTAGAATCTTAGAGAAGATGGTGGTGAACGTAATGGTGACACATACTGTCTCCCCTGACTCCCTATAGGTATTGCAATAATTCAACTAAGCCAACTTATTAATTGAAAGTCAGAAGACAAAGCACAGAGAATTTAGAAGCGGGAGGAGGGCATGAGGAAGCAATGATTTTTCATGACTTTCTCAAGGAAATTAGCCATATTGAAGGGTTTATCTTGGCAAGGAAAAAGACCACCTCTTCATGTGAAACATGGGTAAAAGAGAAGGTGAGGAGGGGGAACAGTATAGAGTTGAACTGCTTCACTGAGTAGTCAATAAAAACTCAAGATAAAGATTCAAGCCAGTGCAGGGACCATATCCTGGGAAAGACTAGAGGATAGAGACATTAGAGGAGATGCTGAGGATGAAGAACAAGCTTGAGTTCATATGGAAGAGGAAATTTTGGATGATAAAAGGTTATAATCAGATCAAAGAATTTATAAAGTTTCAAGAATATACAAGTGGAACTCTTGTGAGTGATGATGACACCATGAACATCTCTGTTCATTCTGTTGTTGTTGAGTTTGTCCTTTGTTCTTGAAGAGGGCCATGACGTGATGATGATGACGTGACTTGTGGTTGACTTTGATTTGAAGGAGGGAGGGCTGTGCAAAGTCAGTAGTCTCACTTTCTTCTCCTGAGCCCTCTGGATCCAGTGACCAGATATTCATCAGGATGACTAAAGATGGCCCAGAATGCAATGTGAGGCCCTGGCTCTTTCAGGCTAAGGTCTTATCACATTCTCAATTTGAGTGAGATACACTCAATCAATGAATAGGCTCCTTTAAGTAGTTATTTAAAGGATGACCCTTTTAATCAAAAAAGAAAAAAATCAAACTGGGAGGGAGAGACCCTGAGGGTAAAACAAAAACAGTTACTATTTAGTAATTATGGTTCATTCTACATCTGTGTAAATGAGGACATTTAGAGGAGAACCTGGAAGATTATGGCATTTAAGGAAATATCAATCTGCATGTTAAAGTCTTCCAGTATGAGATGAGGCATTGGGGAAGAAAAGACTGCGAACCAGGCACTGAACTGAAGGGCACTATTCTGGGATTAAGTAGATAAAAGCTAACAGAATCTTGATTGCATGATGAATTTGGATTGAGTACATATCAAAGGAGAAGTTCCTGAGTCATGATGACAGAGGGAGAGAAATAGTGATATGGAGAAAAGGATAGTTCAAATCCTCCAGCATGACCAGTGAGTCAGGGACATGAGTGAAAGTGCAACCTCTCCCAGAAAGGGTGGCCAAGGATGCTGTAGCATCAAGAGGTAGCCAGGTCCCAGTGAGAGGCAGAAGATGAATGGGAAAGCAAAAGCAAATTTGTAAACATCAGAGTAGGTATTTTAGAAATCATAGTGGAAGAGGTGGATAGGTCTAAAGTGGGATATTGAGGAAAAGAGGGATATTGAGGTGTTTGGGAAGAGAATAAAGGAGTTGGGAGTGGGAGTTGAGAAATGAAGTTTATACGATGATAGGGCTTCAAAACTGGTTGGATGGAGAGGGTGTATGTTTGGAGTAGGAGTATGCTAATCATTGTGGAATAAATTCAAGTTGATTATTCAGAAACTGGATATAAATCCACCAAGGGAGGAAGGTAATTAGACTGTCCAGGTAGTAAGGTTGAGTCTTGTCAGGCCTGGGAGACCTGACTCTTAGTAAACAGGATCAGAGGAAGATACAACCCAGGGGAGCTGAAACTGGAGGCTATGTAGTCTGAGAACAGACTCAGAAACACTGGAGAAGGCCCTGGAGGGAAGAGAAAGACCTGAGTCCCGGATCTAGAGCTGATAGGAAGTAGGCTGGGAAGACCATTCCTGGGAAAAAGGAGACCACAAGCAAGCGGACTGGATTCTGATCTGATTTGGGGTGACAGTGAAGGCAGAGGCCAGATGTGAGTAGGTTCAGCTGCTGCTTCCTAGGAAGTCCTAAGACCTAGGAGGTCAAAGGCAGGAAGACTGATTCTGAGACAATGCAATACTCCCTAGCATCTGGAAACCTGACACAAAACAGGCAAGTTAGAAGGACCAAAATACAATAAATTTCTAAGCAATAGTTATGCAGTATCCTATATGGTATGCAGATCATGGTATTGAAGATGGCTTGCAGAAACACAATAAAGATGATCCACATTCCTTCAGACAAGGATAATTTGTAACCTAGTTTAGGTTTGGACTGTAATAGATCAAAGCTGGTATTAGCCAGATGGTTCTGGGAAATACACAATATAAGCATAATCTTTTTGGCAGCAGAAAAGAAAGGGAAAAAATTTCAAACTAACAGTCACGTAAAGACATAGCTAAAGGGTTTAGGTTTAAAGAAAACAACTACGAACACTACAACCACTATATGATTCAATGATAGGAAAGACAAAGAACATTGGGCTCTAATTGACCAAGCACCCTGGAAACCATTAACTCTGACAACTTCTGAATTTTAATTTAGACAGGACGTTATACACCTTTCTGAAAAAACAGAACAGCCTCTCTTACAATAGTCAGAAAAATGGAGCAGCTCAATTTTAGAACCAGCAAGCAGCAGTTGCAGGCAGTAATCCTGAGGACTACAGCTTCTCTCTAAGGCAGAATAAGACTGTCTGGGTTGACATTTGGCTTCATTATATTGCAGTCCTAGAGCTGATTGTCTTGGAAGGAAGAAGAGAGAGTTATGTATGAGTCATAGTCATAATCAAGTGGTTCTTTTCTGGATGACTTTCCCTAAATACGTCTTATGCTTCTGTGTGCTCTCTGTGAATCTTATGTACAGGGCATGCTGCAAAATGCCTGAAGTCTTACACATGAGGAACCCCAAAGGCCTTGGGGACTGACCTTACATCACAAGGCCAGCAGTAGCTACATCACTGACACCTCCTGAAGTCTTCCCTATCTCAGATGTGGTCACAAGAATAAAAGCGCTATCAGTGTGATGAATGCTTAGGTCTCCCTCATTCCCCTTCCTCTTCTCCATTCCACTTTAGCACTCTGAAACCCTAGAAAATGTATGGGCTGAGTAAATGGTTGCAGTATTTGTAGGAGGTCACTTGACTTGTGACATAGCAAGAGTGCCCCGTACAAACAATCATTATGGCTTCCTGACCTAGGCATTGATTTGTGTTCAAGGCCCAGAGATGAAGACGCTGACTTTTCTAAGTCAGTACAATCTAGTGCTATCTCATTCTCCTCATCTGTAAAATGCGGGGTTGAGATGGCTAAGGTCCCTTTCTCCTCTTAATCTGTGACCTATGATCCAATCTCTGGGTTTTAGTCAAGAATCTTGACAGTGCCCCCTATAAGGGTAGCCCATATTCTTGATAGGGGCAAGGGCTACTCTGAACTCTAACCAATGTACCACTTATGTACCTAAAGGTTGTTGAACAGACAAGAGAAGTTTTAGCTCATATATCTGGGAATCAGCTGGAATTACAGAATTTTCAGAGTTGGCAATACCAGACTCAAAATTGTCATATCTGGTTCAGGAGCAAAGCTCCTGATTATCTATCCTGGGACTGCCAGTGAGTCTAGGGTTGTGCCATTCAGATGAGAACCCTGAGGAAGGAGGAAGAGAATTTGGGCTAGAGGTGAGCCAGAAACTTTAGTTCCCAGGGAACAGCTATACTGGACCCATAAAAGTGTGTATATTTTGGTGTGGCACTTGGTTACTTGACCCAATATCCAAGCAGCAGTATCTCCAGGATGATTGTAGGTCAGCACAGTATCATCTCTCTCTCTCAGAATATCCAGCTAGGCAAAGGGAGATTTTTTAAAAAGAGCCATCATAGCTTTATCAAGAACACTCCATGCAAGACTAACCTCATTTATTTTTTTGACAGGACTGCTAAACTAATAGATGAGAAGAATGCTGTCAGTGCAGGCTTTGATAAAGTATCTCATGCAATTCTTGTAGAGAAGATGGAGAAATATGGATTAGACAATAATAAAGTCTGATGGATTTGGAACCAGTTAGCAAGCTGGATTCAAAGGAGTAGTTGTTAATGGTTCAACATTTGAAGGGGGAATCTCTAGCAGAGTTTCTCAGGGATTTGTGCTTGGCTTTGTGCTATTTAACATTTTTATCAAGGACTTGAATACAGACACAGAGAATATGCTCATCAAATTTTCAGATGACAGAAAATTTGGGTGACTAGCCAAGAGACTGGATGATGGATTCAAAATACTAGAGTCTTAGGATGAATTTACTAAGATGAAATTCAAAAAGATAAGTTGGAATTCAAGAAAGATACAATTGAGTAAAAAACTTCAACTTCACAGATATGAAATGGGAGAGATATGGTCAGAGAGCAAATGCTCTGAAAACAAGCTTAATATGAGTCAGCAATGTGTCAAGAGGTCAAAGAAACTAATGAAATCTTGGTCTGCATTAGAAGGAGCATAGCTTCATTAGATATAGAAGGGAGACTCCCACTCTACTTTTGTCAGACCTTCTCGGGAACCTTGTGTTCATTTCCGAGAACCACACTTTAACAATGACTGATAAGCTGTATAGAATCTAGAGGAGGACAACCAGGAAACTTAAGGGTCTTGAGGCTATACCACATATATAATGGTTCAAGAAACTGGGAGTGTTTCATCTGGAGAAGACAGAAGACCCAAGGGATACATGATGACTGTGTACAAGTACTTGAAGGGCTGATAAGTAGAGGATTAGATTCATTCTGTTTATCCTCAAAGGGAAGAACCCAGAATAATTGGTAGAAGTTGCAGAGA
The DNA here is from genome assembly GCA_023548195.1 of Bettongia penicillata ogilbyi. Taxonomy (NCBI): domain Eukaryota; kingdom Metazoa; phylum Chordata; class Mammalia; order Diprotodontia; family Potoroidae; genus Bettongia; species Bettongia penicillata. The sequence goes on along the minus strand of JAJHZJ010000831.1, from coordinate 1,669,734 downwards.
GGCAAATTTAGGCTTGACATCAAGAAGTATTTCCTAACAAATAGAGTTTGACATGGTTTCCACCATCTTGGAGGACTTCAAGCATAGACCAGATAACCACTTTTCAAGTGGTCAGAGAATGGTTTTCTTTCAAATATGGGTTGGACTAGATGGATGCTGAGTTCCATTCAACTCTGAAACCCTTTGATTCAGTGATCAAGCTTGAGTAGAGAGGAGAGGGAGTTCTATTATATATCTCCAAGTGTAGAAGCAGGGAGGGGTGACAAAGTATTAAAACCTAGAAAAGGTTCTGAAGTAGAATATTACTGACCTGCTCTATCTTGACCATGAGCAAGTTGGGACGAGAAGCCTTGATCATAGAGGCAAGAAGTCCTCCAGGAAGTAGAACTCTAAAATCAAGGCTCTACCCCTAGTAAGGAGCCATAGAAAGAAAAGAAAGTGAATGAGCCAGCAGTGCATATATACAGAAATCATAGAGACTGAATAGTTAACTAGTATGCCCCTTGGCATAGTCCATCCTCTGAGAGGTCAAAGAGGAAAGAGTACAATAAGACTGAAGAAGTGGCAAATAGGGAAACACTAAGATATGCCCATGTAGACAGATGGCTTATAAAATCCCCATCTTTACAAATGTGGAACGATTGGTGTCTCGTAAATGGCAGCTGACCTGAATTAGCCTAGAGTGAATAGTAAGAAGAAATCTTTACAAGCACTGGTACAAGCACTGGTAGGTCTGTCTTCTAGGATATGTGGGGGAGCAGCATCACTCATTCTCTAGCCCCTCTGCTTCTAGAAAGCAAAGAGGGGGGAACGGGCCTGAGAGGAGGAGCACATTTACCACATAAAGGAAGTCAGGGTAACTAAGCGATAAAGTCAGCTAGCAATAACTGTGTGCTAGCTCTAAGGACTACATCAGCCTCCCTCCCACTCTGAGGCGGACTACAGGAAGTCGATAAAATCAGACAGAAGCCATATCTTTGGGCACCTGTTTTATTTAGACTGATATATCAGGTACTGTGGTTGCAAAGCTCATGACATTGAAAGGAGGAAGAGATAGCGATAATCCCATGGGACCTCTTCATGGGATAAGAAATGCTTTTTTTTTTTAATGGGAGAACAATATGACTCTCTGATCTGTATTTCTCTAGTGATTTTCCCTTTGTATGTCTATATTTTGGGTGTCCCAAAATTTGGGTGTTTGGGCCAAACTATGCTGTGGGCAAACTGAGGTCCAAGGCATAGGGAATGCAAAGGGGCAGTAATGATTCTATGAGAAAAAGTCAGTGACAACTATTTTTTTGACATCTTGCAAATCCATCTGTATTCCACTGGGTGTCCCTACTTCTAGTCACAGAACCCCCACAAACTGGGGTCACAGGACCCCAACAAACACTTTGTAATTGCTGATCTTCATGAGGACATTGGCATCCCATTTTCTTAAATGTGCTGCCAAGAATTTTTATTACAGTAACATGGGTTTGCTCTGGCCTCACTCCCTAATGGGCAGCTGTGTTGCATTCCACCCCTCCCCCTCCCCCAGGGTTCTCTGCTATTCTAAGGGTGTTGGGAGGGGTCTCTTTCCTCTGCCATTGGCTCATGCCCCCACCAACTGTGTTCTCTCAGTTTTAGGAATACAGTGAACAGCACCCAAGTTCTATCTAACAACTAAACAGCAAATTAGTTTTTATGAAGGAATATTTATTTCAAACATATAGCAAAGCACATGCATATATTTTCCTCAGAACCTTAGAGGCTTAGCCACCTTGGTCTCTGAGGAGGGGAAAAAATCTTGTCTCACACTTTAATTCTGTTCCTACATGGCATCAATCTGACCAACCCCAACTTCAAACCCAATGGGCTGCTGTAGTAAGACACTGGCTTCTCCAGGCTTTCTTGCCGGGTTGGCTACAACACCCAATCTGGAGTCCTGGGTTCCTGTATCCCCCATTGCTCATGTTCCTCCCAGTACTCTGCAGGATGAGGTCAGATTAGACCCTGTTTTGGTCTGAGGATAAGAGCTTTTCGTGACAAACTAATGCCTTTAGGGTCAAGGATTAAGGAAAAGAAAACTTAGAAGATTCCTTAGAGCATGAGAGTGGTCATGCAGAACTCGAAAATAAGGAATGAGGTGAAGTCCAGAAGAAGAAGAAAAAGACGATAGCATTCATATCAGAAACAGGAGTCAGTTCTTGTTCTAGCAATGCAGTTCAAGCAGTACAGAGACATGTTCAAGGGATTAGAATGAAAGTTTCAATATTAGAATAGTAGCGAAGGTGTGAGTTTCATAAAGTGTCTATCTGATTACTCAGTTTCCTGAAGACACATGCATGTTCTTATGCCTGGTCACATAAAGCATCATCAAGTTCCACATCCTGCTAAATTAGCTATAGCTATGAGGGGCCCCTCTCCTATACTGTCTATCATGGAACTCAAAAAAAAATTATTTCTAAACACTGAGAGACAAAAGGTAAATTTGAGGTACCAGTAAAACACCCAAGAAATGTTGAAACATACCAAAGTGTAGATATAGACAAAATTTAATTCTCTTTCAGAGAAAAGCAATGTGAAATCAAAATAATGAATGAAATGTTCTAGAAAAAGTGGTACTTGTAAATGATAACAAGTTGTAACCTATATTTGAAACACAGAATTTTAAAACTGAAATGAAATTTAGAAGTTATCTAGTCCTTTTATTTTCCTAGATTGCCTCTATAACATTCCTGTTTTTCTTATTGTAACACACTTAAAGCCTGGAGCATTTCACATAAAACTATCCTTCAGTGGAGAGAATAATGATCCGATGCTGCATGCCTGCATGAAGGGCAAAACTGGCGTTAAGAGTTTTGGAGAGGAGGGACTGGTGTCTTTGCTCCTACTTCTTCTTTGAGAGAAACTGGTGACTGCAAGCTATCTTTAAGGGAAAATTTCAATGAGAGAGAGAGGGAGAGAGAAATGGAGAGGGGGGAGAGAGGTGGGGAGAAGGAGAGGAAGAGAGAAGAGACAGGAGTAAAGAAGAGAAAGGGAAGGGAGGGGAGAGGAGAGGGCAGAGGAAGAGGAAAGGGGAGGGGAGGGAAGGGGAAAGGAGGTGAGAGAGAGAATGAGAACTTTGGAAAGCAGCAGATGGGTGGAGGAACTGGCACTTCAACATGTCCCTGATTCTTAACTTGTTTTCCTAGAGACATCAGGAAATGTCCCTTAGAATGAGATCTCATTCCAGTGGAAGAACTCATTCAATCTGTGTATATTCTGGCATATTCTAATATGTAGAATTCCGCCAATTTTTGTTTTCTGTCTCCTTAGATAAATTATTTATTCCACCATTTGTGATAGGCTCTTATATAGCTATCATTTAGTGGAAAGGAATAAAATCTGAGTATGTAATTTAGCATTATTCCTTTCCCTTTAAGTGAAAGCAACTGAAAAAAGAGTTACCCTAGACCAGTAGTAGTTAAGGGCAGAGTAATACAGACTAGTACCTTCCTCTCCCAGAGAACTGAATGAACAATCTCATGATCCCTGTAGATGCTCCCTTCTAGTCAGGAATCAAAGTCTCCCTTGGAGAAAAGTAAGCAATATTCCAGTGATATTCATCAATGCCTCTTTGCAAGCCTCGTTTGGATAATCTATGGGAACATATATATCCTACACAGACAACACACACATCTTCCATTACTACACTAGCTAAATCTATTAGAAATTCAAATTTTGGGGTTAGCCATTTCCTGAAAGAGATAGCATGGGAGAATAGATAAGAAAAAACTGACCTCTGAACAGGAAGACATGAACTCACATCCCATCTTTGACAACACATACTAGCTGTGTGACGCTAGGCAACTAATTTGACCTTTTAATGCTGGAGACAACTCTCTAAGGCTTTGAAGTTACAAGGAAGGTGTAACTCTACACTGACAGAAGGAGCGTAGACCCAGAGCTAGAATGAGTTCTTTATTAGGAGTTCCCTAAATGAATGAAATCATAGACTCACTCCCATCCACTTCCTTATGCGATACAAAATTTTACTGTTGAAAGAAGCTTGGTCACTCAAAGATTCTATTGAGCTCTGCCAAAAGGATGACTATTTTGTGATTTACAAGGTCATTTCTTTGTTTCCTCTGAAAAACATTGGACACAAGGATCTACATTGAAGACCCTAGTATGAATAAGAATGATGAAATGTGAGTCCTGAACTGATTTCTATAGTTTGATTCAATTCAATAAAAATATATTAAGGACTAAGATGAGCAAGATGTAGGGCTAGGTGCTGGGGATATGAAAACAAAGATAAATAGTCCTTTCCTCCAGCAAACCAATAATCCACTTGGAAAATAAAACAGTGCACAGATAAGATAATAAAAGAAACAAATAAAGTAATACAAAGTCATTTCAAGATGAAGAGAGCTCTTAAAAACTCACTTATTTTCTTTTTTTTTACTTGAGGCTTTTAAGTTTTCTCTTTGTTTTTTAACATCTAAAGCTATTTGTGTTTTGAGTTATACAAATGGCATTCACCAAAAAAAAAAAAAAAAGTAAAGCCAAGGCACTCCAATAGGATGTTTTTGGAACTATAATATCAATTATAAGTTACTCAAAAAGATTTTCAGCCAACTGTCATTGGGAGAGATCAATAATGGGGTAAATGGGGTCAGATGTCTATATGGGAATGGAGATGGGGTACAGAAATGAGAGTGAGATCAAGTCAGTTAGGGGTTTGCATCTAAATATTTAAGCATCAGTTTGACATTTCTCCAGGTTCCCTCTCTCAGACAAGGCTTAAGTTACATATAAGTTCCGACAAAATCAAAGCCCTTGGAAACCTGGTTTGATGACATATGAGTGAGGAAAATCTGACCTCTTCTTCTCCAGTATAAGTTCAGATTGTAGCACCAGAAAAGGCCTGGTCTAGGATATAGAGTCTGAGTTGTACTTTGAAGAAAACTTTGAGTTCTACAAGTCAGATATGAGCAAAGAGTATGTTCTGGATAAGGGGACCACTTCCCAAAAGGCACAAAGGTGGAAAATAGAATACCATGTACTAGTAGCTGCTTATAGGCCAGTCTAACTAGAACAGAGAGTTCCTCATAAAGCAGTTCTCAATTCTGTTGGCAAAAGATTAAGCACATCTGAGGCAGTGTTGAACATTTTATGATTCAATTAAGGTGCTTCTTTTCTGAAAGAAATATTTTTCAGTTAGATGTTTGCAGACTATCTATCATACTGCAATAATAAACTATGGAATAGGATCTCTTTTAGATAGCTTATGCTTTTCAAGTTAGTAGCTTTTTTTTCCATTTATCAAAAACAAATATGGAAAGAATCATAAATGGAAAAATAATCCATTATGTGCAAACATTAATTTATATTTTAGGAACTAGCATAACTTAAAAGTAGATAATATTTCTCAAGCACATTCTCTGCTTCTTTGACCTTGTTAAAGGCTGTATCATAAGTATTATGAAATTAATTAGCACTTAGCAATCCCATCAAGGATGGCTAGGGGGCACAGTGGACAGTGTCAGGCCTGGAGTGAGGAAGACTCATCTTCCTGAGTTCAAATCTGATCTCAGATACTAACTAGTTGTGTGATCCTAGGCAAGTCACTTAACCCTGTTGCCTCAATTTCCTCATGAGCTGGAGAAGGGAATAACAAACCCCTCCAGTATCTTTGCCGCGATGAAAAGTTAAACACTACTAAAAAACAACTGACCAACAACAAAAGTCCCATCAAAGTTAGCGCCAACAACATGTTTAAAGGAAAGTATAATAAGGGAAATGGTCATTATGTATGCAAAACAAGAGCCCCTTAATTGTCATTTTCATATCCAATGTTGCTATCATGGTATATTCTATTTTGTTATTCAGCTGTTCAATCATGTCAGACTTGTCTTGATCCTATTTGGGATTCTCCTGGGAAAGACACTGGAATGGTTTGTTATTTCCTTTTTCAGTGGATTAGGGAAACAAGTTAAGTGGCTTGCCCAGGGTCACACAGCTCAAGAGTCTGAGGCCAGATATGAATTCAGGTCTTCCTGACTCCAGAGCCAGCTCTCCACCCTCTGAGTCACCTAGCTGCCTACATCTTCCATGTGAGAGATGCCTAATAAGTGCTCATTGAATTGACTAAATTCATTTGCTCCCTTACAGTTCTGGGTTTTCCAATAATTTATTTACACTGAATCCAAAGCAGAGCACCTCAGACATCACTGGCTGCGCTGATTCACCAGCCACTTTCTTTTGTAGATACCACTACTCTATGATATGAGATAATGTCACTTCAACCTCCTAATTTCCATTGGAAAAGAAAATCTCTAAGAACTAATGTACTTAAAGTACGCTAAGCTATGAAAATATTGCTGTACTCCTCAAATAGATCTATAGAATCTAAAGTAATGTAAAGACGACGGCAATTTAGTAACTTTGGGCCGTGTGGGCAGGGCAGCATTGTTCAAGGAAAAGTGAATGTCAGACAGTCATTTAGAGAACTTCCTGGTAACTTCTGTTGCATAGATAACTGAAATAAATGCAGGTTGGTATATTAATGAAGGCATAGTTAACTGTTGCTGTATATGTGTAGCACTAAAAAGCACTGAACCTCTGAAACAATGGGAAAAAAGATGATTGCTATGTGTAATGAATAAAGCAAAACTAACAGCTATTGCAAGATCTGGGTGAAAACTAATATAGCAAATTTAAGATAAAGTAACCCAGCAAAAAGTGGCATTTTATCCAATGAATAGGATTGACATAGTCAGACGAAATAAAATAATAGGAGCAATAAAAATAATAATAATGAAAAATGAAACTAGCGTAATATAGTGCATTCAAGTTTGTAAAGCATTTTCCTATGTTTACTGATGAGTAGGTGCTATTATTATCCCCATTTCACAGACAAAGAAACTGAGATACAGAGAAGTTAGGTCAATAAGCACTTATTAATTATATGTTGATATGTTAACATAACATACTTTTTATTACACAGTTATGTTTAGGTATAAATAATTGCAAATATAAAATGCAATTATAAATATTTCTAATTCCATATAAAATTAATTCATTACAATTATATATTCTATAATTATATAATGCTATATATTATGTTGTTGTTAAATTGTTATGTTATGTTGTGTTGCATTATATTGTATCATATTATATTATGTTGTATTACATATGATATGCTAATTATTAATTAAACAAATACTTATTATGTCCTATGTCTTATGCTAAGCTTTGAGGAAAAAAAGAAAAAGCATACAGTCCCTGCTCTCAAGGAGCTTACAGTCTAGTGAGGAAGAGAAAATAAAAACTATATATATAAACAAGATATATAGAATACATTGGTAATAATCAACAGAAGGAAGGAACTAGCATTACGGTAGGCTAGGAAAGAAGGTGAGATTTTAGGTGGAACTTGAAGGAAGACAGAAGGCAGGAATGACAAGAGAGAGAATTCTGAGCATGGAAGACAGCCAATGAAAACACCCAGATTCATGAGATGGAACATGGAAAAGCAAGGAGGCCAGTGCCGCTAAATTGCAGCTTAAATGCAGAGAAGTAATGGGCCAGTGCGGGATGGGGGTGGGAGAATAAGGTGTAAGAAGACTGGGAAGGTAGAAGGGAGCCAGACTTTGAAGGACTTTGAATGCCAAACAAAGTTTTAGATTCGATACTGAAGGTGATATGGAACCAACAGACTTTATTGAGTGGAGTATGGTTTTGACAACTGACTGGAGGAGGAGCTGGAGTAGAGAGAAACATAAGGCAGAGAAACCAACCAGCAAACTATTGCAATAATCCAGGCATGAGGTTGATGAGGACGTTTACCAATGCAGTTGCAAGGTCAATGAGAGGAAGGGGCAAACACAACAGATATTATAAGGTCAAAATCTATTGACTTAACATCAGGTTGGATAGGGAGGTGAGGTGAGAGAGTGGGGACACAAAGATGATATCTAGGTTGCAAGCCTGGGAGATTGGGAGGATGGTGGGACCCTCAACAGTAATCGTTGTCATCCTTCATTCTCAAAGAGGACTCAAGTGACATCACTATACTAGAGTCAAGTTTCCAGTGTGTCTGACTGTGACTGATCAGACCAATATGAGCTCGGAATGCTCCACCACAGGTCAGGACAAATAGTCTGTGTGAACACCTGGGGTGGATACTCTAAATCTGTGCATCCTGCATTTCCTTGGAGTTATTTCAATTCTGCTTTGTTCATAGAGCACAGCACTTTCTCTCATGTGAGCATGCCATGCTGAACAATCCTGTGCCAGTGTCTCCCATGCCATACAATCAATTCCAAAGCTCTTAAGAGAGACCTTGAGAGTGTCCTTCTTGAACACTTGCCCTGTGTGAGTTCTCCATAAAAGTCTTTTTACGCAAGTGTAAGTTTTGCATTTGAACAACGTGGGCCACCCCCCCCCATCAGAGTTGTCCTCTTTGAAGTAGAATTTGAATGCTTGGCAGTTTATTTCGAGCAAACAACTCAGTGTCCGGTACCCTATCCTGCCCGGTGATCCTCAGAATCTTCCTAAGACAATGGAAGCATTTCAGTTTCCTGGTATGGTGCTGGTAGACTGTCCGTATAGTTTCACAGGCATACAACAATGAGGTCAGCATAGAGCCTCTGTAGACCTTCAGTTTGGTAGTCAGTCTAATACCTCTTCTCTCCCAGACTTTTCTTCGGAGCCTCCCAAACACTGAGCTAGCTCTGGCAATGCATTCATCAACCTCATTGTCAATGTGTACATCCCTAGAAAGTATACTACCGAGGGAGGTGAGCTTATCCACAGCATTCAAGACTTCTCCATTCGTTGTAACTGATGGCTCCATGTATGGATGGTGTGGTGATGGCTGATGGAGCAGCTGTGTTTGTTACAAGCCAAGACCAAGGTGGAGGGAGTGATGGTGCATGATTTTCTGTTTGTGGATGATTGTGCACTCAATGCAGCCTCTGAAGCTGAGATGCAACAAAGCTTGGATCAATTCTCTGCTGCTTGTTCTAATTTTGGCCCAACAATTAACACCTCAACAATAATTTGCAAGTTCAGAAGAGGAGAGCATTTGGGGGGAAAAGATAATGAGTTCAGTTTTGGATCCATCAAGCTTAAGATGTCTATGGGACATTCAATTCATATGTACAATAAGCAGCTGCAAGTATGTGAGTGGAGGGTAGGAGACAGTTAGGGCTGGAAAATTAGACCTCATTGTCATTAATACAGAGATGCCCATTGAATCCATGGGAGTTGATGAGATCAAGTGAAATAGGGTAGAGGGAGAAGAGGGCCCAGGACAGAAGCTCTGTGGGATACACCCAGTTAGCAGGCATGGTCTGGGTTAAGATTCAGCAAAGGGGGCTGAGAAAGAATGATCCGAAAGGTGGAAGGAGAACCAAGACAGAGAAATATCGTAAAAACCAAGAATGAAAGCCTATCAAGTACAGGAGGCTCATTAACAGTGCCAAAGCTGGGAAATCTAAGAAGAATGAGGATTGGTAAAATATTATTAAATCTGGCAATTAAGAGGTCATTGATAACTTTAGAGAGAGTAATCATGGCTGAATGATGAATTCAGAAGCTGAAAGTAGAGGCCCTAGTTGTAAACTGTCTTCTCAAGGAGTTTAGTCACAAAAGGGAGAAGAGATGTATTAATGATAGATATTTTTGAGAGTGGAGGAGCCATTGGGATTGGAGGCAGGGAAAGACTGAAAAATATATGAGAGCAGAGATGATAGAAAGAGCAGTCTGTGGGACAAGATGTGATAGAAGGCTTTGCCTTGGCAAGAAGAAAGGCCACCTCTTCATGTGAATCAGGAGTAAAAGAGGAAAGAGTGGCAGAAAGCATCTGAATAATGTGGAAAAAGAAGAGAAGTGAGAGCTCTTGGTAAATGGCCTCAGGTTTTTTTCAGTGAAGTATGAGGCTAAGTTCTCAGCTGAAAGGACAGGAGCTGGGAAAACCATGGGAGATCTGAAGATAGATGAGAATGGCTAGCAAAGCCACTGTGGCAAGTGAGATAGTGAGTCAACTAGGGAGGTGTAAAAGCGTTGGCTTACCAGAGTGAGGGGTAGTCAAAATTAGGCAATATACATGTATAACTGTATTCAGTCAACATGGTTGTCTGGCTGTCAAATAGTGAGCACATATCTGAGGCAGGATTTGAACACTCTACCCACTGGGCCACCTATACTCTATTTATTCACTTATGTATTCATTCATTTGTAAATTATGTATTCTTTAACTTTTGTGAATCCCAAATAGGCAAGTAACTTGCCCAAGGTCACAAACCAGAGACAGGTTTAGAGTCCAAGTCTCTTGACTCACATTATTTTGTTTGCATGTTTAAGTTCAACATGAACTTAAATATAATGTTTGAGATAGCATTCAAAATTATCACTCAAATGGCAAATAAACTAAGTTTCATGCCAAGATAGTGGACTTCCAGATTTGCTATTCAGTCATACTCTTTCTTCAATATTGATCAGGTATGGCAAGGTCATATGATTCCAGCCGTTGGTTCATCTGTACTGACAGTGCTTCCTCCTTATAAAGGTAGTGACACAATGAACTGAACACACGAGGAATTTGGAAGTGATCCCCATTTATTGTCATTAGAAGTTGCATCAAATTGATTGTAACTTGATCTTAGAAAAATCAATCTTTTTGGCACAAAACAATTACTTCCTGAGAACATTGATTGCAGTGTATCCTTATCCATTGGCTCAGGTAAGAATTAAGATAGTCCCATCGAGATAAAACCTCCCATCAGTAGACATGTGGGTACTTACATATAACTGTACTAAGCACCTAATGCAATTGAAGATGTTTTATAATTAGTTTGTGGATATGAAGGTAGAATAAGAGATTTCTTTTAAAAATGTTGTTCCTTTCAAAATTTATTTTTAAAAGAAATACTGAGTGCCAATTTGGACTATTAGATATCACTTAATGTTTTAGACACAGTGTCCAAATAATCATTTGTGCACAAGTCTGTACAAAGACTAAAACTGAGATCTGAAAGACCAATGGTTTCAACCGCTACACTTAGTTTGTATCTCAGTAAAATGGTAAGATGGTGAAATGTTAAATTACTGATCTTTAACCTGTGCCTCAGAATCCATTTTCAGAGCAATACATATAAGACTCTCAGCTGGGTTGAGAATACTCCCTATGGAGCTGTAGCTTAATGCACTGAGCAAAGTGCATTTCAGCAGTCCAAGCAGATAAGCATAGCCATCCCAGATGCTAACCAGTCATTTCAAGGACCTGACCATGGAAGTCAGAAAAAGAAGGTTTTTACTTTCAATTTCCCTTAGGACATTCACATTATTTCCCTATTAACTTGCAGAGATATCAGTCTCACGAAAAAGACTCAGCATAAACATTGTTAAAGAGCATTGTGGTGTAACTCTGTAATTATAGAATTCATTGCCCTAAATATATAGCAAATGTGTTTCTCTGCCTCTCACAGGGTGAGGATCACCTGATGAGACCATAGTTTGAGCTTATAATATGCACAAACCAACACCCTATGAATCAAATCTTTGGACATATGCAAATATGGTACATGACTCATACAAAGAGTAACCTAACCCCCTGCAGCTTCCTGCTATGAGCTTACCAAACTGAAATTAATCTTGCCTTCCATTTATCTTTCCAAAATATAAAAGATGGTGGTTTTTAGAGTCCTCTTTGACCAGAATAGATTTGAAATTCCATTAATTCTCTTCCTTGGTGATAGAGTTTATGGGATTCCATTTCTAACTCTGCTAAGCCAATTCACTGAGACAACGATTAGCTAGGAGTAAGTTTCAAACTTGACTGTATAAAGAGTATTTGCACGTTTATCCACTACTCAAAGGTCTTCGTATTTTGCAACCTAAACCTAGACCTGTTTCCGATTATGTCTACATCTCATTCTTCAGAAAAGGTATAAAAGCTTAATGCAACATAAGCAATTCTCTATAATTCATTTTCTGCATTTCACAGTTAGTGTCACACCTTTTAATGGATCACTCATGCTATTTGCAGTAAGGCTATGTGCGTTTCTAAACAGCAACACCAAAAACCAATAACAATTTTGCATTTATGTGAGTACTTAAAAATTGATGACTCTTTTTACTTCTATCATATGACCTAATCCTCTCAATAACCCTGGTAAGATTCATAGAGGAAGTATTCTATAAGTGAGGGAATTGAGATTAATCATATGGTAAAATTTTATGTGTGATTAAGGTTCTGGCAGAAATTTATAATATACACATATAAATATAATATATATATACCTATAATCTATATAAAAATAAATTTTCAATTTTCTCAGTATTTATTTCAAGTATCAGAATACTTTTGTGTGCCTAGTGATATGGAATGAAAAATATGATCAGAAAACTAAAATCAGTGTAATCTACATTGAATTTTCAGAAAAAAGGTGACTAATATGAGTCAATGACTAATATAGAATAAGTGAAATGAAGTGCATTCTTAAATATACTAAGTCTGATATTCTATTTCCTTGGCAATGCACTTTCTTCTCTTTCATTTTCAGTAAAATGAGAACAACATTGTGATGACAAAGTAAACATTTTTAAGTCCAGAGCTGAGATGCAACCCAGAATGAAGCAAAGAGCTGGCCATCGTTCAGTGAATTGGAGATAAATAATAGCCATCCTGAATAATTAAGACAGAAAAGTAGAAGTGTGCTGTGTAAATCTGGCCTAGGATTCTGAATGAACCAATCTGGACATCTTTTTCCCCTCAAAGAAAAGTTATATTCTGTTAATTCCAGTTAAAAATAACTTAATTTTTTATTCATAAAATAAAATGACCAGTCTTAATGAAAAGAATTTTTCAAGTCCTATTAGCCATAGAACTTTAGCACTAGATGGGACTCTAAGCTAAATCATCTAGTCAATCCCCTCTTTTTACAGAAGCCCAGAAAGGGCAAGTGATTTGCCTATGGTAATAGTTAACTAGTAGGAAAGTGGAAACTAAAGAACAGATCTTCTGAATCCCAGCGCACTCCACCTGAGTTAATTCCATACTTACATGAAGATCATGAAAACATACTCTTTTCTCTCTTAAAGGCTATTAGAATAATTGATTTAGTAAACCAAGATTGACCCTGACTTGCCAAGAAAGCCATAACAATAATGAGATATTCTCTTCTGGGTCATGTCTGTATGCAGGCCTCTCATAATAAGAAAGGACTCTGGTGATGGTGAAGATGGTGGTGTTCAGTCATTTCAGTTGTGCCTATCTCTGTGTAACCCCATTTGGGGTTTTCTTGGCAAAGATACTGGAGCAATTTGCCATTTCCTTCTCTAGCTCATCTTACAGATGAGGAAATGGAAGCAAACAGAGTTAAGTCACTTGCTCAGAGTCACACAGCTAATAAGTATCTGATTTTGTCTGGATTTGAACTCAGGTTTTCCTGACTCCAGACCCGGTACTCTATCCACTGCAACACCTAGCTGTCCAAAGACCCTAGCACCATATTCACAAGAAAGGACTACTCTATCAGCCTTTACTGGTTCTCATTGCCATAATGACTTATTGATCATTAGACAATATCTATATTTCAAGGAAATATGATAGCAACCTATACGGTTTTATCTATATTTGAGTCCATTTTTAGTGTAGATAAATGTGGGTTTTCCTTCCATTTTGAAACTAGGACAGTTTCCATTTAGAATAGTGGAAAATGTGTCATGATCTTACAATACTGTATGAAATATTTTTGTGGTATTTTCATAATATTATGACAAGCTAAGACTGTATGCTACTGAGAGACAATTAGAACTCCATGTGGTCCAAGAACTATGGTAGGGCACAACTTGATGGTAGCGGAGTGAAAGAAAAGGACACCCAAATTCAACGTTGGTATTATATTCACCGATGCTTCTTCACTAAGAATGCTTTAGTATAGTACAGCATTTGTGTATTTCTAAATGATGGATGACTAGATAGTGAACACAAACTGATGGATGTTTGTACATAAAATTAGACACAGAAAATTAGGTCTAGCCTTCTGTCTAGTGCTCTCAAGTCCAGTTAATTACATCAGACCTTGCACAAATACTAACTCTCTTGGGAGAGCCCCAGTGCCTGATCAATCTCTCCATTAGATTTTCCTTGATATCCTATTGAGCGCCTGATCTCATCTGCTGTTTTTTTCTCCATCCCATTACTGCTAATTATATTCCCCCTGAGCCAAACGGAACAATTGTGTTCCTTCTTGATATTTGCATCCTTCAAATATTTGTAGACAATGATATGCACATCTTTACCTATTTTTACATTTTCCTAAATCATTTTCACTGAAGTCTTAATTACTTGGGACCTGGAATTTATTGCAATATTTTAGTAAAGAACGTTAGTAAAGAATTTTTAGAAAGAATTTTAATTCCTTTACCCATGACTCCTGACTGTAGTTAGAGCCAAACAATCTTAGGAGAGGATGTGGTTTGCCACAGGATGTTACAAGTCCAAAAATGAAAAGAGTCTTTCTGCATATGTATATCTGATAAGCAACTGTTAACAAAAAAATTCCTTAATGTGGTGCACAACTGCACTGAATCACAGACTCTACAGTTGGAAAGGAACCTAACTGTACTTAGTCAAACCCAGACCTGAGTGTGGATCCTCTCTACAATGTGCCTGACAAGTCACCCTGTAATCCTTAACTTGAAGACATCTAAAGATAAGGAATTCATAAACTCTAGAAGTTAGAGGACATTTAGAAAAATGAAAGAAAAATATAATTATGGTTCCAAAGGGAATGACTCGATAAAATGTACAATATGCTTGGAATCTCACACAAAATTCACCCATGGACATTTTAGCAATAAGATCAATTCACCTGCCTTTTAAAATGCAGTTAAAAAAATAAACCAATGTGAAGTTTAAAATTAAACTTATACTCAGTTTAGACTATGATAGTTTTCACCAAGAAATATATTGTTTCTTGATGAACTTAAGCTGTTTAATGAATGTATTCTTTAACTTCCTAACTACTCAGTCAACAAAAATTTATGTTTACTTACTGTGTGCCAATTGTGGCTAACATGACAGAAAAATAAAATAAATGCTGAAGGGGACGTGGAAAAACATGAACTCTAACTCTAATGTACTGTGTGTGGGTAGGGTTGTGAACTGCCGCAACTATTCTGGAGAACAATTTGGAATTGTACTCAAAGGGCTGCAAATCTATGCATAACCTTGACCCAGCTATACCACTACTAGGTCTATACCCCAAGGAGAGCAAAGAAAATGGAAAAGGACCTATTTGTACAAAATTATTTATAGCATATCTTTTTTTGGCAGCAAAGAATTGGAAATTGAGAGGGTACCCATCAACTGGGGAATGACTGAACAAGTAGTGGTATGTGATTGTAATGGAATATTATTGTACTATAAAGAATGATGAGCAGGATGGTTTCAGAAAAAACCTGGGAAGACTTATATGAACTGATGCAAAGTGAAGTAAGCAAAACCAAGAGAACATTGTACACAGTAACAGCATTCTTATAATAATGATCAACTGTGAAAGACTTAGCTAGTATGATCAAGGCAATAATCCAAAACAATTCCAAAGAATCTATGATGAAAAGCATTATCCTAAGAACTTTGAGTTCATGAAGAATGAAGCATGATTTTTTCACTTTTTAAATTTTTCTTGCTTTTTGTGTGTGTGTACAGCATAGCTAAAATGGAAATATATTTGGCTTGATGTTACATGTATAACTGGTATAATTTTGTTTGTTTTCCCAATGAGTGGAGGAGGGACAAAAAAGGAGGGCAAAAATTTGAAATTTAAAAAAATTTTAAATGAATGTTAAAATTAAATAAATGAAAGAAGGAAAAAAGAGATAAAGATAGTGTAGATATAGATACCCATGATGAGTGCGTGTTACTTGGAGAAAGATCCATCAAAAACAATTGAAGAGTAGCTACACAAATAGGAGGAAAGCAATGCCAAGGAGATCTGGAGAAGAGAGATTATCTAGTTGAAGAGGGTGATCAACAGTGGCCAAAAAGCTGTAAAGAAGTAAAACTCGATAATAAATTCTGTTTCAGACCATCCCCTCATAGTTCTAGCTTATTCACCTCAACTGGCCTCTATGCTGGCAGATCTGGGGTGATCTTAGAGAGAGGAAGGCAGCCATTGCCATGACCACATACAACTCAAACTCCCTACAGGATCTTAGGGGTTATTTTTGTGTAGGGAAGAATAACACCTTCCCATTACTCACAACTCACAATTCACAACAACTCAGAGTCCCCATTGGTGTGCTTCACATTTGAAAAAATTCATCACAATGATATTACTGCCTATTAAACATTTACTAAATGGTAAGGCAAAAGAAAAAATAATCTATACTTAAAACAAGTGTAGAACTAATCATAACCTTTACTTAAGAGGCCAAGAGAAAGACTAACCATAAAATTTTTTCGATAGAAAGCAGAAGCAAGAATAATTGTAACATTTTTAATAAGAAGCAAGAGCAGAAATAATTATGTTTACTCAATAGATCAAGAGCAGAAAAAAATGAAAATAAATAAGGGTTATACTTCCCAACCAGTGCATTCAGTGCCCATGCAGAAGAGGGAGAACACACAGAAATCTAGGAATGTGGTGCACAAGTAGGAAAATTCATGAGTTTGAGGCTTCTCAAGACTTTGGATGAAATGCCTTGATGACCTTTGTCTCTTTAAGGAATAGTTTACCGTGTGAATCATTGTCTGGGGGAAAAAACTTCTTCTTTGCCAGCTTGCCAAACTTTTCTAGTTTGCCAAAACTACTTCTGATTATCACAGCTTTCCAACTGGGCAAAGATGTTTCACTGCTACTCTAGAACTGCAGAGTCTGTGATATTCGCTTTTAGGACATAGCTGCCCTTGTTAGGGTGATAAAATGTATTACGCTCTCTCAGTGACAAGTGGTTCCTTTAAGCCAAAGAATTCCTAACTTCCATAAGATCTACTGTAGGGTTCTAAGGAGTTTCTCCCTCTCAAGCTGTAGCCAAATAGGCTCATGTGCATACTATTGTATAGCACTATTGATTTTTTTTTAAAAAATAGAACAAATGAAATAACTAGCAAAAAAAATGTATCTTTTGCCATAAAATTGGAATAACAACAAAAAACTAAACACATATAATACTATTTCCAAAAATAAACCTAAATATAGAAAAAAATCATATCACATCCCTTCACAATACTTCAGAACAGGGATAAATTCTTCAAAAAGCAACGGAAAGAAAAGATCACACTGGGTATCGATATTACATCAATGTTCTGCTTTAAAGAGAAGACTGTTCTTTTATGGGTGAGACACAGGCTAATCTTACTCTGTGAAATGGGAGGATGGATTAGATGGCCCCTTCAAGCCCTATATTTAAGATTCTAAATCTTGTAAATCTATGAACTGCTTTGGTAGAGAGAATATCCACACCAGTAGTGCCTATACTAGGAAATAATGGGACTGAATCAAAAAAGAAGTAAAAGAAATTAAATTAGAAGAAAAAATTTTCAGTAAATTCACATGTGTATTTTCACTTTAAAATGTTACATCTATTAGGAAAATAAATTCTAATTTATACACTTGAGACCATAGAACAATTTTAAATTTAGTTGATCTATGAATACTAATTAGAAAAACTTAATTAAAAACACTATATTTGCATAATATCAACATGATACAATATTCTAGTCAAACATTAAAACATTATTGAATTATTTTTCTTTGTCTAAAAACAACAGCATTCTATTTTCTAATATGAACACTTGTAGAAAATGCAGAAAACTACCACATTGTTGAAATGTCCATTTTCATTTCTGGTGTTCCCTGACACAATAAGAAACTACACTAAAGTAATGAGAACCCTCATTGGAAACGTAAAGCTAATTCTTTGCAATCAGTAGGGTGCAAACAGTGAACCATCCTGAGAACAAAGGGGGAAATTTCTCACCACCCCACTCTTAGATCTTTCCATCAGCAGCCTCTGCAGCCATTGGCAACTGTCCAGAGAAATGGACTCAGCATAAGGTATGGTGGCAGCCTTAAAAATTTAGGAAGCTATATCCTCTTCTCCAGCCAGGATTCTTTTCAGAGGTTTCCCAGGGGCATAAGCCCAGAGGCAAACTTCATTATATCTGTGTGAAAGGGAAATATTCCTTACCCCTGCATAAACTACACAAAGGACGTGCCTCCAGAGGTTTATAGCAATGGCAGGGTTGGGGGGCAGGGGAGAGAGAGGGAAGCTGCAGGGAGAGTAGGTAAAGAACTGAATTAGGTAAGTGGTTGGCAATATTTTGCCATTAATTCCAGACAGTTATTAATTGCTAAGACAAAAGGCTATGCCCTTTGTGCAACATTTTTGTTGCATGTATCACCATATGGTACAAAATAATAAATCTTCCACATAAATCTCTCCATTTTTATTGCATGCTGCCACCTCTCTCTTTTCCCTCTCCCTCTTCTGTTTTTCACATTTTAATTCTTAGGAAACATAGCATTCATACTCTCCGACCCAGAGATCTCACTGCTAGGTAAATACCTGGAGTAGATTAAAGATAGAAAGGTCTCGTATATGCCAAAATTATTTATAGTTGTTCTCCTTACAGTAGCAAAGGACCTGAAACAAAGTAAACACCTATCAACTGGGAAACAGTTAAAAAATTGTGATTGCGTAAATGAAAATGGATTTTCACTGCACCATAAGAAATGATGAATATTAAGATTACAGAGAAGCATGAGAAGACTTATGAACTGATGCAAAACAAAGTAAGTAGTACCAGGAAAACAAAATACACAATGACTACAAAGGAAAGAACAAGAAAAGATATTGAACACAAAGTTCAGTAAGCTGAGATATGGGTTGACTGCAATGATCTGTTGATTATTCACTTTTCCTCCAGCATTGTGATAATCAAATATATTCAGTAGTTCTCTATTACTTTTAGGATGAAATACAAGCTTCTAGGCTTATAATTTAAACCCTTTCTCAAACTGTTTCTAGCCATGAATGCTTAACATTATTCCTTTGACTTCTTAGTGTCCCAAGCTTCTTCCAAGGACCAGTTTATGTGTCAGTCTCCTATGGGAACCTTTTCCTGATACCTTTAGTTAGTACTTTTCCCTGATTTGGGTTTGCTTTGAATTAATCTTCTCATTGGTTTATTACAGAGTTGACTGGTTTTTCAATGTAGGTTGGGTTGTTTAGAGATATTGCAAGAACACCTGCTACTGAACCCAAGCAATCAGTTTCTCTACATCTAATTCTCAAGTACAAGCGCCACAACTCTGACCTTCTGATGCCAAAAAAACCTTTTGATCAGGTTATATTTGTAATGTGTGTAGCAGCCACATCCAGGTAAAACCATTTCAGCAGACAGGCTAAACCAGGTTGAGGGTAACCCACCCTATCAATGAGTTAGAGGGATGTCTACCCCAAGCATGTGAAAATTTTCCCCAGCAGAATGAGCAGATAAGAAACAATTGTTCCAACAGACATGAAGGGGGTTGAAGCATGCACTATGGAACACGTAGACCTTGGTCAGACATTGAAGGGGCCAAGGTCATCCACTGCATCCTTGATCATCACCAATCTTCCTGACTTTTATCTTGGCCCTGGACTTCAATGACTCAGGAAGACAGAGTGAGACATGACTTTGTGTAACCCTGCCTCACACACAAGCTAAGACATCACCCCATGATGTCACTCATCCTGTTTAAAAGTGAAGGATACACAACAACACTATTCTTTCCCATCCCCTCAAAACGTGTATATACTAATCTGTTTAAATGTTACATCTCCCAATAGAATGTAAGTTCCTTGAAGGTAGGTTGTTTTTTTTTTAATTCTTTGTGGCCTAGCACCCAGCACATTGCCTTGCATATAGTAGTCAAGTAATAAGTACTTGTTTGATTTAATTGGAGTCAGAACCAGTATATGACACTGTGTGGTTCTAGGAAAATAATTCTAGAAGTAAAATGCTTGTTTTAAATACTAAGGACAGCAAAAAGGAAACTCTTTCAGTTTTGGATGGGTCAATAACAAATATTAAGCCTTTACAATATCTCTGTGCAACCACTGAATAACCAATCACCTCTGTAAGAAACCAATGAGAATGTCAATAAAAAGCAAAATCAAATCAGTCTCTAAAACAGAATCTATTCTAGAAACTTGTGTATGTGCATGTGTGTGTGTGTATACGCAAGTTATATGGGCACTGAATTATATGTAATACCCATTTTCAACATGCCCACATATGAGTACAAAGGCTTGGACCCATTTGGATAGCTAGCTTGGACAGACGGATGTTATTTTAGCCACATTCCCCTTTGGCAGCAATGTGACAAGCAGCTCCAAATTCCTGAGTAGATAGTAACTGTTTATATTGAGGAAACAAGATGATACATCCTTTGGATATTTGATACACTATTTCAGCTGCTGACTTCTCAACCTTATCTAGAACCATCTGTTTAGGGCAACAAGGAAGCCTATAGCCTGAAATCAGACTACAAATCTGAGTCCTGTGCAAAGTACTAAGTTAAATTTTTCTTAAAAGGGATTATTTCAGGCTTTGGAGGAGGGAGGGCGCAGTCCCAGAATAACAACTTGGAGTATAAGAAAAATTGGAATTGTTCGAATCCGTGCTGTTGAGTGATGGTTCACTCTGCAATCCCATTTGGATTCTTCTTGGCAAAGATGTTGGAGTTTTACTATTTCCTTCTCCAGCTCATTTAACAGATAAGGAAACCAAGGCAAACAGGGTTAAGTAGTTAGTAACACATCTAGTAAGTATCTGAGGCCAGATTTAAACTCAGGTCTTCCTGCCTCCAGGTCTAGTGCTCTATCCACTGTACCAGCTAGCTGCCCTGCTCACATCCTTATTTGTTTCTCTAATTTATCTAGGAGAATGATTTTCTGGCTATAAGGAGGTAGAATAAACATGGTTTAAAAGGGATTTAGAGCCCAAACCAATTGAGAAGTTCCAGATGCAGAGTCCATGGATCTAGGTTCAAATATTGCTTCTGTTACTACCTCTGTGATACTTAACAAGGTACTTAACCACTCTGGGCCTCAGTTTCCTTAGCTCTAAAATGAGGGAGCTGGATTATGTTCCTTCTAGCTTTAAATATGTGATCCTATCTATTCATTCTATATAACAATAATATAAAACTTTAACCTTTCCAAATGCTTGCATACATTATCTCATTTGATCCTCACAATTACCCTGTAAGGTAGATGCTCTCATTATCCTTATTTTACAGATGAGGAAACTGAGACTGACCAAAGTTAAGTGATTTACCCAGAGTCACAGAGCTAGTAAGAAACTGACTTAGAATCCAAACTCAGGTCTTCCTGCCCCCAGGTACAAAGGGCTCTTTCCCTTATTCTTTTTTTGTGCTAATGAATAAATTCTCTTCAGTACAGAAACAAGGTGGCAGCACATTAGATCTGGACTTGAGTCCTATCTTTTCCACTGACTGCCTAGAGCAAATCCCTATACATTCTGAATCTCTGTAAAATGGGAGGGTTGGATTACATAATCTCAAATCTACTTTCCAGTTCCAGGTGGAAGAAAGGTAGAACTTCTTTCCTTGAAGAAAAAGAAAAGAGATTAATTAGAACAAATAAAGATCCTAGTTTTTTTTTAACTCTGTTGAACAAATATTTTAAGCGTCTACTATGTGCTATGCACTAGAGATACAAGGACAATATAAATACACACACACACACACACATATCCAGCCATCAAGGAGTGCATATTCCACTGGAGGGGGTGGGGATACAACATTTATGAAGATAAATAAATACAAAATAGTTTGAAGAGGGAGAAAACAGTAAGGCTCTGCATAGGAGATAGTATCTGAACTGAGCCTTGAAGGAATCTAGGGATTCTGAGGCATAGAGCTAAAGAGGGACTGCATTTCAAGTATGGAGAATAGCTTGTGTTAAGCCACAAAGAGGAGAAATGATAAATTTTGGGAACAGCTATTAGGCTAGTTTGTCTAGAACATCATGTTCATAAAAGAGAACCATTTAAAATAAGTTTGAAAATCTAGCCTCATAAGAGATCTTCTCACTTGTATTATCTGCCCTTTTCCACTGCTGCTAGATCATCTCTCATTTGCAGATTGTTTTATATATTTAACAACCTATAATTCCCCTTTTCCTTCTAAATGAAGTCCAAATTCCAAAGCTCTTTACAAATATGATTTCAACGTACCTCTCTAGTCTTGTCTTCCCCATTCACTCATTCTCTATCCAGATAATTATTCAGTAACCCCTGAAAAAGTATATGCTCTGACTCAGTACTACTCACTTGTCTCCCAAGCCCTGACTCCACCTGCTTGTTACCAGATACTGTCCTAGATTTAGACTATTCAGTTCTCTCAATGCTGGCTTCTTATTCTTCACTGATCACCAGTGGTTGCTACCTAACTGAGAAAGTCTTCTCCAGAAGAGAGCCATGTTTTATGGATGTTTCTAGCAGTCCTCACTTTTCATCCCTTAAATCATCTTTAAGATTATCATTAATCTTATTCTTTAATGAAAGGCTTACTACCTTTAATCTCAGTGTACTTTTCCCTAGTTTCACTGTATCTAGTATATTTTATTTGTTCTGAGTGCTACATTTTAGGAAGAACATGGATAAACTGGAGCGTATACAACAGAGGGCTACCAGAATAGTGAATTGTCAATATAAAGAATCAGTAGAAAGACATGTTTAGCCTGGATAAAACGTAATGAGAACATGATTTGCATCTATAATATTTCAAGTGCTGTCAAATGGCAAAGACTTGTTCTGTTTGGCTCCAGAGGGCAAAAGAAAGGGCAATTGAGGGAAGAGGCAGGGAGGAGGCGAAGGTGCGTGAAACAACAAATTTAAACTTGATGTCTAAATGTCAGGGAAAACTTCCTAAGGACAGCAATTACCCAAAAGTAGAATGTGCTGCCTTCAGAAGGTGAAAACGAGATGAACACTTGAGTGTGTTTTGGAGGGAAGTTCTCCATGTAAGAGTCAGACTAGGTGGCATTTGAAATGCCCACTCTAAGAGTCTGTGATTCTTATGAAGGTTGAACCGCGATTTCGTATTCATTCTTTACTCAACCAGTTAACTCTGGGAACATAAATAAAAGGCAAAAACAGTCCTCACTTTTAAGTAGCTGCTAATAAGGGACTTAGTAATACAAAATGAATCAAACAGTCTCTGAAAAACTAAAACATAACTCTGACCATTGCCAATATTTGTTCAGCTCTGACTGCTTCTTTCAGGTGCTATTTATTTGTGTAGCTATTACAGACGAAGTCTGCTCCAAGCAAAGTGTAATGAAGCGGTAAGACATTCAATTAGAATGCTTAATATAAAAACAGTTTCTTACTAACTTGACAACATTTTGATCTAAATTGTACAGGTAATTCTGGTTAATTAGACTAGGTTGTTGCCTACTATAACTGAATAGAACACAGCTCTTCTTGCACTATGTTACATGTTTCATGGCTATTTCAGGTGACTAGGAATATAAGATCTTAAAATTTGAATTTCAAGGGACCTTAGAGATCATAGTCCAGCTCCTTCATTTTACAACGTATTATGTGGCAAAGTCAAGATTCAAACACATCTCCTTTGATGATAGATCCAACATTCATGTGTGCAAAGTGAAAATGGAATAAAAACCTCATATTCTGAAAACTGGCAAAACAAACCCCCAAACTAGAAAAAGTAAATATTAGAAAGGCTAGGGAAAGCATTAACTCATGTAGTAGAATCATGAATTGATCAAATATTCAAGAAAACAACTTGGAATTGCACAAGCCACTCATTAAATTGTTGATTCTCTGATTCAGAGTTCCCATGACTGAGTAAATACTCCAAGGAGATCAAAAACTGAAAGTTCCTATATATACCAAAATACTTACAACAGCATTTTTTGTGGTAGCAAAGAACTGTAAACAATAAGAGGCCCCATAGATTCTAAAACAGCTGAACTATGGAATGTAAGCACAATGAAATATTATTGTCCAGGTTTTTTTTTTAAAGGGGAGGACAATATAATAAATTCAGAGAAGCATGGAAAGATTTATATAAACTAAGACAGAGTGAAAGAAATAGACTTAGGAGATTACCATACACAATAGATAGAAGAAGGGAAGAAAAGCCAATAAACATTTATATGGTCCCTACTGCACTTGCATTTAATAACATCTTAGCCAATAGCTGATCAATGAAAGAGATGAAAGTCAACCTAGAGTGTGCCATGGACATGTGTATAGATAGATAGATAGATAGATAGATAGATAGATAGATAGATAGATAGATAGATAGATAGATAGATAGATAGATAGATAAATAGTTTGGCAATCAACCATGTATCTGAATACCAACTGACCCTCCTAGAAAGCTGTATGACAAAAACAGAGTAATTTTTTATATGATGCAAGGAATAAGGCTCTCTGGACCCCTCCGCCAAACCTTCTTTCCTCTTTCTCCATAGGCAGCCCCCTACACTCCAGAGTAAACTGTCAACACCATGCAAGACTCCTCAAAATAGCAAAACATTGCATCTAATATGAAACATCATGTGGTACATCCAAGAATTGCTTGCATGAATCCACTGGATGTCTAACAGAACAAATAAAGCTATTTATTAGGTGAAGACTGCAATGCAGAAATAAGTGTAGCATTAGTCATATGGTTGCCAAATTCTGGGTTGCACTGATTCACATTTGCTAAAATCTGTCATAAGGAAATATAGCAAATAGGAGACTACCTAAAGACACAGTATGATATAGTTGACAGAATACTGAGTCAGAAAGGCCTGAGTTTAAATTTTACCACAGACTAACTAGATGTATGGTCCTGAGAAAAACATTTCAACTTGGAGAAATTTGGTTTTCTCATCTATAAAATGGGGATAATAAAACCTGTAACACTTTCCTTCAATGATTATTATAAAGTTCAATTAGAATAATGTCTATAAAAACTGCATAAATGCCAGTTATAATTACCAGTCATGACCTTCCAAAATATAATTCATTTTCCAGGGGAAATGTCCAAGAATTCTTGGTTTAAAATCTATATTTATTCTGTAAATCATTTCAGAAGAATAACCTCTTAATTATACTAAACTGAGTTGACTTAAGTTGCTTCTAGGCTAATTAATGAAGTTCAATTCATTTATTACACCTATGTTCTGAACACTATTTCATATCAGACATCTGCTGTAGTAATCATATTTATGTCAAATATTTGCAAGATCAGATTGTCAGATACTATCATTTCAAAGAATAGATCTGAATAATTTAGTTTTAGGAATTTGAAGTCAGCAAATTTACCTAAGCTGTCACTTTTCCTTATTACCCTCAAGCAAATGGTTAACCTTAAATTATGGTACTAATTTCCTGGAGAAAACTGGCCAATAAGACAATCTCAGTTTCTTTTCTCTCAGGGAGCCAGCCACAAGCTTGTTGAATTTATATTCAACTCTAAGAATCAGTTCTACTGAAAAATAAGGTGAAGTCTCAAAAGCTCTACACTTACCATCCAGACTTATCTGAATACTTACAAAACAAGCAAGACTGTATCATGAAAGATGTTTTGTCTACATTTGCTTGATCCATCTTTTAATTCTTTTTTTAAAAAATATTTTATTTTTCCAAATTACATGTGAAAACAATTTTAGCATTCTTATTTTTCAAATTTTGCATTACAAATTCTCTCCTTTTCCCCCTCCCCCATTGAAAAGGCAAGCAATTTGACTTGTTATATGTGTGTAGTCTTACAAAACACATTTTCATGTAAGTCATATTGTAAAAGAAAATATAATTAGAAAAAGAAAAAGAAAGAAAGAAAAAGTATCTTCAATCTACCTCCAGGTTCCACCAGTTCTTTCTTTAGAAATGGATAGCATGCTTCATTATAAGTCCTTCAGAACTGTCTTGCATCATTGCATTGCTGGGAATAGCTAAATCATTCACTGATCATCATACAATATTGCTGTGGTTGTGTACAATGTTCTCCTGGTTCTGCTCATTTCACTTTGCATCAGTTCATGGAAATTCAGGTTTTTCTGAGAGCTCATCATTTCTGATAGCATAAAGTATTCCTACACAATCATATACAACAATTTGTTCAGCCATTCCCCATTGATGGGCAACCCCTCACTTTCCAGTTCTTTATCATCACTAGAAGATCTGCTATAAATACTTTTGTACACATTTTTTTTATTTTTATCTCTTCAGGATACAGATCTAGTCGTGGTATTGTTGGGTCAAAGGGTATGCGTGGCCCTTTGAGCATAGTTCCAAACTGTTGTCCAGAATGATTGAATCAGTATGCAACATCATCAACAGGGTATTAGTCTTTTAATTCTTTCACATTCCCTCCAACATTTATCATTTTCCTTTTCTACCATATTAGCCAATCTGATAGGTGTGGGATGTTAGCTCAGAATTGTTTTAATTTAAGGGGGATGGGGTACGGGTGCTGCTAGAGGTCCTCACCCCTCTCTCCCATACCCTACTTTATTCCTGGGCAACTCAGAATCTTCCCACCCGCCATTCCCTAGGTCGGCCTCCCAGAGCAGTCCTGGGTTTGGGTGGGGTGGTCC
Organism: Bettongia penicillata ogilbyi; assembly: GCA_023548195.1. Lineage (NCBI taxonomy): Eukaryota > Metazoa > Chordata > Mammalia > Diprotodontia > Potoroidae > Bettongia > Bettongia penicillata. The sequence goes on along the minus strand of JAJHZJ010000831.1, from coordinate 1,643,118 downwards.
CCGCTGAGAGACCTTGTGAGGGTCCCCCTCCCCTTCCCCATTCTCCGGTGCCTAGGGCTGAGTCCAGAAGAGTCATTGCATCTAAGACAACAAAAACCAGTCAAGAGTTTCTACAGTGGATACAATTTTTAAAAAAACCCCAAAAGGATCATACGTATCTAACCAGTGACCTTGAAGAAGCAAAGCAATAAATGAAAATCGCACTTCCAAGTGGCCAAACTGGAGCAAAGAGAAAGAGAACACGACAGCATGGATGATCCAGGAGAAGGAGAGGAACTGAATCTTCTGGAGAATGGAATGAAATTTGATTGTACTCACTGTCAGCATTAGAAGTCTTGAATGCAGTCTTTGGCTTGTGATTATAATTCAGGAAAGTAGTTGATATATGTATTCAGCGCTGTAACTTCCTATACAGCTCCTGCAAAATGTCAGTGGAAGTCTGTTTGTGGTAGTCTAGCATGGTTTCTATAAATACTGCCAATTGGCTAACTTGCTCTATATCATTTAATAACAAATTAAGCATGCCCTTTCTAGATAACTCCTTTGACTCTTCAAATTTTCTTTATTATTTTTCATAATTCTTCACCTGACATCCTAGAAATTGGTTTCTTTTTGTAATCATGGTCCAACAACTGCCTTACAACTTTTTCAAATGATGTACACTATCTTTTAGATCTTTCTCTTGTAATAACTGTAGTGGATCAATAAAGTTTTGTTTCACATTGAAAAAAAGGAATTGTTTTAATTTTCATTTCTCTAGTCAGGAGTGATTTAGAGAATTTTTTTTCATATGACTATTGATAGTTTTAATTATTTTGTCTGAAAAGTGCCAAGAGTCATTTCTTGCTAGTCTTAGCAAATCTCAGATGTTAGGTAATTGATTTATGTAGGTGGCAAAGTAGCCATTGAAAGTAATGGCCTTGAGGAGTATGTAGGCCTTTCTTTGGCTCTGAGTATGACTATATTCAAGAGGACTTTCACAGTTTATATTTAATATTTGTCTTTGTGATATTACCTGTGTAATGATGTGCTGTGTTTTTTTTAAAGCTTCTCAGGCTTTCTCCTTGTATCTATTTATACTTTCTCAGGAGAGACATGAGTTTGAGCCCAATTCCTGACACTCAGTATAACCATCTCTTAACCCCTCTCAGCCTCAGTTTCCTTATCTGTTTAAAATGGCAATAATCATACTTACTGTAGCCACTACTCTAGATTGTTGAAAGATCAAATAAATGAACACATGTAAGAGTTTTTCAAGCCTTTAGACATTATATGATGTAAATCATCATCATCTTTTTTCATATTTTTTGAAGGAGTTCTGATAGGAATGGTCATGGGACAAGTTATCATCCTACTTTTGTTCTTTTATGTTTAATATTCTCTAAACTATTGCACAGGTGGATGAAATAACCTGTAGCTCAATAAAACCATTAGGGAGTAAGCATATCTGTAGCCTCAATGAAAGTAGGTCCAGTACAAACTCGGTAGCAGATAGGACAATCTTATTCCTATGTGATTTTTATCCTCTCTACTAGGTCACTGTATTTTTGAAAGCTTTTATTCAACATAACTTGGAGATTATGATTTTTTGTTATTGTGACATCTTATCTGTAATAACAGATATCTTTCTTAGTGGAAGCTATCTTACTGGAAGAAATCAAGATCATGAACAAATAGAAAGAAATATAAAAATATCTCTGTTATCCTCTATGCTAATGGAATTGTCCCAAACATGCTTTCAATGAGCCTGCCAAAGAGTTTATATATCAATATTTTCATTCAATTATAAATAATAATCTTATATCCATGCAGTCTACCAAACATTAGTCATAAAATTATATTAATACTCATAATTATTAATGGTAATTAATCACAAAAAGAATAATTGAATGGCAACTTGCTCCATAATTTTTTCTATCTTAATTCCACTAAATAGAAGAGTCAGAAAGAGGGAGAGACTAGACCTGTGATTCCATCAACATAGAGAACTCCCAGGTGAGAAATTCCTAGTAATAAAGGTCATCGTTTTCTGTACAATATATAGTCTTAGGATAATACCTAAAGTATTGCGATTTTAAGTGACTTTCTCAAGGTCATATAGCCTAGATTCCAGACAGGCTCTATATCCTCTGTACCATCCTTCCTCAAACTTCCTTAAAGATGAGAAAAAGAAAATAATCACAGCATTCTTCCCTCTACTTTTTGCAAGATTGGGATAATATAAGGGTAAACTATTGCAAGTACTGGCAAATTCAGTTCACTGTTGTTTTTACTAGAGTTCTTTTCTTTCATTTTTGAAAATTCTTTGTTATAAGAGAGGACTCAGGTTAAGGCAGGAGGAGATTTTTATTCAGAAATTAGGATGCCTTAAAAACCAAAGATGAGTAAAAAAAATTTTAAAACCTTGGTATCATTTCCCCAAAATTTTCCAGCTCCCCCTTCTCCTGTTTGACTTTGGAACCTGCTCACCAGTCATTTGAAATACAAAATGTAAGTACTGATGACATAAGTCTATAGGTTGTCCATCAAACTAAATGTCATCATCTGAACAATAAGCATTCTTTATCTGCTAGGTTTTTCCAGTATGAGTGATTAAAATATACTCTGTTGAGAGAGCACGAATTATAAATCTCATTTATGAAGTTTTGGAGTTATTCAGGACTTGATATAATCAGTCCTGTTCTCTGCAAACAGGCTCATCTGAAGGACCTCTCACCATCCATAGGCAATCTCCATCTGAGGTAGACTCTGTAGTTGACATTCTCAATAAGTTTTGTATAAGTAACAATCATTTCCTACTTATCAATGTCTGAGTCATGGTTTCACATTTAATACAAAGTATCACTCAGAACCTAAAAGTTCAAAACAAACATTTAATAAAAATATGTACAAAACCTTACCACCCTTCTTACCCAAAGGTAGTTAAAAGGAAATTTGGGTAGCTGTTTGTGACCTTGGCCACTTAAGTAATACCAGTCCCGCTTGGTACTATGGGAATGACAAGACAGGGGTAGGGAGAAGGGTGTATTGGAGGGAGAGGTTACTCATACCTACCCAGTTCCACAGGTATCTTAACCCAAAAGATTTTACCTCCTATCTTATGGACACCAATAACCTAAATGGCCAAGGTCACAAATAGGACCCATAAAACAACCTCTCACTGTTTCATCCTTAAACCAAAGCTAAGAGATGTCCAATAAAATTGTTTTTAAAAAAGGCTTGCATGGGCTTCCCCTTGCTTCTAGTCTGCCCAACTGGCTAGGGCCTGCTCAAAACTGGTTGGAGTCCACCCAGAGATGCTTCTGGTTCACTCAGTTCACAAACCCATGGCTGCTTCAAGGTCATGTCTACGACTGGAGCCCACACTACTATCCTAAAGTTGGCTAAGATTTGCAAACCAGGGTTCCACTGTCCTTCTACTGTAAGAGCTATCAGAGCTACTGCCTGTAGGCTGTATGTCACTGCAAAGGTCAATACGTCTCTCTGAATCAGGTGCTATTGATGCTAGGATGTCACTCATTTCCCAGTATCCTGCTACTTTATACTGCTCCTAGGGCAATTATTATTTCCCATGTCAAGGTACCACTGCTTTTACCACTGTCCTTTTGCTGCCAAAGCTGCCCAAATTTCTCTGCTTTCATCATTTCCTCGGCTTCTAAGCAAAAGTCAGAGGACCACTATCCCCTTATCTCCTATAGCTCTTTCAAAGATTAAACTACATCTCATTCTCATTGACAATTGTCCCAGGTTTGGCTCAACACTTGATGTTATAGATCAGGCACAGTTTAAAAGTTCAAATAAATAATCTGTTTAGTAAAAATATATTCAGGTGGCAGAGCCAAGATGATATGAGCTCTCCCAAATTCTCCTCCAAGCAACTTTAAAATAATGCCTCAAAATGAATCCTGGAGTGGCAAAACCCACAAAAGTGCAGGATGAAACAATATTCCAGTTCAAGAAAACTGAGAAAGCATGAAAAGTTCATCACACCAGGGTAAGAGTGCAGTGCAGTCCAGTGTAGACAACTCCCCAGAAAGCCAGCATCAAGCCTTGGGGGCAACAGAATTGGCCAAATAGAGAAAGATATTTTTAAAAATTCACTGAAGAGAATTCTTTAAAAAGTATAGTTGACTAAATGAGGAAAAATGCATAAAAATTCACTGATGAAAAAAATGCTTTAAAAAGTAAAATTGGACAAATGGAAAAGGAGGTACAAAAGTTCACTGAAGAAAATAACCTTAAAAATCAGCGTGGGGCAAGTGGAAGCTAGTCACTGCATGAGACATCAAGAAACAGCAAATTAAAAGCATGAAAAAGTAGAATAAAATGTGAAATATCTCATTAGAAAAACAACTGACCTGGAAAAGAGATCCAGGAGAGTGAATTTAAGAATTATTGGATTACCTGAAAGTCATGATCAAAAAAAGTTTAGATATCATCTTTCAAGAAATTGTCAAGGAAAGCTGTCCTGATGTTCCAATACCAGGGAGTAAAATAGAAACTGAAAGAGTCTACCATCAACTCCTGAAAGACATCCCAAAATGAAAATTTTCAGGAATATTCTAGTCAAATTCCAGAGCTCTCAGATCAAAGAGAAAATATTGCCAGCAGCCAAAAAGAAACAATTCAAGTATCATGGAGTTACTTTCAGGATAACACAAGATTTAGAAATTTCTATGTTAAAAGATCTGTGGGCTTGGAATATGATATTCTGCAGAGCAAAGAAGCAAGGATTACAATTAAGAATCAAGTACAGAGCAAAAGTGAGTATAATCAGTCAGGGGAAAATGGATATTCAATGAAGTAGAGGACTTTCAAAAATTCCTGATGTAAAGACTAGGGCTGAATAGAAAATTTGACTTTCAAATGTAACACTTAAGGGGTTACCTAAAGGTAAACAGGGAAAGAAATCAAGGGATTCAATAAGACTAAATTGTTTACATTCCTACTGTGAATGACTTGACTATTCTCAGCAATGCAGTGATCCAAGACAGTTCCAAAGGACTTATGATGAAAAGTGCAATCCACTTCCAAAGAAAGAACTGATGGAGTTTGAATGCATACTTTTAAAAACTTTATTTTTATTTGTTATTATTTGGCTCCTTTCTTATCTTGACCCTGTGATGAACCAGGTTGACTCTCTTCTATCTTCTATATGCAAATCCCTTACCCTAGTCAAGATCTTTGAATCAATTCCATCATTAGTACTCATGTAGCCCGACAGCACAGTAGATGGAAGGCTGGGCTTGGAGTCAGGAAACCTCAGCTCAAATCCATCCTCAGATATTTACCAGCTGTCTAATTCTAGGTAAGTCATTTAACCTTTGTTTGTCTCAGTTTCATCTGTAAAATGAGGATAAAAGCACCTACCTCCCAGGATTGTTGTTAGAATCAAAAGAGATATTTGTAATGTGCTTAGCACAGCATCTGGCACATAGTAAGTGCTATTTTATAATTACTATTATTGGAGTACCAGTAGTAAAACTAATGTTTACAGACCATCTCAAAACTGTATGACTCTTACCACCCTCTAAAAGTGGCAAGGGGATTAAAAAGGATTGCGCCATTGTATGTTTTTCTTTATTTCGTGGGTCATCATGACCAAAGAATTAATCTTAATATGGCTAGTATACTAGTGATAAGCCTTTCTATACTTAGCTAGATTAATTCTCAGAAAACAAAAATACTGCATTCTTGGGACCATACAGGTAGAACCTACTAGAACTTGCTGAAATAGTTTCCAAGAACTCAGAGTTACCTCCATATCGTATAGGGTCAGTAACAACTGTTTATTAATTTGGTTATTGTGAAACTTGATATAAATTCATTTTGGATGTCTTTTTCTAATGATCTATAACAAATCACCATCTTCACAAATTGTGGATAAAAACCAGATCAATAACCAGCCTCTCTGTTATGTATTAGCAAATGGAAACAAAATCTATCAGAGGAAAAATAAGAAAGAAATGGTATCTTCATATTTACAATATTTCTTTTCTAAAATTTCTGATCTTTGTATTGTTATTTTTAACAAGCATTTTAAAAGTTAACCAAGTATTTTGGATGAGGGATGCTTGTAATGTTTGACATAAGAAGGGAGATAGGAAGAATAATCATTGCTTTATGATAGAACAAAAACATACAAAATTATCTTTGCCTTATAACATAGTTTCTGTAGTCATAGAGACTATTCCATTAATGGAGACCAGAGTAATTTCTTTTTTATATAAAATAATTAAGAACTTACTATGAGCTATCTACTGGGCCATGTAAACCATTTCATATCTGGACACTTGGTCATTCATCATTACTTCATAAGAACATATTTGTTCTTATCACTCGCTTCGAAATTACCAGAATTGTAAGGGGTTGGATACAAAGAGCAGATTCATTACCTCTCCCAGTATTCTGTGCATGGGCTCATTTATATAGTTGACAGAAATATCTTAAAACATCTATGTAAGGAAAAGTTAAGTTTGCAATAAGGGAAGTTAGTGGTTCTGGGGAGAAAGCTAATAGCATGATGCAGAACCATGGGATAGAGTATAGTCAGAGAAAGATCAGAAAAAAACCAAGGAAGGAACAAGTGATCTGGTCTTCATATGGACAATATTCTTGCCTGAGAGGATGACATGTGCTAGCTGCTGTTCTGAAACTGAGGGGAAAAGCGAGCAACTTGTTCATGGGCACTTCTCTCTAGCATACTGGTACCAATCCATGAGTTTAAATGATCTGTTTGCTTGTCCCAAGGTTTTGCAAAGCAAAACCTTGCATGGCACTCTTATTTGCCACCTACATTGGTGTTTTATTGGGAGGTAGAAGCCTTTTGGATTTGAGTACTACACACAATGATTATATAACATGCTTCCTTTGTTATTTTCCTTGCTTTATATTTTTTTTTTAGCATTTTATTGAATTTCTGTGTCTCGGGTAGTTCTAAGACTATTCTCTGTGCCTGAAACTACTTCCTTCTCATCTCTGCCTCATAGAATCCCTCTTTTATTTCAAGTACCATCTTCAACATCAAACCTTCTTTGGTCTTCCCAACAGCTGGATTGTTTCTTCCCAAACTACTTTGTATTTATTTGTATATATTCTCTTCTAAATACATATTCTGTATATATTTAAATCTATACTCGTTTCCCCCATTAGAATGCTGAATAGAAATTATTTCATTTTATGCATTTGTATCCTCATTACTTGGCACATAGCAGGTACTCAGTAGTAGATACATATTGAGCAATTTATTAGAATGAACATCTTATGGGAATTTGTGGTATGTTGATTTAAATAAATCTGAAATAGTAACACAAACTCAAGAAGTAGAATATCATCCAGTTGCCATGAAAGTCCTGATATACAGAGTACAAGAGTCAGAAATGGGTAAGTTGGATACCAATGACCAGGATATCCCTGATTAATCTCTTTGGTAAGAATAGTCTTTCCTATTTTAAAGTTAATTTTAGTAATGAAAATTGCCCTTGTCTATAACATTAAGGGTAAGTTTTGATTTTTAAAAATAAGATGGCAAAAGATAATGAATCATTACTGTAGTAAGCTCATTCTTTAACACAGAAGTTCTCATAAACATATTTGAGGAAAGCAATCTGAAGATTAATATTGGAAGGAAGTTTCCACAGTCACAGAAATGTGCAACATTCAGTCATTTTATTCATATTTAGCTTATGTAGCCTAATACCTTTAGGAGAAAGGCTTGGAGTAGTGAGAGAAAAAATCATGTACTATTAGGTTGTCAGATCAGGTCAGGTTGGCAGATCAAGACCATGAAAGAAGCCTGGAAAACAAACCCCATGTGAAATATAAAGTTGTTTTTTTTTTTTTTTTATAGAGAATATGGTAGGGAGGAGTGCAGGGAACCTGTGTATAATTGATCACACAAAATTCAACTGGGTAGGACACTATTCTTCCAGCCTGTCAATCAGTAGATTACCTGGGGGCTTGGAAAATCTATTAATTTTATTTATATTCCATATTTTTAAACTTTTTTATCTTTGCAGAGGAAGGAAACAATATAGAACTGTTAATAAAACCCTCACAAGCTAATCTTGTGGACTCTAAGGAAGCAGGTGCTTTTCTTGGGTTGGCCCAACAGAACTTTTGGTTTTTCTTCTCTTCTACTCCACTGCCAGGTGACGAAGAAGGAGGGGAAGTAAAAATCTCTAAAGACCACACCCTGACCTGACTCCCAGGTGGGGACAGGTGTGCTCAGTTCCACCTACTTCCCCTGAGAGAAGGGCACTAAAAAATGCTCCATTCAGTCTGCCACAATTATCTCTGTTGGGCTATATATGTGTAGGGTACCTTGTTGCCAGAAGCATATATATAATAAAGGAAGGATTGTGGCCAAGGGAGGTATACAAAGACCTTGCCACAGGACAACTTTGTTAAGATTCATGTGTATAAGACCAAAAGATCTAGTGGCCGGGGGGTGGGGGGGTGGGGGTGGGAATGATCGTAGGTTCATAGGTCCAATCCACACAGATCTATAGAGACTGTTTGGCAGAACTTCTTGAAATGCGTTGAAAGAAGAAAGTACAAGGACTTTTTATCACTCTTAGATAGAGATTTGGGGCACTGAACCTATGCATCTTAAGCAGAAAATTAAGATTCAGAAATAAGTTTAATGCCTGTGGACATTACCACATTACCAGCTTCTGGCTGTTTTGTGTTGTAAAAACACTTGGCCCCTTGGAAAACTCTCTTTATCTCTCTCTCTGTATCTCTCTGTATCTCTCTCTCTCTCTCTCTCTCTCTCTCTCTCTCTCTCTCTCTCTCTGTCTCTCGGTTTCTCTATGTCTCTCTCTCTCTATCTGTCTCTCTTTCTCTCTGTCTCTCTCTCCATCTCTCTGTCTCTGTCTCTGTCCCTGTCTCTGTCTCTGTCTCTCTCTCTTTGAAAAGAAAAGCCTGTCTTAGAAAAGGCTCTTATTACAGAGAGAGTGTTTTCATGAGAACAAGAAACTAAGGGTTTTTTCTTAATTTGATACTCAGTCTATATAGGACCTGACTCTCTAAAAGAACTCAAGACATTGGGGTCTTGATGAAAAGGAGGGCTAGAATTACCCACCTTTCCTGTTATGGGAAAGAGATAGCACCTCAACTCCAGACTATAACTTTAGCTAGAAGTTGCAAGCATGGAAAAGCTTCGCATGCCCAGTTGAAGCAAATCTGAGAGCAAGCCCAGGACCAGCAGAGCATTATTCATCAAGGGTCATGAAAATCAAGCCAGGAGAAATGTCCAGTAGAAATGAGATGCCACACCCACACACAGAACAGAGACCAGATTATTGGGAAGCAGGCCTAGCAGAAAGATATCACCAGAAGATATCTGCAACCATGCAGCATTAAAAGGAAAAGGTGCTCCTCCACATGCACACATGCACTTGAGATACATTTGCTCTCTGAATATGTTCACTATCCATGTTCCTGCCCAAATGTGTTCACTAGAATTACCCACTCATCCCAATGGTTGTTGTGCATGTTTGGTAGTGATGACAACTTTATGGTTATAGGTATGTAAAGTACTTTGCAAATGAATATTTGCTTATGAATGTTCCACTATTGGAAAAAATGTTGAGAATTTCTACTGCTTGAACCTTTCTAGACTATCTACAGATATTGTAAAACACACTACCCTTTATCTCTCTATATATATGTTGCATAATTTGGGAGATTCTTAAGCAAGTTTTATCTTGCATGGGAAAGCTGATTCACTTAAATTATTAAAATAAGGTGTTGGACTTAAAAGACTGTAAGTTAATGATTGATGACAAATGGATGAATCATTGCAAGGAAAGGTTTTTTGTTAAATTAAACAAGCTTGTAAAAGTGTTACACAATAAGAAAATTGGTTTGGCCTACAAATCATCGAACTCTATAATTTAAAAAAATCCCTACAGCCTACTAATGTATCAAAGAATATTGTTTGTGAAGGGTTTTTGTTGAGGTAAATGCTCAAATGAAAAACTGAAAGCATATTCTCCTTCTTCTACCTACCTAACTTTCTGGCTATTTACCTGACCCATTTCCATTACCTACCACTTCTTTTTTTTTTAAATAGTATTTTATTTTCCTTCCCAGTTACATGTTAAGAAAATTTTTAGCACTGATTTCTACAAGAATTTGAATTCCAAATTTTTCTCCCACTCTCCATCCTTCCCCCTCCCCTCTCCTGAAAATGGTAGGCAATTTGATAGATTATACATGTGCTATCATGTAAAACACTTTATATTAGTCACAGTTGTGAAAGAAGAAACAGATCAAAAGGAAAAAAACCATGAAAAAGAATAAAGTAAGTGAAAAGTGTATTCTTCAGTCTGCATTCAGAGTCCATCAGTTCTTGGTTGTGTTCCTAGCTGGTCATCACACAATGTTGCTGATACTGTGTTCAATGCTATCCTGGCTCTCCCCATTTCACTTTGCATTAGTTCACACAAGTCCTTCCTCATTTCTTATTTCACAATAGTATTCCATTATATTTATATACCAACAGCTTATTCAGCCATTTCCCAACTGATGGACATCCCCTCAATTTCCAATATTTTGCCACCACAAAAAGGCCTACTATAAATATTTTTGCACATGTAGATCCTTTTCCCCATTTTATGATCTCTTGGGAATATAGATCTAGTAGTGGTATTGCTGGTTCAAAGGCTAAGCACAGGTTTGGGTACCCTTTAGGCATAATTCTGACTTGTTCTCTAGAATGGTTGGATCAGTTCACAATTCCACCAGCAGTGCATTAGTGAACCAGTTTTCCCATATCCTCTCCAACATACCTCATTCTCCTTTTCTTGTCATATTTACCAATCTGATAGATGTCAGTTGGTATCTCAGAGTTGTTTTAATTTGTATTTCTCTAATCAAAAGTGATTTAGAGCATGTTTTCACATGCCTGTAGATAACCTTATTTCTTCATCTGACAACTACCTGTTCATATCTTTTGACCACTTTTCAATTGGAGAATGGCTTGTATCCTTATAAGTTTGACTCAGTTCTTTGTATATTTGACAAATGAGACCTTTATCAGAGACACTTGCTATAAAAAAATTTTCCCCACTTTCTGTGTTTTTTCTAATATTGCTTGCATTGGTTTTGTTGGTGCCAAAGATTTTTTTTTTAATATAAATTTATTTATTTAACTTTTTACATTCATTTTCACAAAATTTTGGGTTCTGAATTTTCTCTCCATTTGTCCCCTCCCCCCACCCCAATACACCAAGCATTCTAATTTCCCCTATCACCAATCTGGCCTCTCTTCTATCCTCCCTCCCTTCTCTTGTCCCCATCTTCTCTTTTGTCCTGTAGGGCCAGATGACTTTCTATTCCCCATTAACTGTATTTCTTATTTCCTAGTAGCAACAACAATACTCGACAGTTGTTTCTAAAACTTTGAGTTTCAAATTCTCCCCATCCCTCCCTCCCCATCCATTCCCTTTGGGAAGGCAGGCAATTCAATATAGGCCATATCCGTGTAGTTTTGCAAATGACTTCCATAATAGTCATGTTGTTTAAGACTAACTGTATTTCCCTCCATCCTATCCTGCCCCCCATTGTTTCTATTCTCTCTTTTGATCCTGTCCCTCCCCAAGTTTCAAATTGCTCCCTCCTGCCGTTGCCCTCCCTTACATCATCCTCCCCACCCTACTTCTCTCCTTCTTCCCCACTTTCCTGTATTGTAAGATAGGTTTTCATACCAAAATGAGTGTGCATTTTATTCCTTCCTTTAGTCGAATGTAATGAGAGTAAACTCCATGTATTTTTTCTCAGATTTCCTCTTTTTCCCTCCACTAAAAAGTCTCCTGCTTGCCTCTTGAATGAGAGATAATATACCCCATTCCATTCACCCTCTCTCCTCCCACTACATTTCTCTCTCACCGTTTACCTTAATTTCTTTTAAGATATGGTCCCATCCTATTCAATTCACTCTGTGCTCTGTCTTTGTGTATGTGTGTGCATGTGTGTATGTGTGTGTGTGCATGCACATGTGAACATGTGTGTGGAGTGTGTGTGTATATGTGTGTGTAGCCCCACCAACTACCCAGAGACTGAAAAGTTTTAAGAGTTACAAATAGTGTCTTTCCATATAGGAATGTAAACAGTTCACCTTTGGTAAGTCCCTTATGACTTCTCTTTGCTGTTTACTTTTTCATGCTTCTTCTCATTCTTGTGTTTGAAGGTCAAATTTTCTTTTCAGCTGTGGTCTTTTCATCAAGAATGCTTGGAAGTCCTCTATTTCATTGAAAGACCATATTTTCCCCTGAAGTATTATACTCAGTTTTGCTGGCTAGGTGATTCTTGGTTTTAGTCCTAGTTCCTTTGACTTATGGAATATCATATTCCATGCCCTTCAATCCCTTCATGTAGAAGCTGCTAGATCTTGTGTTATCCTGGTTGTATTTCCACAATACTGGGATTGCTTCTTTCTAGCTGCTTGCAATATTTTCTCCTTGACCTGGGAACTCTGGAATTTGGCCACAATGTTGCTAGGAGTTTCTCTTTTTGAATCTCTTTCAGGTGGTGATCAATGGATTCCTTCAATACTTATTTTGCCCTCTGGTTCTAGAATATCAAGGCAGCTTTCCTTGACAATTTCATGGAAGATGATGTCTAGGCTCTTTTTTTGATCATGACTTTCAGGTAGTCCCATAATTTTTAAATTATTTCTCCTGGATCTATTTTCCAGGTCAGTTGCTTTTCCAGTGAGATATTTCACATTCTCTTCCATTTTTTTCATTCTTTTGGTTTTGTTTGGTGATTTCTTGGTTTCTCAGAAAGTCATTAGCCTCCATCTGTTCCATTCTAATCTTCAGAGAACTATTTTCTTCAGTGAGCTTTTGAACCTCTTTTTCCATTTGGCTGCTTCTGCTTTTGAAAGAATTCTTCTCCTCATTGGCTTTTTGAACCTCTTTTGCCAATTGAGTGAGCCTATTTTTCAAGGTGTTATTTTCTTCAGCATTTTTTGGGGTCTCCTTTAGCAAGGTATTGACCCGTTTATTATGCTTTTCTTGTATCTCTCTCATTTCTCTTCCCAGTTTTTCCTCCACCTGTCTAACTTGATTTTCAAAATCTTTTTTGAGCTCTTCCATGGCCTGAGCCCATTGGATATCTATTTCAGATGTTTGGGATACAAAGGCCTTGGCTTCTATGTCTTTCCCTGATAGTAAGCATTGTTCTTCCTCATCAGAAAAGAAAGGTGGAAACATCTGTTCACCAAGAACATAACCTTCTATGGTCTTATTTTTCTTCCCTTTTCTGGGCATTTTCCCAGCCAGTTACTTGACTTCTGAGATTCCTCTGCACCCCCGCTTAGATCCGCCCAGCTAGTGCTTGGGGTCTGAGATTAAAAGGCTGCTTCCCAGCCTCAGGGCTTTCAGCAGCAGGCAGGGCTGCTATTCAGGGTAAGATTAAATTCAGATTCTCAGGTTGGGGCAAGGCTCCCAGGCTCAGTTCCCTCAGGAGGTTTATGTGGAGACCTTCAGTAATGGATCTGAGGTCCTGTCTGCTCCAGGAGCTCCTGGCCACCACTACCTCTGCCACTGCCTCTGCTGCTGCCTCACTGCTGGGCCTGAGTCACGGAGACACCCGCTACTCTCTCGGCCAGCCCAGACATCTCTCTCACTGACCTGTAGTTCCTGTGGGTGGAGGGACCTTCCTGGCCACCAGAGGTTCCATCCCTGAAGCCTGCTCAGATCTGCTCCTCTCGGGGCCTCGTGGCAGGGCTGGGCTCCACTGTCCAGTGCATGATGGACCTTTGGGGTCAGTTTTTCAGGGCTCTCTGGAATGGAAATCTCCTCCACTGCGTTGCTATGCAGCTTCCACTGCTCCAGAATTTGTGGGGAGTTCTTTTTACAGGAATTTCATGGACTGTGGATTCAGAGCTAGCATATGTGAGTTTTTCTACCCCGCCATCTTGGCTCCTCCCCTCAGTGCCAAAGCTTTTTAAAGTTAATATAATTAAAAGCACCTATTTTACTTTTTTAAAATGCTCTTTATCTCCTATTTGGTCATGAATTCTTCCCTTCTATCCAGTTCTGAGAGAGGTCAGTTGAGATCCCCCAGTAATATGGCTTTGCTATCTGTATCTTCCTGCAACTGATTTAATATCTTCTTCAAGAATTTCAGTGCTATTCAACTTGGTACATATATGTTTAGTGTTATTAATAATTTCCTTAGCTCTTTTAATTAGGTTTTTTTTTTTTTTTGCTTTTGCTTTATCAGAGATCAGGATTGCTACCCCAGCTTTTTTTTTTTTTTTTTTTTTTACTTCATGTGGAGCATAATAGATTCTGCTCTATCCCTTTACCTTTACTCTGTCTATGTCTGCTTCAAGTGTGTTTCTTATAAACAGTGTGATTACTAACTGCGTAATTTCCTCCATCATATTTTTCCTACTATTTGCCCTCTTTCACCTTTCATTCTTTTCTATTTCTGTCCAGGGCACCACCAGTGTTTTGCTTCTGCCTACTGCCTTCCTGAATCTGCCCTCTCTTCAGTCAGTCCCCTCCCCCCTTCTTTTTCTTAATTTCCTCCCCTTCTATTTTCCTGTCAGGTAAGATAGACTTCTATATTCAGCTGACTGTGTATATTATTCCCTCTTGGAGTCAATACCAATGAAAGTAAGGTTTAAGCAATGCCCATTGCCTAGTTATAATATGTTTTTCATTCTTCATGTCAAATAATTTACCCCCTTCTACCTCTCTCTTCCTTCTGCACTCAATGTACTCCTCTTTCTCATTCCTTAATTATTTCTTATGTCATTCCCTCAAATTCCTCTTATACCCACTGTAGAAGATACAAAAGAGCATAAAACATAAAATTTACAATCTAGTAGGGAGATAAGACATATTAAAATAAAAGAAATAGAGTAATTATATTAAAAGTACAGAACTATAATAAATCCTCAGAAGCACTGAAAGCATGACTCCAAACAGGATAAGATTACCCTCAAAAGGCATTCTCCTGGGAACTAAACTTCATTTGCTTATTTGTTTTGCATTTTCCTAAATGAGACAAAGTTGTTGATAAGCTAGGAGAGACAATGCTGAGCAGAAGTTGGAATGGGACTACAAGTAAAGTGGAATTCCTGGAAACTGCATGGTGACTTGATAATGTGGAAATTTGCCCAACTAAAACTTTTTGAAAGCACCAAGACTCATTCAATTAGTCAACGAGTATTTATTACATACCTACTATGTGCTGCACACTGTGTGAGATACCAAGGATAAAAAGGGGGAAAGAGTGTTATATCATAAGGCAAAATTAGTATCATTAGTATGGAAGGTGGAAAGAACCATTTCATCTCATTTGAAAAAATTTTCTTAAGTCTAGAGCAATCCAACAATTGAGTGGAATGCTTTGGGAGGTAGTTAGCTCCTCATTACTGGAGGTATTTAAGCAAAGGCTGGGTGATCATCTATTAGGCTGCTATATGTTTTAGAAAATTGGATTAGATGGTTCCCTCCAACTTTTAATTCTAAAATATGATTATGTGCCAAGTATCCTATCAAGGTCCACCTTAACTGCCAATGTCTAAAGGTCAACTCATTTACAAACTAATCTCAGTAGCACAGGTCCATTCATGAATAATACAAGAAAAGTTGGGCTCATTCCAGAGGATCCCTGAGAAGAAAAAAAGAGTTCTAAGTATTTGTTAACCAAATTTATGTCAGTATGCTTTTGGTATGCTATTCAGAAAATAAAATGTTTTGTCATTTTGACAATTAAATTGGCCCTTGTAAGTAATGTCAAATGTCAGAACTATGAATGATTTTTGTCTAAAAAAGTGAAACTATTCATGATAAAAGGGATAATTTTAAAAAAAATAAGTAATTTTAAAAATAGTATTCTGAGAGTTTACACAATGAATTGCTAATCAATCAGCAAACACTTATTACTGCATGCTAAGCACTGAGTATTTGAAAAAAAAGTTGAGTTTATGTTCTAACAGATAAGATAGAAAATATCAATTGAATTTAATATTGAAGGAAAAAGTCTGTGAGATAGAGCTGAGGAAGGAGTACATTGTAGGCATGGGATATGGCCAGTGCAAAGGCATGGGAAAATGTGCCTTTGTTTATAGAAGAGAGAGGCCAGTTTGGCAAGATCACAGAGTACAAAAGAGAGAGTAATATCCAATAAGTTTGAAAGATAGGTTAAGATCTGCTTAGATAAAGCTTTAAAAGCTAAAAAGGATTTATATTTGATCCTAGAGGCAATAGGAAGCTGATGGAATTTATTGAATAGGGGAATGATATGCTCATATCTAAATTTCAAATCAATATGGCAACAGAGTGGATATAATGGAGTCAGAAGACCTGAGGTATGGAAATAAATTTTGAGTCTATTGTAAAATCTAAGGAAGTGATAAGGGCAAATGAAGATTAGATATCAGATGATAAAGATGATTTTAAAAAGTAGAAAACAGTAAGTTTTAGAAACTGGTTAGATATGTGGAGTGAGGACAAGTGAGGAGTTGAGGGTAGAATGGAATTATAAATCTGGGAAACTTGAAAAATGGTGGTGCCCTGGACAGAAATAGAAAATTTTGGAAGACAGGTAAGTTTGGAGCAAAAGATGATACATTCTGTTTGGGACTCTAGAACACTCAGTTTGAAATGTGCAATAGGCAATTGGTTATTTGAGATTAAAGCTCAGAAAAGAAAAAATAATGCTATTGTGGGATAAAAAACGATGAGCAGAATGCCATCAGAAAAACCCAGAAAGACTTACATGAACTAATGTGAAGTGAAATGAGCAGAACCAGGAGATAAAAATCATGTTGTATGATGATCGACTATGGGTGACTTAGCTATTCTCAGCAATACAATGAGGGACTTAATGATGAAAAATGCTATCCATCTCCAGAGAAAGTACTGATGATGCCTAAATGGAGATCAAAGAATAACTTAGGAAGATTTTGATACAAAGTGAAATTAGTAGAATCAAGAGAACCTTGTTCATGGTAACTGCAATATTGTAATGGTGATCAGTCATGCAAGATTTAGCTATTCTGATCAAAATAGTGATCCAAGCCAATTCCAAAGGATCCATGGTGAAAATTGCTGTCCATCTCTAGAAAAAGGATATATAAACTCTGAGCGCAGATTGAAGCATCATTTTCTTTATGTTTCTTGCTTTTTTATTGTTTTTTTCCAACATGGCTAATAGGGGAATATATTTTGCATGACTTAACATGTATAACTGATATTATACTTCTTGTCTTCTCAATGTGTAGGGAAAGGTTGGGAGGTAGGGAGAGAATTTGGAGCTTGATAACAATAATAAATAGTGTTTTTTTAAGTTGAACTTATCAACTCTCCTCAAAGGAGGGAAAGAAAATTTATTAAACATATAGTGGCTAGTTATTTTCCTTAGGAGTGAAAAGTTTGTCCAGAGGAATCATAACATTTTAAAAACTTTTTTGTGTGAGGAGGGATCGGATTTATTATTTTTCTCAACATTAGAAATTCAAGATATGGAAAACGGTGATGTGAATGAGTAATTCCTTAGGAATTTATAATTTTAGAGTGTTTTCTGGAGACAATAGGAAGTTAAGAAACTTGCTCATAGCTAATATGTGGGATAGGACTTGAATCCAGGGTCATCTGACTCCAAGACCAATTCTTTATCCACTATGCCAGGCTATATCTTTTAAAGAGTACAATAAATATAGTAATATAATGTACTATTTTCCCAATAACTCTAAATCTGTGTGTTTGATGACACTTAGCAGAATGATGAAAGAAAAATTCTTTTTGCTTGTCTAAACAGTTCATCCTGTATTGAATAAAATGCTACTACATAACTTCTATTTTTGATGGACTTTTCCATCTCAAAAATCAAGACTTTAATTCTCTTGGTTTCTAAAATATACCAATGAGATCTACTCATGTTCCTTCCTTGGCAAGCCAACATTGACTTAATAAGTTCCAAAAGAGAAAACATGATTCCATGGATATTGATTTGACAAAAAAATCATCTGACAGAGGAAACAGGATTTTGTAATGTTAAACTCTGTTACGCTTAAAGTGGAACACTGAACATAATTGGTATACATGTGAAGAAACTATTTAAAGTATCATTAATCATCTCAACTTCCACTTTAGGTCCTGAAATATACAGTAATTTGAACCACAGATTTAGAAGCCAATTGAATGGGTCAACTTGGAGAAAAGCCTTAAAATACAGTAATAAGTGAAGAGCCATAAAAGTTTAAACTCTTTGAAAGTTGGAAGCAGAACATGATGATGTGACTAAATTATATTTTAGACACTGAGTTAAAATTTAAGATACTCTGACCTATGAAAACCATAGTAAGAATATTGTGACCCACATGCTCCATATGCAAACTTATGTTTGGGTATAGCACTGGCTTAGCTTCCAAATTCATTACTAATCAGAAAACCAAAAATATCCACCAATCAGTAGTGATTCACTCTCTAGCTCCTCCTACATTTGTTTTTTTTATAATTACCACAGAGATTTTGGAGGTTCTGGAGCAGGAATCCACAGACCTGTCTGGCTTTTGCCCCAGACCCCTATTTGTAAGTATTCATAATAATTGGTTAAATTACTACCTATAATCAATCTAAAGCTCCATGCCTCTTCCTTTAGCATAAAAGAAACACTCCATGGCTGTGGGGGAGGTACAGGTTTCTCCAGCCACACTTTACACCAATGATATATACTTTGGACAGCATTTCTTAATTTTCTCTTTGAATTAGTCTTTTACCTGGTTTGAGCAGAAACTTGCTTACCTAACAGAATTGACTCCATAGACAGTGTCAAGAGGACAAACTTCAACCTATGTATAAGTTAAAGTGGTTATATCCACCCCAATAATGGAGATGTCAACAGCTCAGAAACCAATACTTAAGTTCAAGGGAAATACTGATCTGTAGCTGTGGTCATTTTTTTCTCATTTGCTGCCTCATCTCAGTGATTAGAAGTAAAAATGTAAGAGACTGTATTAGAATTATATCTATGTTTTTGAATATTAAACATGATTCACAATTCTACTGGGCATGGGTGAAAGAGCATTGCATTTGTAATTTGAGTTCATATCTTAACTTTGCCATATGCCATCTACATAACATTGTTCGAGTCAATTAAATCAACTAGATGACATATAAGATCCCTTACAATTTTTCATCATATGATCTTGAGTATGATAACTTCCCATTTGTTCAAAAACTCAGACTTATAACTTCATGGAATAGTAATATAAGGTTTTCATGATGGTATCAGGTTGCCTTGATCAAACTGCGTGGATCCCTGTTATTTCTATGTGAATCAAATCACTGGACAGTGTTTTTTCATTGTTTCACCAGGGAATGCAAAAGAGTAGAAGAAAAGTATAGAAAGGTAGAGAAACAATGTTGGCTGGGTCAGGGACAATCCCAGTTTTTTCTGTTGTTGTCCTATAAGAGTAATTTGGATAGATGATCTGAGTTAATTATAACCACTAAAGGAAATTCCCATAATGGTACATTCATTGGACACACTAGACAAACACACACGAGAAAACAGCTTCCAATCCCAACCATTTAGGCACTTAGATATTCCATATGTAATGTTGTTTGGAGCATTCCTAAAGTACCTATGGTGCAGTCACCCAAATGGAAGTTACTAGAGGAACTGCCTATGTATGACTAGAGGACTGGAATATATATACATATATTCTGAGTTGACCTCCCATGAAGTATGGAATAATCTTTTCCCACTGGCTGCATGGTCCAAGCTGTTGGCATCTCTAAATTGAACTGACTCAGCAAGAGTGTAGACTTTTTTTGGCTTTCCTGTCAGATGCTGAAAATGACCCTATCCATAGCTGATGAAATCATGAGGTTTGAGGAAATGATTCAAAGGGATACCTCCTCTCTTTTACTCCCCTTCTCCTTTCAGGTTATATGGTCCAAAGATCAACAGATGCTGGATTTGGGCCTTTTTGGCTATTCTTTTTTGTTCTAGGTAATGGGAGTAGAATCTCTAATGTAGCTGAGAGTGAGCTTGAGTCAAGGGGACCTAGAAGTCCAGGAATGCAGACCAGGTGTAGACAACCAGGGAGTAAAATCCTGAGGAGAAAGGAACTCTAACCACACTGGACTTTGGACTTGAACTTGGTGGAACTAATGATATTTAAGAACTGGGCCAAACTATGAGCCTAATCTCCCTTGTCCCCTCAGAGACTGAGGTGGTATGGAAGGGGACAGGGGGCAGATTATGTGACAGAGATGTTGAGAGAAATGTGTGTTTATTATTGTTCTATCTTTGAAGTAAATAGTCCTTTGTAAAAAATTAACCTAATGTTAAGTGGTTAAATGAATGTGAGGTACTAGTCACTGTACCACTAAAATGGGTATAATACAATTGATTAGAGAATAGGAGTATAAAATGTAAGAGGCCTGGCCATCAGAGATTAGGAGCAAATGATGTCACACATATTCAAAATATCATAGGTAAATTCTAAAAATGAAATAATATGGCAAATGTGGCTGGAGGTCTACTTTATTTTTTCACTGGATATATCTTCCCTAGGATTTTGGGAGGCTATCAGTCCTTTAGGTCTTTTACTGGGGCAAATGTGTAATATACGGGCTTCTCTGGATAAAGAGTTTTTTCAAGATGAAGAGTGGAAGACAGATGAGCACAATGAGTTTCTCCCCATGTCTGGCCCTCTCTCTGTGCCTGGTGAGGAAATTTGATCTTGTGCCAACAGAGAAGTCAGCAGATACGAACAGCTAATAGCAAGAAGGTTCACTTCTAACCCAGCCTATAAGCATGTATCATGAGGAGGCAATAGAGATGGGATCTTAGTTCTTGAAGCTCTTAGAATGGAAACCAAGAAATCTAGCTTTGGATCAGTGCTAGGAGCAAATAGATGACAGTTTTCTTCTCTTTATGGTGAGAGCTGGAACTTTTGTGAACAGAGGCTGATTCTCTAGCATCTTGTGACCCAGGTCTCAGTATAAGCCGTGTGAACTCTATGTATGTGAAGCTGTGGAGCTGGGAGGAGAGAGACAAGGACAGAAAGACATCCACCTGTGGTGTTTTGTTTATATATTGAAAGATTAGAGTTGGTATGCACGCAGTCATTGCTATAATAGGAACATTCATATATTTCTTTTACCCCTTTGGTTAAGTTTTTCTAAAGCAAGGATGTTTTGTGCAGAGGTCTTTGAGTGACTACAGGGAAAAGGGGGGTAGCTTACATTATGAGGACTCAGCTAAGAGACATTGGAGGAGAAAAAAGCTCACAATAACCCACTATATTTGAATATCTCTAGTCTTCCAGCACATCTGTAATCACGGTTCCTCAGTGATCATGGTCACTGTTTCACAAAGTCCTATCTGAAACATCTTTCATTGCCCCTGGAAGTAATTTATCCATACCAGGTAACCTGAGCTCAGAAGGCAGTCCAATGCCTTTTTTTTTAGACTGGGTTTCTCTATCTTGACTACGAAACAGGTTCCGGGGTTATTCATGGCCAACCTCAGCATTGATTAGCAGGGAAGCTTTGACATGCTTTGTTCCCAACCTTGTCCAGTTTGATCCTTCTTAGGCTGCCTGGTACCTCCCAGAGAACTTGCCATATTGAAAAAGGGCTCAAGGACTATAGATAATCTTGTTTATTCATTTTTAAAACTTATATTTTTTGGTTGATTGAGGGGGAAATGTTGAAACCCCTCTCATATTTCTATCTTTATGTTTTCGCAATTCAATAACGTCTAGATGCCATGGTACTGTTATTGAACAGCCTTTGTTTTCATTGAAAGCATATACAATTACCTTGATAAGCAATTCCTATTGATCCCTTAAAAAACGTCCTTCAGAGTAGCTAGTGTATAGCTCTTCTCTCCATATGTCCTTTCAGTGTTCAAAAGGTTGACATATTCGAAGGAGTTAGAAGCCATCCCCAGAACACTATAGATCATTTATGCTGATCAAAATAAGCAGATGCTCCTCCAAAAGTAACAACACTATAAGTAACTAAGGACTGGGATAAAATAAAGATCCTCCTTTCTATTTTTGCTTATGAGATGTTCTGACTCACACCTTCTTTAGCTGCTCAAGGTCTGGTGTGCTGAATGCTGATTTGTCTTTAGCACATTGCTGTTTTGTTTTGCCCCCTCCCCAGCATGTTTATCTGACTTCCTCATAATTGTTTGGCACTTTGCCCTACAACTTCTTCATGTGTGTTTGTGTGCTCTATAGGTCTTGGATGAATTGTCTTTTCTGTATTTCTAGGAAATGGTGATTTCTTTGTGCAGCCCATGAAAAGATTTACTTAATTGTGTAACCACAGAAGATAGGTCAGCTCTTAGAATATCTTCAGTGGGGAAAACATAAGTGCCTATAGATGAAATTTGTGCTACAGACTTGTGACTCAGATTGCAGTTTACTGTGATTACTTGATCTGTTAAGACTTAGAGTATAGGACCATTGAGACACATTCATTCATTTCACAAATTCTTACTGAATGTCCACTGTTGTCAATTCAGAGTTTATACAACTGATGATAGAGGCAACTGTACAACAGAAATGTAAAAGAGTTCAAGAATATTAACACCTGGAAGAATATAAATAGGCCTTCACCCACTCAGATAAAACCATACCCATAAATTAGTTACTTTCCTATGGTCTAGCCTTTGCTACTGAAAAAATACCAGGGGTGTCAAAGCACAGGTACATAGCAAGCTGAAAGTATCATGAATATAGCACAGATTGGGCCTATGATGACTCCTATATTTAAACGCATTATTTTCAAATATGAAAATTATGGTACTAAATCATTCATCAGTTAATGCATTCTTGAGTTATATGAGCATAATCTTTTTCATTGTTCTAGCTTTGTGCTGATACATTCATTTTACAATGTCCTTGGAACCTGTAACATACATCTATCTATGATGGAAAATGACAAAAGAATTCAAATCTATGTCCTCTGGCTCCAAATTCAGCATTCTTTGCACTACCTGCTCTTTGGTGTGCTATAATTGAAGTTATGAAGATTTATCTGAGTCAATCAGATTTCTGGGAAGCCATCGTCATTAATAAGAACTTACTCAAGACTAGTTTAATTATAAGTGAGTCTGACAATGAAGTTACCTTTCTTAAATCCCCCCACTGTTCACTCAATTTCATCCTGAGGAACAAATAGTAATGAAGAGCCAGTACTATCTTACCTAATGTGGAAGATAATAAGCTAGGTAAAGTCACTGCTTTTCTAGCACCATTTGGGGTACTAAGTAGAGCTAGCAATCACGGAGGTAAGAAGTTTGTCCAGAAAATGAATTGGTAAAGACTTATTTTATCTAGTTCTTAGGACTGGGATTCTATTTCATTGGCACAAGGAACTTCTGAATGAGAAAACTCCATCTACCAAAACAGGCTGGCATCTTCTCTGCAAGGTATAATCAGAGTTTCCTAAGGAAAAGAGAGATTGCATTGGGAGTCAGAATATTGTTGTTAAATGGCAGTCTGAATAAAAATTTACTATCTCTGTCCTGCCCAAATACTGTGCTCCCAGAATGACACAAGTCATAAAATCAATCAGTAATAGGTATTTCTATTTAGCATAAATTGCTAATCATTTTGATCAAGCAGGAGAATAAGCTATTTGTGGAAGTATTGACAGCAATCTGGAGCTGTTTGTGATCCTGATTTAACAAGAGCAAAGGGAATTACTAAAAGGAGACGGAATGTAAATCTATATTCATGTTTGAAAGGAAGTAAGTTCTACAAGGTTAGTACCAATAAATGTAGCTAAGATATGAAAGTGTAGTGAAGCAAATAGTGCTTTATTAGCTTAATATGTTTTCATATGCAAGTGAGGTCCTGGCTTCCCAAGTTGATCAAGAATAGATATTCTCTGCTACTTTACCCATGCCTGCCTCCTTTGGCCTATATTGTATGCATAATCTGGTTTTCAAAACTATTTGCATAAGGTTCTCCTTCTTGATAGAGATATTCAATGATCCATGCCTACATGAAGGGTGTAGTTGATAAGAGCTTAAGTGAGCAGAGATCCTTGTTCTTCTGGCTTCTTGCTACAAGAGAGGAGATAATTGGTTCTAGATTCTCTTCAAGGAGAGATCCATGAAAGGAAAGAAAAACTCTGGGAAGGAGTAAATGTGTGGAGGAGGCAGTGCCTCAATCATGTTATGATCCTAGCTTAATATGCTAGAGACTTCAGGGAATTCCCCCTTAAGTGAGATCTGGGAGGCTTTTTCTTTCTCTTATGGTGAGTTGAAATATCTTGTTTCTATTGGCAGGTCTCCTTCAATTGGTGTATTGTCTGGTGTATTCTAATTTGTATAACTTCTCTGATTTATTTTTGCTATTGGTTTGGATGAATGGGTTTGCTATTTGCTATGTTCCTTGTATAAATAGCATTGTATAACTATAAGAAAGGAGCTAAGCTTTTGAATACATAGCTTGGGGTAGTCCTTCTCCATCCAGGAATAGTGATCTGCAGTATAGTTTGAACATAAAAAATTATTTCTCCTAGATTAGAAATATTTAGGGAGTGGATAGATATAATTCTAACTTTGTATCCTGTATCTGATGAGAGCAACGGACCAACCTCACAGCTCCCTTTCTGGAGGGAATCAATCTCCCTTACAGAAGGATGCATAGAAGAGACTTTATGCCATCCCATGTGCTACATCTAGAAATATAGAAATGGATACATCAAATATAAATGGGGACACACACACACACACACATACACACACACACACCCTACATGTTTATTTTAATACAGCTCCAAATGTACTTGTCAGCTTTCCTCAACTATTACTACCTAACTTGAGTCATTCCTTCTACCTTATAAATAGGACTTTGGCTTTTGTGAATTAATCCTTTCGGAGAAGGTTATTATATCTTTATAGCAGCCTACTCAAGTTAGGCCCATTATTATCCCACTTCCCTTTCAGTCACTAAGATCAATATTGGAAGGGCGTAAAGGTTTAGGAAATGTTTCCCTGTTCCATTCCATTTCAAATCATGACACAATAGGAAAGATTCTCCTATCCATTTCTATATAAAACAGAGGAATAAAGTTAAATACTAGCAGATTATGACATATGACTAACTTGTCAGAACTACAGTAAAACTCAGACTAGTGACTCTGATTATTGATGCCACTCATGAGCTCTCCATGAAACAATCTTTTTGAGTAATTCTATTACCATCTCATCTGAGATAAGGTTCCTATTTTCCCCATGTTGTCAGTGTATACATCTCGCTTGTAGGAGTCACATGTTTGCTCTATCCCCTAGACAGATTCTCCTTTTGTTTCTATATTTATGTCTATATATGTGTGCAGCATATGTGCAGGGGATGGGAATCTGGTAACATTCAGCATTTCATTTCAGTCTTTTACAACAAAAAATGTTTTCCTTCTTGCTGTAGTGTGAAGTATCACTGTAGTGCATCAAAGACATTGAATTTTGAGTTTTTATATATTGGGACTCTATGGATTCATTACATTCATATATTTTTGTTTTTTAAAAAAACAAAAGTGGAAGGTTGAAATCTTGAAGATTTCTGAAAACATTGAATGTATGCTTTTGCTTTTCTAATTTTTTTTCCACTGGATGAGGTAAGTTTGAACCTTCATTTCAATTGCCCAATGTGTTTCAGGTGTTCACTGGAGAGATTTTGGGTACCCTACATGCTTCATTGACCAAAAGGAAGCATTTTGGTGGTATATCCACTTGGTCTGTCCTTGATAGATCTTGAAGATACTTGGCATTCCCTGTGTGTTATAGACACCTAGAGAAATTTTAATTCAGGAAAGTCTGATTTCTCATATGAAGATGAGAAAATGACTTCCAGTGAATCCCAGATGTCCTATCCCTCTTAAAAGCTCAGTACTACATGGGCTTTTCCCTTTAAAGGGAAATGAGGGCTCAATTTTCTCTTTTCCATTTTCTTTCCTTTATTGTCTTTGCATTGAAGAGAGTATTGTCTTCTTGCGTGGAGGACAGATACACATGCTCCTGATAGACATGGATACACACATGTATTACTCAATATTTTAGGAAGTAAAATTAAGGAGTGGGACCTCTAAGAGCAAAGAAGGGAGATATCCATAAACACAATAAATGAATAGGTTCAGAAATTGCTAGTTGAGTTATAGAGAAAAATAGGCCCTAAGAATGTAGCTGAGCACTTTGACTCAAAGAGTCAAAGACCCAGAGGAGAGCTTTGGGAAGACTCCACAGTAAAGAAAGAATTGTAAAGTAGCCTAGGTCACACATGCTAAGCAGATGTTTGCCTCTTTACCATTGTATTTTAAGTTTTTCCCCATTTTCTATGGACATTGTGGGAGAGTAAACCCCCAGAATTATGAAGGATATTGTATTATGTCTACTTTTTGTAGAATTCTTACTCTTTACTATTTATTTCCCAAAGTAAGTACCTTTTTAAGGCTAATTTTGTCTATTCACTGAAATTAAAGAGAAAAACATCAGTAGGGTTAATGAAATATGTAACTTATATAGGACCCCAGACCCACAAAATGCCCTAGAATCAAAGGCAACTGCTATACTATGGGAATTCAAACTACAAATGAAAGTGAAATTTGGAGGAGTATTCCATGGTGTGATTATATTAATAATTCAGTTGCTGTATTTTGACCAATCTTCATATTTTCCAATTCACTCAGTGAGTGAATAATAGTACTAGGTGGTTTTTCCATGAGATAGATATTGCCTATGTTTTTTCCTACTCTAGAAAGTCTGTTGTTGGTTGCTTCCACTGATTTTTTTAAAGAATCATTATAATTCAATATTGGTAAATTTTCCCCCATTTTTCTCCCTATATTTTAAAAATCATCTTTTAATTTTATTCTTGCTGTCCAAAGATTTTTCTATTTCTATAAATTCTTTGATTTCTTTTTATGGTTTCGTTACCAGTTGTAATTCTTGCTTAAATGAGTTAAATATGTTAATTGGATATTTGATGATCTTTTTTGGAGATATTTTGTGATGTTCCTTTTTTTTAATTTATGGTGCTTTCTGACATCTAAAAATATACACAGATACTCTGATTCATTTTGCTAATTTACCATAGAGTAAATTTCATTGCTGAGGGTCTTGGCCAGGATTTGTTGTAAACCTCAGTAATATCTGATTACTGTACATAAATCTAGCATGAGAAATCCTTGTGTGATTCATAGAGTCAGAACTTAACCAAGTGGAAGCAGAAAAACAAAACTGTAGGGGAAGCAATACAGAAAAAAGTTTATAAAATAGGGCAAAGGGGGAAAAGTTTAGAGACTAGTCCTAAGGCTTGGATCATTGTACTGCTGAGAATAGCTGAGTCATTCACAGTTGATCGTTGTACAATATTACTGATAGGTACAATGCTCTACTGGTTCTACTCACTTCACTTTGCATCAGTTCATTTAAGTCTTCCCAGATTTTTCCCATCATTTCTAATAGCATAATAATATTCCATCACAATCATGTACCACAACATATTTAGTCATTCCCATTTGGTGTGCATCCCCTCAATTTCCCATTCTTTGTCAACACAAAAAGAGCTCCTGTAAACATATTTGTACATATAGGTCCTTTTACTTTTTCTAAAAAAAAAAATATCTTTGGGATACAGACCTAGTATTGGTATTGTTGGGTCAAATGATGTGCACAGTTTAAATAGCCTTTGAGCATAGTTCTAAAAATTGCTTTCGGGTGGAGGGGCAAAGATGGTGGAGTAGAAAAATTCACATATGCTAGCTCTGAACCCACAGCCCATAAATTACCTGTAAAAAGAACTCCCAACAAATTCTGGAGCAGTGTAAGCTGCACAGCAACAGAGTGGAGGAGATTTCTGTTCCAGAGAGCCCTGAAAAACTGGCACCAAATGTCCAACACACACTGGACCCAGAGCAGGACCAGCACTGCCTTGGCCACACAGCCCCCAAGAGAAGCAGATTGGAGCAGGCTTCAGGGATGGAATCTCCGGCGGCCACGCAGGTCCCTCCACCCACAGGCGCACAGGTCAGTGAGAGAGACTTCTGGACTGGCCAAGAGGGGAAAGGGGTGTCTCCATAACTCAGGCCCCCTCGGAAGGCAGCAGCAGCAGGGAGGGGAGTGGGGGGGAAAGGAAATGGAGGACAGGAGCTCCCAGAGCAAGCAGGACCTCAGATCCATTACTGAAGATCTCCACATAAACCCCCTGAGGGAACTGAGCCTGGGAAGTGGCCCTGCCCCCACCTGAGAACCTGAACTTAATTTCTCACATTAAATAGCAGCCCCAACCCCCGCTGAAAGCCCTGAGGCTGGGAAGCAGCCTTTGAATCTCAGACCCCAAGCACTAGTGAGGCAGGGGTGGAGAGGAATCTCAGAAGTCAAGTAACTGGCTGGGAAAATGCCCAGAAAAGAGAAAAAAAATAAGACCATAGAAGGTTGCTTTCTTGGTGAACAGATGTTTCCTCCTTTCCTTTCTGATGAGGAAGAACAATGCTTACCATCAGGGAAAGACATAGAAGTCAAGGCCTCTGTATCCCAAACATCCGAAACAGATATCCAATGGGCTCAGGCCATGGAAGAACTCAAAAAGGATTTTGAAAATCAAGTTAGATAGGTGGAGGAAAAACTGGGAAGAGAAATGAGAGAGATGCAAGAAAAGCATGATAAACAGGTCAATACCTTGCTAAAGGAGACCCAAAAAAATGCTGAAGAAAATAACACCTTGAAAAATAGGCTCACTCAATTGGCAAAAGAGGTCAAAAAGCCAATGAGGAGAAAAATGCTTTAAAAAGCAGAATTAGCCAAATGGAAAAGGAGGTTCAAAAGCTCACTGAAGAAAATAGTTCTCTCAAAATTAGAATGGAACAGATGGAGGCTAATGACTTTATGAGAAACAAAGAAATCACAAAACAAAACCAAAAGAATGAAAAAATGGAAGAGAATGTGAAATATCTCATGGGAAAAACAACTGACCTGGAAAATAGATCCAGGAGAGACAATTTAAAAATTATGGGGCTACCTGAAAGCCATGATCAAAAAAAGAGCCTAGACATCATCTTTCATGAAATTATCAAGGAAAATTGCCCTGATATTCTAAAAATTGTTTTCCAGAATGACTAGATTCATTCACTCCAACAGCAATACACTAGTGTTCCAATTTTTCCCCAATTCTCTCTAATATTTGTCATTCTCCTTTTCTGTCATATTAGCCAATCTGATGGGTGTGAGGTGGTACCTCGGAGTTGTTTTAATTTGCATTTCTTTACAGCATTTTTTCATGTGGCTATAGATAATATTTATATAGTATTTATATATCCTTTGACCATTTATCAGTTGGCAAAGACTCTTATTCTTATAAATTTGACTCAATTCTCTATATATTTGAGATTATATTTATCAGAGAAACTTGCTGTAAATTTTTTTCCCAAGCTTTCTGCCTTCTTTCTAATCCTGGTTACACTGTTTTAGTTTGTGGAAATCCTTTTTAATTTAATGTAATTAAAATTATCCATTTTATATTCTGTGAGGCTCTTTATCTCCACTTTAGTCATAAATTCTTCCCTTATCCATAGATCTGATAGACAAAATATTCCCTGCTCCCTTAACTTGATTATGATAACATCCTTTATGTCTAAATCATGTACACATGACCTTATCTTGTTATATGGTATAAATGTTGGTTTACACTCAGTTTCTGCCA
This sequence comes from Bettongia penicillata ogilbyi, assembly GCA_023548195.1. NCBI lineage: Eukaryota > Metazoa > Chordata > Mammalia > Diprotodontia > Potoroidae > Bettongia > Bettongia penicillata. The sequence continues at coordinate 1,613,414 of JAJHZJ010000831.1, read as the reverse complement.
AACTGCTTTCCAGATTTCCCGACAATTTTTGTCAAGTAGTAAATTCTTATCCCCAAAGTATCAGTCTGTTTCTTAGCCAGTAGCAGGTTGCTTTGATGATAACCACTTTGTAACACAGTTTGAGATCTTTGCAGGGCCATTTGCAGGTTTTTTTTTATTGATTCCTTTGAAGTGTTGTACCTTTTGTTCTTCCAGATGAAATTTTTTATGGGTTTTCCTATCTCTACAAAATATATTTTGGTAATTTGATTAGTGTAGCACTGAATAAGCAAATTAATTTATATAAATTATCATTTTTAATATATTGGTTTGGCCTATTTATGAGAAATTAATATTTTTCTGATTGTTTATCTCTGACTTTATTTGTGTGAGATGTGTTTTGTAATTGTGTTATATAGCTCCTGGGTTTGTCATGGCAAGTAGACTCTCAAGTATTTTATATTATCTTCAGTTACTTAAATTGAAATTCCTCTTTCTGTTTCTTCCTGCAAGGAATTTTGATAATATATAGAAATACTGATGACTTATGTGGGATTATTTTATATCCTGCAATTCTGCTAAAATTGTCAATTATTCCCATTAGTTTTATTAGTTGATTCTCTAGCATTCTCTAAGTATACCATCACATTATCTGGAAAGAGTGGTAGTTCTGTTTCCTCAATGCCTAGATTAATAATCAATTTCTTTTTTCTCCTATTGATATAGTGAATGTTTCTAACATAATATTGAATAATAGTGGTGATAGTGGACAGCTGTGCTTCACCCCTGATCTTATTAGGAAAGCCTACCTTATTGCTATTTCACTTGTCTTGCTGATGGTTTTAGATAGATACTACTTGCCATTTTAAGGAAAGCTCCATTTATTCCTGTGCTTTCTAGTGTTTCTAATAGGAATGAGTGTTATGTTTTGTCACAAACTTTTCCTGACACTGTTGAGATAATCATATGTTTTTTTTTATCAATATAGTCAATTATGATGATACTTTTCCTAATATTGAAGCAGTCCTGCATTCCTGCTATAAATCCTACTGATCATACTATATGATCTTTGTAGTGTACTGGTGTAATCTACTGGCTAGCATTTTATTTAAATTTTTGCACTGACATTCATTAGGCAAATTAGTCTGTAGTTTTTTTAAATGTTTTCTCATTGGTTTTTGTATCAAAACCACATTTGTGTCATAAAAGGAATTTGGTAAAACTCCTTCTTTGCCTGTTTTTCCAAATTTTGTCAAAGTTTGAATTTATTTCAAGTAGTATTTGAATTAATAGTTCTTTAAATATCTGATAGAATTCACATGTGAATCCATCTAGCCCTAGGGATTTTTTCTTAATGAACCCATTGATAGCTTGTTCAATTTCTTTTTCTAAGATAGGGTCTTAAGTCTTCTATTTCCTCTTCTGTTGATCTGAACAATTTATATTTTTGTAAATATTGTTCCATTTCACTTAGATTTTAAATTTGTTGGCATATAAGTGGGCAAAATAACTCCTAATATTTGCTTTAATTTCATCTTCATTGGTGATGCATTTACCCTTTTCTTTTTTTGAAGCTAGTAACTTGATTAATTATTTTTTAATCAAATTACCCAATGGTTTATGTATTTTATTGAGGGTTTTTTTTGTTTTTGTTTTTTTTGTTGTTGTTTGTTTGTTTTTTGCCTAAAACCAGTTCTTAGTTCAGTGGTTTTCTTTGTACTTTTATTAATCAGTCCTTTGATTTTCAGCATTTCCAATTTGGTATTTAATTGGAGGATTTTCATTTGTTATTTTTCTAGTTTTTTTTAGTCACATGCCCAATTCACTGATCTGCTTTTTCTCTCTTTCATGGATGCAGCTATTTAGGCATGTAAATCTTCCCCTAAGTACTGCTTTGGCCACATTTCATGGTATTTTGTCTCACGGTTGTCATTTTCTTTAATGAAATTATGGTTTGTTTCTATGATTTGTTCTTTGACCCACTAATTTTTTAGGATTAGATTATTTAATTTTCAATTAATTTTAAATTTATACTTCCATGGTCTTTTATTGAATGTAATTTTTATTGCATTATAATCTAAAAAGGATGCATTTAATATTTCTGCTTTTCTCCATTTGGTTATGAAATTTTCATGCCCCAATACATGGTCAAAGTGCCTTGTACAACTGAGAACAAGGTACAAAATGCTTCTTTCTATTCCTATTCAGTTTTCTCTGAGGTCTATATCATCTAACTTTTCTAAATGTCTATTCATTTCTCCTTAATCTCTTTCTTGTTTATCTAGTTAAACTAGATTTATCTAGTTCTGAAAGAGGAAAATTGAGGTCCCCCTCTAGTATAGTTTTACTGTTTATTTCCTTCTGATTTCATTTAATTTTTCCTTTAAGGATTTGGATGTTACACCATTTAGTGCATAAATGTCTAGTACTGATATTACTTCATTGTCTGTGTTATCTTTTAAACAAAATGTAGTTTCTCTGCTTATCTCTTTTAATTAAGTATATTTTTGCTTTTACTTTGAGGTCATGATTGCTACCCCTGCTTTTTTTTTATATAACCTCCACTTAAGTATAATAGATTCTGCTCCAGTCCCTTATTTTTACTTTGTGTATGTCTATCTGTTTCAAAGCGTGTTTCTAATAGGCAAAATATTGTTGGATTTTGGCTTTTAATCCATCCTTCTATCTTCTTCTCTTTTATCAGTGAGTTTATCCCATTCACAATCATAATTACTAACTGTGTATTTCCCTCTATTCTTTTTTCTCATTTATCCTTCTCTCTCTCTGTCTCTCTGTCTCTGCCTCTCCATTTCCTTCCTTCTTTCCTTCTCTTCCTCTTTCCCTTCCTTCCTTCCTTCCTTCCTTTCTAACTGTCCTATAAATGATAAAGCTTTTAGGTGTTACAAGTATCATCTTCCCACTTAGGAATATAAACCATTTAATCTTATTGAATGTCTTATTTCTCTTTCACACTTACCTTTGTATGCTTCTCTTGAGTCTTGTATTTGAAAGTCATATTTTCCATTCAACTCTGGTCTTTTCATCAGGAGTACTTGAAAGTCCTCTTTTCATTAAACACCCAGTTCTTAATCTTAAAGGGTTATACTCAGTTTTTCTGGGTATTGTTCTTTATTAACCACTCAAAAAAATTTCTTTAATGCCATAGTGCTGTGATCCAAACACATCACACACACACACACACACACACACACACACACACACACACACACACACACTTTTACTTAAGAGGTCCCAAGGAAGGCAGGGTCATGCATTAGGTGTGTTGGGAGAGGACTTTGGAATGATTTAACAGGGGTTCAGGTATGAGAAAAAGTGACCCCAAATGAAGCACAGCCCTCTCCCCTCTTCCTCTTCCCTGCTGAAATTCCTCAACAGTAATGGAATATTGTCATGGCAATGAGGCAGAGGTCACAAGGATCCTGCAAGCCCTGGTCTTCCAGCAGCTGCCTATTCATGAGGTAGGGCTACAGGACCTGTAGGGAGCTGGAGCACAGCTGGGTGCTGGTGCATGTAGGCAGGGTACAAGTGTTGGTTTATAACCGGTGCTGAGAACACCTCAGCATTCCCTGGCACTCTGATCCCCTTAAAAGAAGCAGCCGAACGTGAGGGACGTATTGCACATGTTCTGAGAGCCCAGGAGTTGTGTAGAAACAACAGTGAAGCTAGTCATCAGTCTGGGACAAAACTCCAATCTTGTCCTTCAATGTATAACAACCAAAGCAGCATGACCAATGTTCTGAAAGCCCTCAACTCAATATTATGCTTAGAAAATTTTGCTGAAATGTTTTGTTAAGGCTTGAATGTTTATTAAGGTTTGCAAACAGTTCAGCTTTTCCTTATTCTTCCTATTTCTAGCCAATCAATGTTTTCTATTGTAGAGGGACATTTCTAACTGCAAGACAAAGAAGTATCTGCTGTGAGACAGCATATGGAGAAAAGGCCATGTATAACGCTCCATAGAAAGGACTGTCAGTTTTCTTTCATGCTGATATCTTCTTCCTTCAGAGCAAATTTTCTCAATACTTCTAACATGAGAACAGAAGGGTCTTCTTACCTCACCAATCTCTGATTCAAGTCTTGTCTCTGGTTCACCTAAATGTCCTTCAGGATGCCTATCATGTCTGCAAAGCTGCTAGCTTTGCAGAGAGACATATGGTCCTCATATTCAGCCAAGCAGCAGTCAACTTTGGAGTTAGGTTTTCAACATTCAGAGTTAACAGAACAAACAAGGGAACTGATGGAAACTTAGGGCCTCCTTACTCAGCCTCCTCTGTGATGTCACTAATGGCAAAAGAAGTTATAGAGTGGAATGAGGCTACAAAATAAGGTAAAAAGAAGAGACTTTGAACTTCCTGAAGATAAGAAATCTTCTGTTGGTGAAAATGAAGCTGCATTTACTGCCCAAATCTTGGCAGTTTGTCTGTGTACATGACAACTCATCTTGTAGTTTGGTAGCTTGGCTCAGGGCTGATAAACCAGCTTTCTTCAAAGTCAGGAGTTTCTCCTCTGGCCCTTGTAGGTTGGACAGTGGGGTATTGTGCAACATGATGTGGTGGACTTGGCTTCCCCTTATGCCTTAAGGGTTGGGTGTTATTCCTCGTTTGAGTATAGGTTTTCTCTTCCTCTGCTGCCATCTAAGCAATATCAGTCAAAGTAGGAACAGGGGGGCACATCATTCATTTACATTAGAGATGTTGCACAGTGACTGACTGTATGCCTGAAGAAGTATACTTTCAAGGACAGGTTAGTCCCAATCCTCTTTACTACTCTTTGAGCATCCCCATGTGGTTTGTTCAGTCAGATAGGTATAGTGGAATCTATTTTAATCTCTGATATCACAGCAGACTCCCACCGGTCAGGTTTCCTCATGTTAGGCCATCTTTGGGAGTGTAGGTTTCTCTCACTCACAACTCCTCCCCCTTAAGTCACCAGGATGTGGTTTGCCTGGCCCAGCCACTCCTGCATAACTTATTCTGTTTTGGGAGAGGGAGGGTATTTTTTTTATAAATTACGTTCTAGTTTTCAACATTTACTTCCATTCCCCTCTCCCCATCCCCAACATGGCTTGCATTCTGATTACCCCTTCCCCCAATCTCCCTTCCCTTCTATAATCCCCCCTCCTTGCCACATTGTCTCATCCCTTTCCTTTCTATATTCCTGTAGAGCAAGATAGATTTCTATACCCCATTATCTGTATATCTTATTTCCCGGTTGCACTGCATAGGTTATTCTTAATTGTACTCCTAGTTCCTTTGCCCTCCAGAATATCATATTCCAGTCTCTCTGATCCATTAATGTGAAAGTTACTAAATCTTGTGTCATCCTGACTGTAGGTTCAAAATGGTTGAATTGTTTCTTACTGGCTGCTTGCAATATTTTCTCAAGGTGTTATTTTCTTCAACATTTTTTTGGGTCTCCTTTTAGCAGGGTATTGACCCGTTTTTCATGCTTTTCTTGCATCTCTCTCATTTCTCTTCCCAGTTTTTCCTCCACCTGTCTAAATTGGTTTTCAAAATCCTTTCTGAGCTCTTCCATGGCCTGAGCCCATTGGATATCTATTTTGGGTGTTTGGGGTACAGAGGCCTTGACTTCTATGTCTTTCCCTGATGGTAAGCATCGATCTTCCTCATCAGAAATGAAAGGAGGAAACATCATCTGTTCCCCAAGGAAGTAGCCTTCTATGGTCTTATTTTTCTTCCCTTTTCTGGGCATTTTCCCGGCCAGTTACTTGACTTCTGAGATTCTTCTCCACCCCCGCCAAGATCTGCCCAGCTAATGCTTGGGGTCTGAGATTCAAATGCTGCTCCCCAGCCTCAGGGCTTTCAGTGGCAGGCGGGGCTGCTATTCAATGTGAGCTTAAGTTCTGGTGCTCAGGTGGGGGCAGGGCCGCCTCCCAGGCTCAGTTCCCTCAGGGGGTTTATGTGGAGACCTTCAGTAATGGAGTAGAGCTCCTGCCTGCTTGGGGAGCCCAGGTCTGCTGCTGTTCCTGCCTCTGCCACTGCCTCCCGAGGGGGCCTGAGTTATGGAGACACCCCGCTCCCCTCTCAGCCAGCCCAGAAGTCTCTCTCACTGACCTGTAGCACCTGTGAGTGGAGGGACCTGTGTGGCTGCCGGAGGTTCTGTCCCTGAATCCTGCTCGGATCTGCTCCTCTGGGCCATGCAGGCAGGGCAGCGCAGGGGTGGGCTCCGCTGTCTGGTGCGCGAGGGACCCTTAGGGTCAGCTTTTCAGGGCTCTCTGGAACGGAAATCTCCTCCACTGCATTGCTGCAAAGCTTGTACTGCTCCAGAATTTGTGGGGAGTTCTTTTTACAGGAAATTTATGGGCTGTGGATTCGGAGCTAGCATACGTAAGTCTTTCTACTCCACCATCTTGGCTCCTCCCCTCGTAATATTTTCTCCTTGACCTATGATTTCTGGAATTTGGTCATGATACTCCTGTGAGGTTTCATTTTGGGATATCTTTCAGGTGATGAGGGATGAGCTCTTTCAATTTCCATTCTATCCTCTGATTCTGGGATATCAGAGCAGTTTTCATTGAAATTTTCTTGAAATACAGTGTCTAGGCACTTTCTTTGATCATGGCTTTCAGGTAGTCCAATAATTCTTAAATTATCTCTCTCCGATCTGTTTTCCAGGCCAGTTGTTTTTACGATGAAATATTTCATATTTTTTCATTCTTTTGACTTTGATTGTTTCCTGATGTCTCATGAAATCATTAGCTTCCACTTGTTCTAATTTTTAAGGAATTATTTTCTTCTATAAACTGTTATACTTCTTTTTCCATTTGATCAATTCTATTTTTAAGTAGTTCTTTTCTTCGGTGAGCTTTTGTATATCCTTTTCTGTTTGTCAATTATTTTTAAACTGTTATTTTTTTCAGTATTTTTTGTGCCTCTTTTACCAAGCTGTTGACTCTCTTTTCATAATTTTCTTGCATTATTTTCATTTCTTTTCTCATGTTTTCCTCTACCTCTATTATTTGATTTTGTAAACCCTTTCTGAGTGCTTCCAAGAATTTTGTTGGGCTTATGTTCACCATACATTATTTCTTTGAGGTTTTGTTTATAACTGTTTGTTCTTCACTGTCTTCTTCTGAATATAAACTAAGATGTCTTGAGCTTCCCTGTCACCATAGTAACTTTTTATGGACAGGTTCTTTTTTGATTATCATTTGCTCATTTTCCAGCCTAATACTTAACTTCTAACTTTAAGTTAAATTTGGTCTCTGCTCCTGGGGTAGAGAGGTCACTGTCCCAAACTTCAGATTTTTTGTGTTGATACTTTCAGAGCTCATAATGGAATTCTGTAAGATTTTGGTGCTTCCAAGGTGGTATGATCTAAGGAGAGGTGTGGTCACTGCTCTCTTGACCTGTACTGTGGTCTTTATGCAGGAAAGGACCTTGTTCCCCTATAGCTAAAAGTGCTGGTGCTCCTGTTGGCCCTGGAACTGTGACCAGGTCTCTGTTCTCCTATAGCAACAAGTGCTAATCCTCCTTTCTGTCTTGGAACTCCCTTGGAAATGATCACAAGTTCTCTTTTCCACTGTGGAACTATGACTAGAGCCCTTACTCCCCTGTGGCCGCAAGTGCCAGTGCTCCTTTATGCCTTGGGGGTATGACCCAGAACTGCATGTGGGCAGTACAACAGAATCGTGAACTCAGCTCCAGCAAAGGGGCTCCTCTAATCTTTTTGTGACCAGTTGTGCCACCTCCTTACCATCTGTGAGCTCCTGAAGCTACTGCTGCTTCTGCAACCAATGCAGTCACTTCCAAGGTCTGCACTTCACTCCAGGGTTGACTACCATTCTAGTGTGACAGACCTTTCCTGTTGACTCCTACTTTGTCTTGGGTTGGAAATTTATTTCACTCCAATCTTTTATTGGTTCTACAACTCCAGAATTCAATTTGAGGCATTATTTTAAATTGGAAGAGAATCAGGTGAGTTCTTGCCTGTACTTCACTACCTTGTCATCTCATAAGCTGTCTTTATAACAAAATATTATACGTTAGATATAGGATTAACCTAGTTCACCGATCGAAATGTCATTTGAATCTGAGAGCACACTAAAAATAAACTAATATTTTTTGGGGGGTGGGGGAGAATTCAATCTTCAAACTTTGCTTTGGTACACCCTGTATTTAGTAAAGCCATTTTTGCCTGCTTTTTGTGCTGTCCTTATGACAAGAGCAAAGGAACATGAGCGTTTATGTTAGGCAACCTTTATTTTCACCAAACAGTGCCATACTTTGATTGCTGTGAACATCACCATGCAAGGTACCACTTACACATGAAATCCTACCAGAAATGAGATTAGGTAAAACTAATCTGATTAAATCAGAGTTGTTCTTAATATTGTTACTATTTTTATTGTGTGTCAAAACTGAAGTTTGGAAGACTCTTTTACTTAGTAGAAATAGCATTTTTATTAAATATGGTTTCCTATATTTCTTTTGCTTATAAATGGAATCAACAGTTTTATTTAAATCACAACCTACAACTTTACATGATATTTACAAAAAATTGAGTTTTGAAAATTTGAGTGTCAAAGGTACATTTTTTTTCTTCTAACTTTTGCAAAGGCTTTGCCTGTTCCTATGTATAATTAAGTCTAATAGTAGTTTTGTCAAGCTAATTTTCAGGATATTTATTAGTATCCATCCTGAGCAGGCCATCCAGCCTACAATAATTATCACCTCCCATCGCCATTAGGTGATGTAGTGGGAGGTGGTGGTTATGATTTGCTGTATTATTATCTATAAAGGATGTATTTATATCATTCTTGGGACAGCAAGGTGGCACAATAGAGAGAGTGCTGGGCCTGAAAGCAGGAAGACCTGATCTCAAATTAGCTTCAGACACTTACTAATTGTGTGACCCTGGGCAAGTCATTTAACTATGTCTGTCTTAGTTCCTCATCTATAAAATGAGTTAGAGAATGAAATGACCAACCACTCTAGTATCTTTGCCAAGAAAACCCCAAATGGGGTCACAAAGAATTGGACACCATTGAAATGACTGAGCAGAATGATTCTTAGTTGAATTATGGGGAACATAATTAAGGCAAATCCTGCATATAGATGGTTCTTTCCTTCCACAAGTTTATGTTATGTAAATTTGACTCTGCTGTGGCAGACTGTGCTCTGGTCCTGGAAGGTGACAGCAGGAGCAGCAGCAGGGACACTGAGTGTGGCAGCAGCAGCAACGTTAACACCAACACAGCTGCAGCCCCAAGCCAAGGGCCCTTTTCTCCAGGCACTGAAGCTGTTCCGATGGGGGAGGAGAGGCGAGGGAAGACTCTGAAATAGTTTAGAATATTTAGGCATACAGGATATGGCAGAGCCATGGGTAGAACCACAGTGAGCTCCTAGAGGGGTGGGGGAGACCTGTAGAATAGTCACTCAAAGTAGTCAAGAACTGTCTGTGTTCCCCTAAAAGACAGATCACTACAACTGAGTCTGCTTAGTCTGAAAGACCAGTCGTGAGCACAAAAAGATTGTCCAGGAACTAGGTATGTGTGCCCTGGCCAATTAGTGTTTAAGGGGAAAAATGATCTGTCCATGATGTCAAACACATGATACACGGTCAGTTAGCAGTAACAAATCTTCAAGAGCTCTTGAAGGAATGGTAGAACCCTACTAATAGAGAAAGATGTCTGGAATGAAGTTTTATCTATTTAATGTAGAGCAATCCAGTTTTAACTTGTACTGCGGCCAAAGATCTCAATTTGAGACCTTCACATGCATACTGGTACTTGTAACACAATAGAGAAGGTTGGGATAGGACATCCTACAGGAAGATCATGCCTTTCTTTTGGAAGTACTCAAGAAGGGCAGGGGCAGCATTCCAGTTTTAAAATTCAGTATATCACTGAGATCTCCAATTCATCTCTCAGTTTTTCTTTGGAAAAAATTACTTTATTGGGGCAGCTAGTGCAGTGGATAGAGCACTGGCCTTGGAGTCAGAAGGACCTGAGTTCAAATGCTGCCTCAGACACTTGATGTTTCCTAGCTTGTGTGACCGTGGGCAGATCACTTAACTCTGATTGCCTCCTGAAAAAAAAAGAAAAATTACCTAATATTTCTTAGACTCTTCATGATTTCCTTTATCCCCATGTCTATGCTTATATTCAAAATTCTGAATGTGTGTATTATGTTCAAGGTTTTGAAAATAATGTAGGAACTATGGTAAAATATGGACGCCATAAATTCCACAAATATACTGACTATTTGGAGCCACTAGCTGTTGTAGTGGATAGAATACCAGGCCTGAAGTCAAGAAGACTCATCTTCCTGAGTTCCAAATCTGGCCTCAGACACTTACTAGCTGCTTGATCCTGGACAAGTCTCTTAACCTTGTTTGCCTCAGTTCCTCATCTGTAAAATGAGCTGGAGAAGGAAAGGCAAACCACTCCAGTATCTCTGCCAAAAGAAAAGAAAGAAAAACCCAAATGGGATCACAAAGAATCATATACCTCAACAACAGTAAAACTTATTATTTAATACCATAGAATAAGTCTCCATATTTGTTGGAACTTTAATAAAATACTACATTATGGACTTAGCGACAGTACAATGGAAAGCAACACAAATAATTAAAGGTTTAAATGGTAAGCCCTAAAAATAAAGAAACTAAATGTATGTGACCCAAAAAAGGAAATGTTAAGGGGAGATTTAATCACAGTGTCAGGTACTCAAAGGCCTATATATGAACGTAAGAAAACAAATGTTCTCTCATGTGAGAAAAGAGAGAATTGCCTTAAATAACAACTGGTGAGATTTAGTTGGGATATTAGGACGGTGAAACACTTGAGTGTGATTCTGTGATAAATAATTACAGCTTCCCCTTCACTAGTGGTTTTATATTTTTGAAGCTGTTTGCTTTCTTGTGTTCTCAGTTTTGTTACCATACAATTGCACATAAATTCTGATTATTCTTTTAATTTCTTCTGATTTTGCTGTGCTTTCACATTGCTCATTTGCTATTTTGTTGACTGAATTGTCTTTTTTTTCAGTGAGTGCTTTATCTTTATTTATTTCCCTTTTTTCTTTAATATAAATTTACTTATTGAACTTTTTACATTCATTTTCACAAAATTTTGGGTTCCAAATTTTCTCCCCATTTGTCCCCTCCCCCCACCCCAATACACTGAACATTCTAATTTCCCCTGTCACCAATCTGCCCTCTCTTCTATCATCCCTCCCTTCTCTTATCTCCATCTTCTCTTGTGTCCTGTAGGGCCAGGTGACTTTCTATTCCCCATTAACTGTATTTCTTATTTCCTAGTAGCAACAACAATACTAAACACTTGTTCCTAAAATTTTAAGATCCAAATTCTCCCCATCCCTCTCTCCCCACCCATTCCGTTTGGGAAGGCAGGCAATTCAATGTAGGCCATATCTGTGTAGTTTTGCAAATGACTTCCATAATAGTCGTGTTGTGTAAGACTAACTGAATTACCCTCCATCCTATCCTGCCCCCCATTGTTTCTATTCTCTGTTTTGATCCTGTCCCTCCCTGAGTGTTGACTTCAAATTGTTCCCTCCTCCCTTTGCCCGCCCTTCCATCATCCCCCACACCCTGCTTATCTTTCTCCCCCACTTTCCTGTATTGTAAGATAGGTTTTCATACCAAAATGAGTGTGCATTTTATTCCTTCCTTTAGTCGAATGTGATGAGAGTAAACTTCATGTTTTTTTCTCAGCTCTCCTCTTTTTCCCTCCACTAAAAATTCTCCTGTTTGCCTCTTGAATGAGAGATAATATACCCCATTCCATTTCACCCTTTCTCCTCCCACTACATTTCTCTCTCACCGTTTACCTTAATTTCTTTTAAGATATGGTCCCATCCTATTCAATTCACTCTGTGCTCTCTGTCTCTGTATATCTGTGTACATGTATGTGTATGTGTGTGTGTGGTCCCACCAACTACCCAGATACTGAAAAGTTTTAAGAGTTACAAATATTGTCTTTCCATATAGGAATGTAAACAGTTCACCTTTGGTAAGTCCCTCATGACTTCTCTTTGCTGTTTTTTTTTTCATGCTTCTTCTCATTCTTGTGTTTGAAGGTCAAATTTTCTTTTCAGCTGTGGTCTTTTCATCAAGAATGCTTGAAAGTCCTCTGTTTCATTGAAAGACCATATTTTCCCCTGAAGTATTATACTCAGTTTTGCTGGGTAGGTGATTCTTGGTTTTAGTCCTAGTTCCTTTGACTTCTGGAATATCATATTCCATGCCCTTCGATCCCTTCATGTAGAAGCTGCTAGATCTTGTGTTATCCTGATTGTATTCCCACAATACTGGAATTGTTTCTTTCTAGCTGCTTGCAATATTTTCTCCTTGACCTAGAAATTCTGGAATTTGGCCACAATGTTCCTAGGATTTTCTCTTTTTGGATCTCTTTCAGGTGGTGATTGATGGATTCCTTCAATACTTATTTGCCCTCTGGTTCTAGAATATCAGGGCAGTTTTCCTTGATAATTTCATGAAAGATGATGTCTAGGCTCTTTTTTGATCATGGCTTTCAGGTAGTCCCATAATTTTTAAATTGTCTCTCCTGGATCTATTTTCCAGGTCAGTTGTTTTTCCCATGAGATATTTCACATTCTCTTCCATTTTTTCATTCTTTTGGTTTTGTTTGGTGATTTCTTGGTTTCTCAGAAAGTCATTAGACTCCATCTGTTCCATTCTAATTTTGAGAGAACTATTATCTTCAGTGAGCTTTTGAACCTCTTTTTCCATTTGGCTAATTCTGCTTTTGAAAGCATTCTTCTCCTCACTGGCTTTTTGAACCCCTTTTGCCAATTGAGTGAGCCTGTTTTTCAAGGTGTTATTTTCTTCAACATTTTTTTGGGTCTCCTTTAGCAGGGTATTGACCTGTTTTTCATGCTTTTCTTGCATCTCTCTCATTTCTCTTCCCAGTTTTTCCTCCACCTGTCTAACTTGGTTTTCAAAATCCTTTCTGAGTTCTTCAATGGCCTGAGCCCATTGGATATCTCTTTTGGGTTTTTGGAGTACAGAGGCCTTGACTTCTATATCTTTCCCTGATGGTAAGCATTGTTCCTCCTCAACAGAAATGAAAGGTGGAAACATCTGTTGACCAAGAAAGTAGCCTTCTATGGTCTTATTTTTCTTCCCTTTTCTGGGCATTTTCCCAGCCAGTTACTTGACTTCTGAGATTCCTCTCCACCCCCACCTAGATCCGCCCAGCTAGTGCTTGGGGTCTGAGATTCAAATGCTGCTCCCCAGCCTCAGGGCTTTCAGTGGCAGGCGGGGCTGCTATTCAATGTGAGCTTAAGTTCTGGTGCTCAGGTGGGGGCAGGGCCACCTCCCAGGCTCAGTTCCCTCAGGGGGTTTATGTGGAGAACTTCAGTAATGGAGTGGAGCTCCTGCCTGCTTGGGGAGCCCATGTCTGCTGCTGTTCCTGCCTCTGCCGCTGCCTCCCGAGGGGTCCTGAGTTATGGAGACACCCCGCTCCCCTCTCGGCCAGACCAGAAGTCTCTCTCACTGACCTGTAGTGCCTGTGGGTGGAGGGACCTACACAGTGGGCAGAAGTTCCGTCCCTGAAGCCTGCTCAGATCTTCTCTTTTTGGGGCCGCACAGCCAGGGCAGGGCAGGGCTGGGCTCCGCTGTCCGGTGCCCAACAGACCTTTGGTACCGGTTTTTCAGGGCTCTCTGGAATGGAAATCTCCTCCACTCCATTGCTGCATGGCTTGCACTGCTCCAGAATTTGTGGGGAATTCTTTTTACAGGAAATTTATGGGCTGCAGGTTCAGAGCTAGCATACGTGAGTTTTTCTGCTCCGCCATCTTGGCTCCTCCCCCTTTGACTGAATTTTCTACCCTCTTCTTTTTAACCAAACTAGTTAAGGTTTATCCATTTTATTAGTCTGTCCAAAGAAGTGACTTTCAGTTTTATTTATCATTTCTATGTATGTTTGTTTCCAATTTATTCCCTCATTTTAAATCTTTTCCTTTATGGTTATTTTTTTGTTCATTTATTGAATTTTAAATTTTTTAAATGCATACTTGATCAATTCTCACTTTTTCTATTGTCTCAATATATATTTATGAATATATGATTTTCCTTGAGGATTGTTTTAGCTACATCCTAGAAATTTTGGTATATTGTTTCATCATTATCATTTTCTTTCACATAATTATTGTTTATGTTTTTTTCTTTGACCCACTAATTATTTAGTATTTCATTACTAGATCTGCATCTTTTGTTTGTAACCCCCCTAGTCAATGACTTGGTCCATAAAGATCTGTAAAGATTTATTCTTTCAGCCTTTTGGAATCTGCTTGCAATACTTATGTGTCCGTATATGTGGTTAATAGTTGTACAAGTTCAATGTGGTGCTGAGATATATGTATATTCTTCTGTATTCCCATTTAAGTCATGTCTTTTAGCTCTACTTTCTCCATCAGTTTGTTCAGTTCCACATTTTTCTTTTTGTTTATCTTTCCATTAGACTTATCTAAAACTGAGGGTCAGATCTCTTGTTGCTATGGTATTTCTGTATATATTTTCTTGTAGCTCAATTAGTATTTTCTTCATGAATTTGGATCCTAAGGTATTTGGAGTACTTAGGTTTATTGCTGATGTTGATTTGTTGGTTTCTTTAGTTTGATTGTTCAGCACAGGATAGTTTTCTTGTTTATCTCTTTTTATTTTTGAGATTTTTTTCTTTGGAGGCAGAGCCAAGATGATGGAGTAGAAAGACACACATATGCAGGCTCTCCCCACACAGCTCATAAAATACCTGTAGAGAGGGACTCTCAACAAATTCTGGAGCAGCATAAGTGGAGAAAGACAATATTTGTAACTCTTGAAACTTTTTTCAGTGTCTGGGAAGTTGGTGGGATTACGCACACACACATACACAGAGAGAGAGAGAAAGAGAGAGAGAGAGAGACAGAGAGCACAGGATGAGTTGAATAGGATGGGATCATATCTTCAAAAAATGAAATTAAGGGGTGAGAGAGAAATATATTGGGAGGAAAAAGGGAGAAATGGAATGGGGCAAATTATATCTCATAAAAGAGGCAAGTTAAAGACTTTTCAGTGGAGGGAAAAAGTGGGGAGGTGAGAGAGTTTTTTTTCTTTGTCAGACGGTAGGATGGCAATTCCTACTTTTGAGATTCACTTCATGTGCAGCAGATTTTTTCTTCTAGCCCATCAGATTTATTTTGTCTTTTAATGTGTGCCTTGCAAGTAATAGATGGTAGGGTTTTTTTTTTCTTATTTAATCTGTCACTCTTTTTCAATTTATTTATTGTTTAATCTATTCACATTTAAAATATGAGAGTTAAGTTCATATTTTCTTCCATTTTTCTCCCATATTGGTTATTTGCCAGTTATGCTTTTTCTTCCATCTTTTGCTGCAAATATAGTATTATGTTCCTTCAGTTCCTTCATTCTTTTTTAAGGTGATCCTATTCCCACTGGCTCTCTTCCCCTCAACCTTCACTCCCATTTACTACCCCCTTCCCTTTGGAGTTTTCCTACTTAATTTCTTTTTCTTTCTTGATTTCATCTGGTTATGTGATTCTTTCCCTCTTTTTAAACTCTCAGTTAAGCAGATTCCCACTTCTCCTGTTCACCTCTTTTTAATCAGTCATGCCTGTTCATTTTTTAAGTTTTATTTTTGTGCCCCTTTCCTGAGAAGATTTCTCTCACTTTTTTCATTATCCAGCCTCTCTTTCTGCCAACTCTACACCCTTACTTTCTGGTTCATGGGCCCTACAACTATCTAGTCCCTTTCTATTGTTTTCATTTCTTGTGGAACCAAAACTACAGAGACATCCATTTTGGGTTTTCCCATCTGGACTGTTTCTGTCACTGCATTATTGAGCTTGCCTTGTAAATTCCTGTTTTTCATTATAGCTCGCCCAGAACAATGGTTTCTTTCAGGTGACCAAGAGGATAGGTAAGTCCCTCTCCCTACATCCCTAATTAACCAGTGTACCACTAATTTATACCTTTTACCTGGTTGCATTCTTTCCCAATTTGCCTCAATATTTCTTCCCTGCTTCTGTATCCTCCCACTTCCCAGCTTCCAATTGCTACAGAAATTCTAACTCTCCCAAATTAAAGTACCAAATTTCTCAGATCACATCAAGCACAAGGTTCCCATATTCTTTCATAGAATATCTCTCTTCATCTATAGGAACATTCATCAGTGGAACCCCCTCTCACCACCAGAACAGGCCTCTTTCTTTCCCTTCCCCCACTTCTCTGTCCTGCACCTCTCCTCTCCCCACTACTTCCCTTCAGGATTTTCTCTTCTTGAGGGACCACAAGAGTGAACTTCTCCTCATTGTTAGCATTTGTTGTGACCCAGGCACAAAACACATGAGCTCTGTCACCTTGCTCCTTTTCCTCTTCATTCATCCTCCCATTTTGTAAAGTAGTCCCACAAAAAAACATCAATTCTAGGGTAACAAAAGTCTTTTCCATAATACTCCAGAGCCATCTCTTGACTGTTTAATCAACCTGACTTTTGCCTTTGTCTCCTCAAGTACATTTAGAAAGAATCTCTATTTTGGTGTTCAGGTTCTGTTTTGTTTTGTTTACTTTTTACTTGTCATGCTCTTCTGAAAGAACAAAATTCTTTATTTTGTCTCTATATATTCTATCTTTGAAATCAATGTTTTACTTGGACACAGAGCATATTTTTAATGTTTTTTTTCGTTTTTCTTCTTCCAGATTGTCCTTTATTTTTGTGTATTTGCATTCCCAATCTATTGTTCTCTCTTTTGTTTCTTTGATGAAACTTGCCATCACAGATTCTTGTTTTTCTATTCTGCTCATTATCTGTGCTTTGAATGCCAAAAATTTTGCTCTCACAATTCTCATTTTCTTTTTTTTAAACCACTCAAGAATTGAATGCTGCAGTTTCATGTTCTCAGATTTGAAAGGGTTTTCTGTCTCATCAATTGTTGGGCCATTTTCTTTTAATCATAGATACCTAAACTGATTTACTAAATCTTGATGCTGTTGTTATTACTAAATATTTACTAAATCTTGATCCTTCTGTTATTAATACTTTCTCCATTGGTTTGTCAATTTAAGTTTAAGATCTGTGAATTTTCTTCTTCCTGAGGTTTTTTGTAATGTCAGTCTTTCTTTTCAGTCTTTCCCCCTTATTTCCCCCTATTACCCACTTTCTGATTCCTCCCTTCTGATGGTGGTTTCTCTGGGGACTAGTTTTCAAAGCATCTCAATCTCTTCCCACACTGGGAAATTCATAGTTCACGAGCCTAGGCCTCTGCCCTCTGACTTTTTGAAGGGATAGAACTTGCCCCAGCTTGATGTGAGTTCTTTTCCATAGATTTGGGAATACAACACATACACACATACACACACACACACACACACACACACACACACACACAAAGTGTTATCTTGGTCCCTTAAGTTCTATGGCCTGGCACTTAAACATGGTGCCACAATGATACCACTAAAATTGGAAGTGATTTCTGTTATTTGGAGTTTGGATCTCTGAGGCTTTGATATGAAAGGATAGAGCACAGGGAGTGGGAGTAAAATGATGAGCTCTATTTCAAGCCTAGACATGTATCCTTCCCCTTTCTCTATTCCTCTACTCTCTTGCAGAAATCTTTTACAGCACAGACTGCTACCACACTGGCCACCAAAACCCTAACTTTCAGCCTACAGCCTAGATCTCCAAGACACTTGAAAGAGGGAAGGAAGAACAGGATGTAGGTTTGAGTTTTGTTTCAAGTCCATGGGTCAGGTCCTTGGGTCAGCTAGACTAGACTGTTATGTGGTAGTGAAGGTCGGCATGCCTTGTGTGCTTAAAGAAAGCATCAGTTCATGGATTGTTATTTTTCTAAATTTTTTCTGGGGGGATTCTGCACATAGTAAATCATGGAAGATGAAGTTGCTTAATGTTTGACACAATTTCTGTTTTGGTGAGGTTTGAAAAACTGTGAAGTTAATAGAAAATATATAGTACTCCATCTTGTTGGTCACATGACCCAGAACTAGGTTCATATTAACTGCAACTAGTCACTACGGGTTTTAAATAATAGGATTTATACAATAATTTTTTTGGAATAATTTGAATTTACTCTACTCTAAACAGGGAGAAAATCAAGATTAGTTATAGAAGTCATTTTCCTGAAAGGGACAACGAATCAAGGTTATAAAAGTGTTTTCTTCACTAATAATACTATCAAATGTAATTCAAGTTCCTTGACCTTTTAGTCCAAGTTTGATCCACAAAATGGATCTGACTATTGGAAGGAAGGTACTAATTGAGTTAGTTGTATTGGCAAAGGTTAGTAATATAAAGCATTTGGATTTTCTTAGATGAACTCTCCCAGCTGAACATAAAATAATTTCACAGGAAGTGAAAAAGGAATGACAATAGCAATAAGTCATTTGACACAGAATTTGGTAACTAGATCTGGGGTTTCTTGATTTTGAGGAAGTTAACAAGAAAAGGAACATTTCAATTAGGATAACCTTGAAAAAGAAAAAAAAATAAGTTTCTAAAAAGAAAATCTGACAACAACTAAAAAAATGACCAAAGGGCTTTTTTTGAAACTATAAAATTTTACTCTTTCCAGAAACCATCATCTATAGTCAGGTTCCAGATACGTTGCATAAGATATTTAACCTTTATTGATTATCTTTAAAAAATATAGGCAATTATAATTACATAATCAGCCCAGAAGTCCAAACACTAGCTTTGGCTATGCTGAGAATTAAAGGTTTGACAAATTAAAATTTTGTTGTTAGTGGGTAATTTTGTTCATGATATTTCTGGTTTCTTTTTTTCTTTTGGCTTGGTACATTCATCATGTACTGTATAATGTACTGCAGTAAAAGCAAGATAGCTACATCCCTTGAATGAAGGAGAGACTTTGAGTAAATTACCCTCTGGGTCTTTGTTTCCAAACCTATAAAAGAGGATTTTTTTCATTAAATTGTCTTAAGATCCTTTCTAACTTTATAATTCTATGGTTCACTGACATTTGATAATTGATTGCATTCAATATACCACTTGAAAATTAGCATAAAGAAAAAGTTACCAGATAGTAAAATAGTGACTAGTAAAATGCAAGTTCCTTGACAGAAGGGTCTGGGGTTTTATGATATTAGTATACTCAGTGCCTAACACAGTGCCAGGAACAATAATAAATTCTTGTCAAATTTAGTCTGATTATCAATAGAGTCCCTTAATTCTTAACACTAGGACTTTGCTATACCTATTGTGGAAACTCAATAAACATATGCATAATCATTGAAGAATCTGAAAAAAAATAAATGTCTTGTCATCAATATTATATCATCACTCCTTCAACATGCATTTATTAAGCATTTGCTATATGATGGTGCTATGCTGCATGTAAATTGTAATCATCCTGTTTCTCACATTTATGACCAGGAGTTTGATGGCACTGGAAGATAGATAGAAGGAAGAAAATCCTTATTTCTAGGTTCATCCCAATACTGAAATAGTTTCTTTATATTCCCTAAAAGTAGTATAAGGAAGTTGCTATCAAAAATAAAGATTAGGGGGTGACAGGAATAATCACTAAGCCAAGTGATGTCAATATAACCCCTATTTATTCCCTATGGATAACTGTATCCCTAGAACCTAGCATAAAGCATGTGACAATACTATTGACATCTTGGATACTCCTGCCCTTTCTCCTCTCTTTCTTGAGGTTCTTGTGCAGATTTCTCTCTTATTGATGATATAGTAGGGGAGTTTCCTGTCCAGGTTGTTCTAGCTAAGCTTTAATTACCTTTCTGCTGAGATTTATTTATTCATAGGTTTGAGGAGCAGGTGAATGAGTTATGATAATTACCAGGATAGTTTAGCAGCAAGATTCATATAATCTTTACTATACCACCAGCACCACAAACCATTGCAACTGTTCTAGTCTGAGGCTTCTATTATATCCCTGCTTATCTTCCAAGGCCAATGAGGGTAAGCAGCATGAAGTATCATTAAAGTAAAAACCTTGCACTTTCCCAAAAGATTAAGTTGTGGATGACTTTTTTAGATGAGGAAACTGGGAAGGAGCCTTATTCAAATGGGCAGCACCTTTGAAAAAAAAGGAAAAAAGGAAGCCCACATTGGGAGCTA
This sequence comes from Bettongia penicillata ogilbyi, assembly GCA_023548195.1. NCBI lineage: Eukaryota > Metazoa > Chordata > Mammalia > Diprotodontia > Potoroidae > Bettongia > Bettongia penicillata. Next base: position 1,593,289 of record JAJHZJ010000831.1, on the reverse strand, counting down.
GGTTGAGTCCTTAGAATTGCTTCAGCACATCTATCAGAAATGGGATGCAGTAATGTTGATGTTAGAAACACTATAAGACCAGTAGCTATTAGAAGTCTCTATAAATGAATTTCAGCAGAGAGGGAGTAAATGATGTGATTGGGAAGAAGCAGTACAAGTGTAAATAATTACAAAGTATCTAAAGCAGGGGGAGGAGCCAACATGATGCAGTAGAAAGATTCATATATGCGAGCTCCAAACCCACAGCCCATAAAATACTGTAAAGAAGAATTCCCAACAAATTCTGGAGCAGTGGAAGCCACACAACAATGGAGTGGAGGAGATTTCTGTTCCAAAGAGCCCTGAAAAACCAACACCAAAGGTTCATCACGCACTGGAGCTGGAGCAGAGTCCAGCCCTGCTTTGGCCATGCAGCACTGAGAGGAGCAGATCCGAGCAGGCTTCAGAGACAGAATCTCCAGAAGCCTCAAATGTCCCTCCACCCACAGGTGCAAAGGTCAGTGAGAGAGTCTTTATGGCTGGCCAAGAGGGGAGCAGGGTGCCTCCATAACTCAGGCCCCCTCGGGAGGCAGAAGCGGGGGCAGCAGATGACAGGAGCTCCCAAAGCAGACAGGAGCTCAGATCCATTATTGAAGGTCTCCACATAAACCCCCTGAGGGAACTGAGCCCCTGGTGGCCGCCCTGCCCCCCCCACCCGAGCAGCTGAGCTTGCCCCCACCTGAGCACCTGAATTTAATCTCACACTGAATAGCTGCCCTGCCCCCACTGAAAGCCCTGAGGCTGGGAAGCAGCCTTTGAATCTCAGACCCCAAGCACTAGCTGGGCAGATCTGGAGGTGAGGAGGGTGTGGAAAGGAATCTCAGAAGTCAAGTAACTGGCTGGGAAAATGCCCAGAAAAGGGGAAAAAATAAGACCATAAAAGGCTACTTTCTTGGTGAACAGATATCTCCTCCCTTCCTTTCTGATGAGGAAGAACAATGCTTACCATCAGGGAAAGACATAGAAGTCAAGGCCTCTGTAACCCCAAATATCCAAAATAAATATTCAGTGGGCTCAGGTCATGGAAGAGCTCAAAAAGGATTCTAAAAATCAAGTTAGATAGGTGGAGGAAAAACTGGGAAGAGAAATGAGAGAGATGCAAGAAAAGCATGAAAAATGGGTCAATACCTTGCTAAAGGAGACTCAAAAAAATGCTGAAGAAAATAACACCTTGAAAAATGGGCTCACTCAATTGGCAAAAGAGGTTCAAAAAGCCAAAGAGGAGAAGAATGCCTTCAAAAGAAGAATTAGCCAAATGGAAAAGGAGGTTCAAAAGCTCACTGAAGAAAATAGTTCTCTCAAAATTAGAATGGAACAGATGGAGGCTAATGACTTTATGAGAAACAAAGAAATCACAAAACAAAACCAAAAGAATGAAAAAATGGAAGAGAATGTGAAATATCTCATTGGAAAAAACAACTGACCTGGAAAATAGATCCAGGAGAGACAATTTAAAAATTATGGGACTACCTGAAAGCCATGATCAAAAAAAGAGCCTAGACATCATCTTTCATGAAATTATCAAGGAAAACTGCCCTGATATTCTAGAACCAGAGGACAAAATAAGTATTCAAGAAATCCATCGATCACCGCCTGAAAGAGATCCAAAAAGAGAAACTCCTAGGAACACTGTGGCCAAATTCCAGAGTTCCCAAGTCAAGGAGAAAATATTGCAAGCAACCAGAAAGAAACAATTCCAGTATTGTGGAAATACAATCAGGATAACAGAAGATCTAGTAGCTTGTACATGAAGGGATCGAAGGGTATGGAATATGATATTCCAGAAGTCAAAGGAACTAGGACTAAAACCAAGAATCACCTACCCAGCAAAACTGAGCATAATACTTCAGGGGAAAATATGGTCTTTCAATGAAATAGAGGACTTTCAAGCATTCTTGATGAAAAGACCAGAGCTGAAAAGAAAATTTGACTTTCAAACACAAGAATGAAAAGAAGCATGAAAAGGTAAACAGCAAAGAGAAGTCATAAGGAACATACTAAAGTTGAACTGTTTACATCCCTACATGGAAAGACAATATTTGTAACTCTTGAAACTTTTCAGTATCTGAGTAGTTGGTGGGATTACACACACACACACACATACACACACACACACACATACACATACACATACACACGAGCATGCACACACACAGAGAGAGAGTGCAGAGTAAATTGAATAGGATGGGATCATATCTTTAAAAAATGAAGTTAAGTGGTGAGAGAGAAATGTATTGAGGGAGAGAGGGAGAAATGGAATGAGGCAAATTATCTCTCATAGAAGAGGCAGGAAGGAGACTTTTTAGTGGAGGGAAAAAGAGGGGAGCTGAGATAAAAACAAGAAGTTTACTCTCATCACACTCGACTAAAGGAAGGAATAAAATGCACACTCATTTTGGTATGAAAACCTATCTTACAAGACAGGAAAGTCGGGGAGAAGGGAATAAGCAGGGTCGGGGGGGATGATGGAAGGAAGAGCAATGGCAGGAGGGAGCAATTTGAAATCAACACTCTTGGGGAGGGACAGGATGAAAGGAGAAAATAGAAGCAATGGGGGGCAGGATAGGATGGAGGGAAATATAGTTAGTCTTACACATCATGACTATTATGGAAGTCATTTGCAAAACTACACAGATAGGGCCTATATTGAATTGCCTGCCTTCCCAAGGGGAATGGGTGGGGAGGGAGGGATGGGGGGAATTTGGAACTCAAAGTTTTAGGAACAACTGTTTAGTATTGTTCTTGCTACTAGGAAGTAAGAAATACAGTTAATGGGGAATAGAAAGTCACCTGGCCCTACAGGACACAAGAGAAGATGGGAACAAGAGAAGGGAGGGATGATAGAAGAGAGGGCAGATTGGTGACAGGGGAAATTAGAATGCTTGGTTTATTGGGGTGGGGGGGAGGGGGACAAATGGGGAGAAAATTTGGAACCCAAAATTTTGTGAAAATGAATGTAAAAGGTTAAATAAATAAATTTAACTAAAAAAAACAAAGGAACTAAAGCAGAGATTCTTCTCTGTTTGTAAATAGTGTTTATCTTTTCCAACTACATGTAAAGACTGTGTTCAATATTCATTTTAATAAGATTTTGAGTATGAAATTTTTCTCCCTCCTTTCCCTTCCCCATCCCTGAGGCAGCAAGGAATCTGATATAGGTTATATATGCGCAATCATGGAAACATTTCCACATTAGTCATGTTGTGAAAGAAGAAACAGAACAAAAGGGAAAAGCCACAAAAAATTCAAAACAAAAAAATTTGCAAAATTATTTGCTTGAATCTGCAAGCAGACTCCACTGTTCTTTCTCTGAATGTGGATAGTATTTTCTATCAAGAGTCTTTTGGAATTTTCTTTGATCCTTGTATTGTGAGAAGATCTAAGTCAATCATAGTTGATCATTGAACAATGTAGCTGTTGCCATGTACAATGTTCTCCTGGTTCTCTTCACATCACTCAGCATCAATTCATGTAAATCTTTCCAGGTTTTTCTGAAATCTACCTGCTCACATTCCTTATAACACAATGGTATTCCATTACATTCATATACCACAGTTTGCTCAGCCATTCCCTAATTGATGGGCATTCCCTGAATATCTAATTCTTTGCCACCACAAAAAGGGCTGCTATAAATATTTTTGGACATGTAGGTCCTTTTCCCTTTTAAATGATCTCTTTGGGATATAGACCTAGTAGAGGTATTGCTGGATAAAAGGGTATGTACAGTGTGATTGCCCTTTGGGCATAGTTCCAAATTACTCTCCAGAATGCTTAGATCAGTATGCAACTCCAGTAACAGTGCACTAGTATACCAATTTTCCCACATCATCTCCAACATTTATCATTTTCCTTTTCTATCAATTAGCCAATCTGATAGGTTTGAGGTGGTACCTCTGGTACCTCAGAGTTGTTTTAATTTATATCTCTCTAATCAATACTGTTTAGAGCATTTTTTCATATGACTATAGATAGCTTTAATTTCTTCATCTGAAAACTATCTGTTCATATCCTTTGATCATTTATTAATTGGAGAATGACATGCATTCTTATAAATTTGACTCAGTTCTCTACATATTTGAGAAATGAGGCCTTTATCAGAAACAGTTCTTGTAAAAATTGTTTCCCGTCTTTCTACTTTCCTTCTAATCTTGGTTGCATTGTAAACCAGGGATTCTTAACCTGGAATCTTTGAACTTATTATTTACACTATTTTTATCATAGTTCCAATATAGTTGGGGTTTTCTGTAATCATATGTATTTTATTTTATGCATTTTAAAACATTATCATGAGGAGAGAGCCATAAATTCCCAGACTGCCAAAGAGATCCATGGCACAAAGAAGTTTACAAAAATCTTGACCTAAGGAATATGGAAAAACTGGGACACTCACACTCTTAGTGGAACTGAGTTGATCCAATAGTTTTGGAGAGCAATCTGGAACTATACCCAAAGAGTTATAAAACTAGGTCTACCTCTTGACCCAGCAATAGCACTATTAGATCTGTTTCCCAAAGTGATCACAGAAAAAGAAAAAGAACCTACATTTTCTAAAATATGTATAGCACCTTTCTTTGTGGTGGCAAAGGACTGGTAACTGAGGGGATGCTCATCAACTGAGGAATAGCTAAACAAATTGTGGTATATCATTGTGATAGAATACTACTATGCTGTAAAAAATTATAAGAAGGTTGATTTTAGAAAAACATGGAAACATTTGCATGAAATAATGAGGGATGAAATAAGCAGAACCAAGAGAATGTTATATGCAGTAACAGCAATATTGTTTGAAAAAGAACTATAAATGACTGTTATTCTGAAAATTATAAATGCTCAAATTGACTGTAAAAACTTACAAAGGAAGATACTATCGCCTTCCAGAGAAAGAACTGATAAATAGAAGTATGCATGGCATGGTTTTACATATATGTATGCATGTATATGTATGTATGCATAGATGTATGTGCACATGCGTGTCAAATGTGCCTTCTCTAGTGTGGTATGGGGAGGGAAGAAAGAAGGAAGACAATTCAATACTTAAAATGTGACAAAAAATAAGTAAAATAAAACGTTAAAAAATAAATCTTGTTCTAAACTAAAGAATTAATTAGGACACTTGCATCCTACAAATCTGATCAAAAGAATAGATCTTACCACTCAGTTCAATGATTATCTGACTTTTGGTCCTAAAGATTAAGGAAGAAATGATTGCAAAAAAGAATAAATATAACCAGTTCAATCGGAGACAAATGTGGATGGCTCTCTGGTCTCCGAGTCCTTGGAATTACTAGGCATGTCATAGCCCTTGTTCCCATTGCAATATCCCCAGGATCTCAACTAAGCAGTATGAACAGGAACCCTTAAATTTGGGATATCCTGCTTAGGCCTTGAGACACAAAACAAACCAGATAGGAAGTAAGAATTTCTAGTTAGGAAAAGCCCATTGAAATGCAGGATGGGAATGAAAGAGGAAGAGGAAGTTATCTTCTCATGGTATTCTTGCAGTTGGGATGGCTTGAATCCTCTATCAAAGGCAAAAGAGGCATTGATACTGAAATCTCAGGTAGTCATGCTTCACAAAGTCAGTTCCAAAAATTGGAGTTATCTTTGATATAAAGCCAAGTAGAAAGATAATCAAAGTTATCTTTGATATAAAGCCAAGTTGTTTACATGAGAACATTGCTAACTAAGAAGGGAGTGGTCATGGTAACAAATAATTTCTCCAGATAGAGAAGACAAGGTCCACATGGGGAAGGTAGGTCTGGGCATAGTAAACATAGCCCTGGCATAGGCAGCACTTGGATTGCTCTATTGTGGACTATAAAATCTCAACTCCAATCATTATAAGTTTCCTCAGCAATAACTGCCTAGGTGGACTCAGAAGGCACTAAATACTTTTGCTTTGGTTGTTGTAGCTTCCCTAAGAAGGAAGGAATTTCCACTGAAGATGAGAAGTTACCAGAGATCTTTAGCCAGGAATCAGTTGCCTCCATCCCATGTTTAGGAGCTGTCCCATAGATCTCCTACCTAGCACTTCCCCACTATGTGAGTGAATTCACACATTTAATGAATAAGAGATACAAAAGAACAAGAGAAAAATAAGATTTATGAGAATAGGTTCCCTGGTGGATAAATAACAAAAGGTTCATTTGACCATCCCAATCACTAGTGGAATAGCATCTATTTTTGCTGTTTCTTTCAAGAAGTAAGGCAAGTTATAACCTTGTATCTACTTTTTAAAAATCTACAACTGATATTAATTGATCATTTTTTACATCAACATTTCCAAATATATCCCTCCCTGCTTCCTCACATAGAGTCATTCCTTGTAATGAAAGATTAAATAAAAGAAACAGAGAAAGCCCATTCTGCATGATTTATCAGCATATCAACCAAGTCTGATAGAAAGTGCAATGTTCCATACCCATAGTCCTCCACCTGTGCAAAAAAGGGAGAAAGATGCTTTTACTCATGTCTTTTTAGGGCCTAGCTAGTCATTACAATATCCATTTTCAGTTGTTTTTTTTTTGCTGTTGCTGTTACATTTACATTACTGTACAAATTAGGTCTCCATAAGTGTGAATAATAAATTCCCTGAAGTGGTCAAATTTTTCAAAATTGCACTGCATACATCCATTGGGCTAGAACCAATGACCGTATCTTACTTCAATTGTAACTTCAAGTATCATGAATTTGGACACGTATGATGACTTCAGGGAATTTCCTTATTTGTACCTAGCTGTACTCACTACAGTTTTCCTAGTTCTCTTTCAGGTTTATGCTCCCTCAGTTCAGATGGCTTCCTGTGCTTCTACAAATTCTTTATATTTACTTTTTTTTAATCTAGTAATATTCATTCCATTCATGAACAATAATGTCATTTTTCTAGGGGATCGCAAACTTTACACCCTATCTCATTTGAGTAGAACCACAATTTATTCATCTTTTTCCCAATCAAAGGGAATTTTGCTTCCATTTCTTTACTGTTAGAAGATGTGCTACTACAAATATTTTATTCTATTTGGTACCTTTCTTCCCACCTTTGACTTCCTAAAGAATATATTTCTAGTAGTAGGATCTCTGGGTCAATGAGTATAGCCATTTTAGTCAATTTCTTAGCAAAATTCACAACCCTTATTCAAAATGGTTATACCAGTTCAAAACTGTAACAGATCATATCATTAGTATGCATGATTTTCTGCAATTTCTTCAATGTTGATTATTCCCAACTTTTTACATCTTTGCCAATTTGCTAAGTATGAGGAAAAACTTCAGAGTTATTTCCTTGGCATTTTTCTTATTATTAGTCATTGGGAACATTCTTTCATGTGGTTGTTAATATTTCCTCCAACTACTTGTTATGCCTAGATGAAATAACTTTTGAAAACAACCTTTTCTGTTGAACTTAGATATTTTGGCTAGAGCCAAATACTTAACTATACCAGGCTGGACTTGGGAGGGACATATAAATTTTTTAATAGATCAGGAGATGAGAAGAAGGTAACCTTGCAGATCTAGATTATATAATATAAATGTGTTATTTGATTAATAAAATTTTGTTAGATTTTCTTGATCAATGAATTCAATGTCATTCTGATTTTTTTCCCTGTTGTGAACAGAAACATATGACTTAAGTTATACTCACTTGGCTGCCTTGCCACAACTTAGATTGAAACTGGAGAAGTATATTTTTCCATCAGAAACAGGGATTTGTGCTGGGTTAAATATGAATGAATTCAAAGTATCCACAGGCTAGGGTTTACCACAGACTAAAGGTCTCACAACTTAGGGATGTAGTTAAAGGATGGCAGGTTTTTATAAACAATTTGTTCTAAAGTCCTCAAAGCTAAAGGTGACCCTTCCATATTGTTGAGGATGGGGCACTGAACCAAAGAGAACCTTTTTTGAAATTTACATGACTGTGCTCTTGATATAGCATATCCAAGTTTTCCATTCTTACATACAAACCCGCTCCCATTCAATATAAGTACCTCACGGCTTATCTTTTACTTAAAAGTCTGTCAGAAACGGAAAACAGTGCAGTCTAAGTTCATATACCTTGAGGTTACATATTATTTCCATCAGTTGAATTTAGCATGAAAGAATCCCTATGTGATTGACAGGATTTCCTATCAAAGCTGTATTGGGGATACGCTTGCACAACCATGAGGAAGCTAAGTTACTCACCCAGTCATAGTCTTAATGGACCACAAGAACTTAGTTTATTTCAAGGAGCTCAGCGCTTGGCACAATGTCTGGCAAAAAAGCAAATCCTTAATAAATGCTTGTTAACTGACTGACACATCTCATCAAAACATATTTTTGTTTTCTTTTATCCCAGTGATTCATAAAAAACACTCTTGTTATCACAAGGATCTGAGGTAAAGCTGTTACAGGTCTTCCGGAGTATATAGTAAAGCAGTAGGGAAACAGAAACAACCCAGCTGGCGTTCTTCCACAAACAGATCATAGTTCCATTACCCTTTGAGAGGAAGTCTTGTGGAATCACTATAAAAGACCCGTGGGCAGTCTAGTGGGAATCATACTCCCCAAGTTTTGGGCCTTAAGATGATGAATGGGCTACATAGTGTGATTAAAAATTCAAGGCACATACACAGTACCTAGTCATGGTTATGTAACAGAGATGTTATGATTATATAATAGAACTCTACACACTTCACTGATTGGCTATGCACCAAGAAAGAGACAGTCCTTCAGATTATTTCTATGTTTTCCTGGTTGCATTTCAGTTGGAAACTGGGGGACTAGAGAGCTGTGTTCCTCAATGCCTTATGTTTCCTTATTAAATATGATATTGTTATCTAGTAAAAGAGGTTTAGGAGCTTAGGTCTTTTTTTCTCCATATGCTTCATTAACAATCAATCATTAAATAACCATATCAAATTCACCAAATCCCAACCCTGCACTTGGGATCTGGCCTGAAACAGGAGGTGAGATCTGAAAATGTAATCTCGTTGAATAACTGGTGACCTGATTGGGCATATATATTCAAGGCTACAATTTGTGCTAACTCATGAAGATACTCCAGTAGAAGAAATGGGGACTATTTACAGCCATCAGTGGTACCCCCTTGACCTTAGATCCAGCAGACCTTGATTTTAGAAGTGATTTACAAATTTCACTAGAAGTAGTCAATTTATCAAGCGTTTCACTTAGTCATTTGTCCAAACCAGCTGTCTGCTGCATATATACAATTGATTTTTTTTAAAGGTGGGCATTTTAAAGAAACATCGGCTTCCCTTTCAAATTGTCTCAGATAGGTCTCCAGTATATAGCTAAGTTCTGGTGAAGACTTAAAAAGAAATGAAAAATTTAGCTGTTGCTCCCCCCACAGCAAGGTTGACTTTAACTGCCTGTGGGAGTCAATGTGGTACAATGAAAGAAACAAAACTCGGAATTGAGAGAGAACTTCTCTTTAAATCTATGCTGCTACTTAATACCTGTACAACCTGAAGCAAATTACTTAATCTTTCTGCATGTGATGTGTCATCTATAAAATCAGAGTCAAACAAATGACCTCTAAGGTGTCTTCCAGCTCTAAATCTATTAGTCCTATGAACCATGAATTAACTTCAAGGGTCTGAACAACTGCTCCAAGATAGAGCAGAAAGGGTGAGTAGAAAAGGGAATACAATCATCATTATTCCCTGGAAGAGCAGAGAATTGAGTTAGGGCTAGCTAGGTCAGCACCATAGCCATGGAAAGTGTGTAGTCATTACATTCAAACCCCATAATTTGTTCAGGCAGCTAAAATCGGTCTGCATTGTAATTCCATTATGTGTATGCAAAAGATACCCAGGGAGATTTAAGGTGAAAGGATGGTGTTGGCACTGTTGCCAATAGTTATTAGACTGGCTGCTATCATGGAGTTTTGTGGCAGACTTGTTTATGTGTAGAGAATGGTAGAAACCCAGGTGAGCCTCTAGGGCATGAGAAGTGCCCGGCTGCACTATTTGGAATTCCTAGGAGAAATCTCTGATGACAGCGCTTCTACACCTCTCCCCTGGTATGCTGACCCCTGGGGAAGAGGCCCAGAGAACTCTGTGTGACATTTACATTTTCCTTCCCTCTGGACATTTGTCTGCTGTGACTACCACTTGGTACCTCCCTAGTGATTGCAAGTGTCAGCCTTGAAGAACAGGAAAATCTGTGATAACAAGACCTTTCTGAGATAGAGACTTTGTCCTGGCAAACTTGAGAGTTGCAGATCTGAATTCCCTGCCTTTTTCCTCCTTAGCTGTATTTAGTCCTTGCATGAGGAGAATTCCATACATAAGTGGCGATAGATGTCTATCTACATGGTGAAATTCTGTGATTTAGAAGTTCCACTTTCAAAGGGTGGGATTTAAGACAGTTTGCTACTGTTATACATCACACCAACTCTCTGAAGGAACTGAAAAGAAATTACAGTTAGCTATACAGTAGTAACTCACTGTATGCAGAATTTAGAATAAATATTGGTGTATTACTGAATTTCTCCCTATGATTTCAGGAATGTTACCAAGAAAGGCAGATAGTTAAATGTTTTATAATCTGGAAAAAGGAGCAAAAGTTATAATAGGGCTGTAGAGGGCAGTATGTTGCTCAGGATGCTGGCTGTTATGGGCGAAATATCTCCACTCAGTTCATGTGGTAGAAAACTGCTGCCAAGTATATACTTACTACTATGTAGAAATTATAGAGGTAAAAACAGACTTTCTTATTATGGGAGAGTATAGTTTCAGGTCTCAAAGAAAATCTGAACCTTTATTAGGATTTTAACAACATTTCTCATAGGAAAAATTATATCCGAGTAAGAGAGAAATAATTCATTTACACATTGCAATCTTATACATTCCTCTTAGACCATAAAAGTTAAAGACATATCCATGATCCTATACTTCCTTCAATGTTATAGAAGTTGAAAGAACAAGTTAAATGGAATCATAAGTTTAACATCCCCTAAGGAAACAAACCTCCTCAAACAAATTCTATAGGTAAACTAAGTCAGGTTACAGATTAAACTATATTTAGAGGATTGAAAATAGGCTGATTGAGGAAGAGGATTTACATGTCACCAAGGAGTCAAGGAAAGTTGAGGGTCTTTCTCTGACTTCTTATTTTGGGAATATTAAGACTCTAAACTATATTTTCACATCCTATGAGACAGATTTTGGTCAGATGAGGTTAATAGTAACCAAAAATTACAAGAGAAATAAAAAGAAATAAAAATTCCCATAACATGGGAAATGGCACCTAGGGAAAAAGTCATTGAGGGGTAGAATGGATGCTGAGGAGCAGCCTTTTTGATGATAGATATACAGATGATAACATTTTGCCTATGACCATTAAGTGTCTATAAAGGAGAAGAATTGCTAAATATTTCCCGAGCTTCCTGAAATTTTGAGTAGGAATCTTATTTCCTTGAGAAAGTTGCTTTGTTGCAGGCGATTTGGAGGGGGAGGGGGCAATATTCAAATTGTGATGGAGTAAAGAAGTTTAGGCCCAAAAAACTTACTATTAGATTTAGTTGGAATATTATCGTTAAAGAGGTTGCATGGTATAAAGAGTAATGGGATGGAGTCTGAATGCAGATCACAGCATACTATTTTCTCCCTTTTTTTCTTTCTTGTTATTTTCCTCTTTTGTTCTGATTCTTCCTTCACAACATGACCAATGTGGAAATATGTCTAATAGAATTTTAGATGTTTAGCTTATATAAGATTGCAGGCCATCTTGGGGAGGGGAGAGGTGAAGAAGGGAGAAAAAAACTTTAGAACTCAAAATCTTATAAAAGTGAATGCTGAAAACTATCTTTATATGTGATTGGAAAAAATAAAATACCATTAAGTGGGTGGGAAAAAAGAGCATTGGATTTAGGATCAGAAGACCTAGCTTCAAATCTTGGATTAGTGTGATATTGGAAAAATCATTTCATTGTTCTTGGCATGAGCAATTCTGAGGTAAATCAATGTGGAGTCCTCACTTAATATCCTTTTTGAATATCTTTGCCTTACTATGTCTGAGTAAACTTCCTTTTGTTAACTGTTGAAAAGATCTATGTTCATTTTGTTTCAATATCAGATTAAAACTACCTAGGTTAGCTCTACTCTGTAACAAAGGACCAACATTACTCTAGATTGTGTCTCATTATCTTCAAAATGAAAAGGTTTACAAAAAATACAGGAAGACTAGTGTCTGTCCCAGTACTCTACTAGACTTACTTGGTATTTGGAGGAAAAAAGGGGTTTTAGGAACCAGAACCGAAACTGGACTCTCTGTTCTCAGGAATGAATATATAGACAGAAAATGAGAATACTGATATGCTTCAAGGGTAATTGTTAAAGGGCCAGTTGCTCAAAATAAGCAAAGAAGTTTTGTGGAAGAAAGGTTAATGAGTCAGACAGAAAACTTGGTAATTAAGAACAACAAAAACAAAAACCCCAGAGTAAAAGATGAAGTTAGTTTCAGGATTCAGAGACCAGATAAAGAGGAAATAAGAAAAGGAAGTGGCTTTTAGAATAGGAGGTTCAATCTTAAGTTTAAATTTTACTACAACTGACAAAACACATAAGAGTTATAAGTTGACTAATCTTAATTATAAGAAGAAATTGTTTAAATATATCCAAACTTAATTGTAGCCTTCTAGGGGGAGAGGGAGAACAAAATAAAAAAGGGCACAGCAGAGAACAAAAGAAAACTTACACAGTAGCAAAGAAAAGATGGACAGCTGTCAACACAACATGTATTATTTATCATACAGACTTTCCTGAAGTGAAAGTTTACTGTTACATATTTGGAAACCTCTTTTATTTTTTGCTATGCACACGATATGCCTTTTTTCTCACTTTGTATTTAAGTTTCAATATTTAAATTTATTATATGTTTTTGTTTCTTTTCTCTATTCTGTATTTGTGTTCTGGCCTTTGAGTCTAAAATTTACAGAAAAATTGAGCAGCAAAAAAGAAAATTAAAAAAAATTTTTAAATCCCAAGTAAATATTATTTGGAAGGCTTTTTTAATGCCACCCAAAGTTTCTTTCTAATTTTAATATAAAAAAGAAATGAAAAGCTATCTCAAAGATCTTTTGAAGTAAACATAATCAGAGAGAGACAAACTAAGCCTCTTTTCACTAGTCACTGATTTCTAGACTTCCAGATTTATTATTAATCAGTGATTTAACAATTGCTAACTTTTTTAGTTTAATAGCATTAATACGGTTCTTTTTTAAAAAAAAAAGCTTAAAATTCATCAGACTTTTGATTCATCTGATTATAGTATCAAGAATATTATCCCCCAGGGCAGAGTAGAAAGACTCACGTATGCTAGCTCCGAACCTACAGCCCATGGATTTAATGTAAGAAGAGCTCCCCATAAGTTCTGGATCACTGCAGTGTGTGCAGAAACACAGTGGAAGAGATTTTTGTTCCAGAGAGCCCTGGAGAGCCGTCCCCAGGGTCCGTCGTGCTCCGGAAAGCAGAGTCCACCCCAGTGCTGCCCTGGCTGGGAGGCCCCAGAGCAGCTGATCTGAGCAGGCTGCAGGGATGGAAGCTCTGGCGGCCGGGAAGGTCCCTCCGCCCACAGACGCTACAGGTCAGTGAGAGAGACGGCTGAGCTGGACGAGAGGGGAGCGGGGTGTCTCTGTGTCTCGGGCCCCCTCGGGAGGAAGCAGCAGAGGCAGAGGCGGCGGCGGGCCTGGGACTCCCTGAGCAGCAGGCAGGCAGAACTTCAGGTCTCTGCATAAACCCCCTGAGGGAGCTGAGCCTGGGAGACGGCCCTGCCCCACCCGCTCCATCACTGAAGACCTCTGCATAAAGCCCCTGAGGGAACTGAGCCTGGGAGACTGCCCCACCCCCCACCCGCTCCATTCATGAAGGTCTCTGCATAAAGCCCCTGAGGGAGCTGAGACTGGGAGGCAGCCCTGACCCCACCCCAGCACCAGAACTTAAGCTCACATTGAAGAGCAGCTGCGCCTGCCACGGGAAAGCCCATTTGAATCTCAGACCCCAGGCACTAGCTAGGCGGATCTAGGCAGGGGTGGACAGGAATCTCAGAAGTCAAGTAACTGGCTGGGAAAATGCCCAGAAAAGGGAAGAAGAATAAGACTATAGAGAGCTTTTTTGAGCAGGTGCAAATGTTCCCGCCATTCGGTTCTGACGATGAGGAAATATTCTTGCCATCAGGGAAAGACGTGGAGGGAGGGGCCTCGGTACACCAGACATCCAAGGGGGATGTCGGGTAGGCTCAGGCCTTGGAAGAGCTCAAAAAGGATTTTGAAAAGCAAGTTAGACAGGTGGAGGAAAAACTGGGAAGAGAAATGAGAGAGATGCAAGAAAAAGTATGAAAAACGGGTCAATACCTTGCTAAAGGAGACCCAAAAAAATGCTGAAGAAAATAAAACCTTGAAAAATAGGCTCACTCAATTGGCAAAAGAGGTTCAAAAAGCCAATGAGGAGAAGAATGCTTTCAAAAGCAGAATTAGCCAAATGGAAAAAGAGGTTCAAAAGCTCACTGAAGATAATAGTTCTCTCAAAATTAGAATGGAACAGATGGAGTCTAATGACTTTCTGAGAAACCAAGAAATCACAAAACAAAACCAAAAGAATGAAAAAATGGAAGAGAATGTGAAATATCTCATGGGAAAAACAACTGACCTGGAAAATAGATCCAGGAGAGACAATTTAAAAATTATGGGACTACCTGAAAGTCATGATCAAAAAAAAGAGCCTAGACATCATCTTCCATGAAATTATCGAGGAAAACTGCCCTGACATTCTACAACCAGAGGGCAAAATAAGTATTGAAAGAATCCATCGATCTCCACCTGAAAGAGATCCAAAAAGAGAAACTCCTAGGAACATTGTGGCCAAATTCCAGAACTCCCAGGTCAAGGAGAAAATCTTGCAAGCAGCTAGAAAGAAACAATTCCAGTATTGTGGAAATACAATCAGGATAACTCAAGATCTAGCAGCTTCTACATTAAGGGATTGAAGGGCGTGGAATAGGATATTCCAGAAGTCAAAGGAATTAGGACTCAAACCAAGAATCACCTACCCAGCAAAACTGAGTATAATACTTCAGGGGAAAATATGGTCTTTCAATGAAATAGAGGACTTTCAAGCATTCTTGATGAAAAGACCAGAGCTGAAAAGAAAATTTGACTTTTAATCACAAGAATGAAGCATGAAAAAGTAAACAGCAAAGAGAAGTCAGAAGGGACTTACCAAAAGTGAACTGTTTACATTCCTATATGGAAAGACAATATTTGTAACTCTTAAAACTTTTCAGTATCTGTGTAGTTGGTGGGATCACACACACACACATGCACACGCATGCACGCACACACACACATGCATGCACATACAGAGACAGAGAGCACAGAGTGAACTGAATAGGATCGGACCATATCTTAAAAGAAATTAAGGTAAATGGTGAGAGAGAAAGGTAGGGGGAGGAAAGAGGGTGAAATGGAATGGGGTAAATTATATGTCATTTAAGAGGCAAGCAGGAGACCTTTCAGTGGAGGGAAAAAGAGGAGAGCTGAGAAAAAAAAAACAAGAAGTTTACCCTCATCACATTTGACTAAAGGAAGGAATAAAATGCACACTCATTTTGATATGAAAACCTATCTTACAGTACAGGAAAGTGGGGGAGAAGGAGATAAGAAAGGGGGGGGATGATGGAAGGGAGGGCAATGGGAGGAGGGAGCAATTTGAAGTCAACACTCAGGGAGGGACAGGATCAAAAGACAGAATAGAAACAACGAGGGGCAGGATAGGATGGAGGGTAATTCAGTTAGTCTTACACAATACGACTATTATGGAAGTCATTTGCAAAACTACACAGATAGGGCCTATATTGAATTGCCTGCCTTCCCAAAGGGAATGGGAGGGGAGGGAGGGATGGGGAAAATTTGGAACTCAAGTTTTAGGAACAACTCTTTAGTATTGTTGTTGCTACTAGGAAATGACATACAGTTAATGAGGAATAGAAAGTCATCTGGCCCTACAGGACAAAAGAGAAGATGGTGACAAGAGAAGGGAGGGATGGCAGAAGAGAGGGCAGATTGGAGATAGGGAAAATTAGATTGCTCAGTGTATTGGGGTGGGGGGGAGGGGAGAAAAGGGGAGAAAAAATTGGAACCCAAAATTTTGTGAAAATGAATGTAAAAAGTTAAATAAAAAAAAAAAGAATATTATCTCCCTTTCCAATTTACTTAATATCTTTATTTTGCCATAACCATAACCCTTTTCTTTAGGTCTTAGCCTTGGGAACACACCAAAGATAATGTCTCCAGATAAAATAAGCTCTAACAGCAATGAATTTATATTTGTTGCTATGTAGTTTCATGGAAGGAAGGAAGGGGGGAGGGAGGGAGGGAAGGAGGGAGGAAGAAAGGAAGGAAAGAAGGAAGGGAGAAAGGGAAGGAGGAAAGAAGGGAGAAAAAGGAAAAAGGAAAGGGAGGACAGAAAAAAAGAAGGAATCATCACACACAGGTAGGCCAGCTTTCAAAGCCAAAGACTGAATTATATGTTTTTAAAAGAAAGCAAGTTGGACATAGTAGAGAGCTGCAGCTTCATGTATAATCTTTTTTTTTCTGCTCTAATATGTATACAGAAATGGCTATTTTATTTGGCATTTGACAAGTTCAGGATAAAATAATAAAAAATTTAAAAATATTTTTAGAACTAAGGAGGATATTTAAAAGTTGACTTCTTAGCCATCATAGATATGTGATTTGTTTAAAGGCATTACCTATGCCATGGGATAAGAAAACAGGGTCAAACAATGCCTGGGTACCAGGCTTGGCAGATACTAAACATAAAGTTAGTTTGTAACTTCTCTTGACTTCTGTTTCCTCATCTGTAAAATTAAGGGTTTGGGCAATGTCATGTGAGGGAGAGACTATAAATCACCTGACCTGCATTCTGCTTGTTGCCTTGTCCAGTGACAAATTGTGTATCTTAGCCATTCTGAGCCTCACTTTCCTTATACAAGAAAGAGGTTGGATGAAATGATTTCTAATGTCTCTTCCAGTTATGAAATTCTACAAATCTCTAGGTAATATCTTAGGTCCCTTACAGCTGTAAGATCCTATGATTCTATACTAAGTGTATAGTATGGAAAGAATTGTAGATCATATATAGTTGCTTATAATCTTTGATTATAAAAAAATAAAAGATATCACATCCAGGGATAACACAAAAGGAAAACATATATAAAACTGCATAAATATAAGTTCCAATAGATAAAAATCTCAGTAGTCAGACTAGTAAATCACATCCACATGTAATCTTCAAATGTTATTTTTGTCAATTAACTTCAAATTCTCTTATATCAAACTTTTTTTAATGCCAGAGCAGATCATAAGTTACAAAATACAGTGGGTTGTTTTTTTTTTTAGTTTTGCTTCCTTTTCATTACTATTTGTGAAGAGGATAAAGTATCCTGAAGTTCTAGATTTAAAATGCATCGTTATCATAGCACAGAGGTGCTATGGTGATGACCTCTCCATGGAACAGAATGAAAGTGAATAGAATAAAATAAGTCACCCATGTGCTGTACTAAACAACTGGTTACACTTCTATCTGCCTTTTACTTTCATTTTCTTACTCCAGCCCATTAAGCTCCCCTTGATGATCGGCGTTTTGTGCCTTCTGAAAATTAGGAGACTAATATCTACGTGATCAAAACAGGTAAACAATGGGTCATGAAGCCATTAGCTATTTATTATAAAAACCTACAATTTATTATAAAAATCTACAAAATCTACAATCTTCCATTGTGGTACATCAGTTTTGTATTCTAGAACAATTAACTTTTGGAAGTTTACAACAGTTCCTGACAGTGCCCAAATACAGTAAACATGCTGCAGAGTATGGAATCTTTACAATGGGATCCAAGGTACATAGATTATCATATGCTACAAGTTTGAAATCTAATAATGGCATTTTAGTTGTAATTTTTATGTCACCATAAAGAATAATAACATCAACAAGGGAGAAATCACAGAATATTGCTACTATTTTGAATGCCTAGATACATTCATAGAAATATTAATGACTTACAACTTTTAATACTTCAACAAACTCTGATTTTTTCAGAATGGGAACTCCTATCGATAGAGATCATAACCCCTCTATAACTTAATGGTCTTCAATAATTGTAATGGCCAAAAAACCTGTTATATGGTTATGTGTTTCTCCCAACTTACCTAGGGAATTCCTCAGAAAATAGACAAATTTCACCAGTAGATTTCCCTTTCTACCTTGCTAAGACCTGCTAACATTATTGTTTCACTATCATATCCTTGTGGAACCCATAGTTATGACCAATATTGTTAATGCTATATTTAAGTGAATAAGTATTTTATTGATGATTGAGAAGAATATTATTATCTATTGGTCATGCTACAATTAATATAAAGGTATTCAATTCAGTTCAGTTTAGTTATACAAACACTTAAGAAATGTTTACTGTATGCCACATAATTTCTAGGCACAGGCAGGTAGATTCCTCATTAGGCCTTGTCATATACCAAGATGAGAAAGGAGAATTTACCCTAGAATTTGACTCTAGATGATGTGAGACAAGTTAGCTAACAGAGTTTTCTCTTTATCAGTAAGTCAGATACAAAAAGCCAAATGCAAAGACGCAGGAAGCTATAAAGACTTGCCTTGAATGTATTTTCACTCTGTTATCAGTCATCCCCAATACAAAGTTGAGGCAACATTATGATAGTAAGGAGCCCTTCCTTTTGTTTTGGGTAAGCTATTTTTCCCTTCTATCATGTAAACATGCATTGGCAAAACTAATGCATATTTGCACCAATCTACATAAAAGAGAGGTTTAATTAGATTTTTAAATTTAATTTAATTCAAGTTTTTATATTAAATTTTTATTTAATTTTATTTAAATAAAATAAATTTAATTTTAATTTAAACTTGAACCATAAATAATAGTGAATATTTACATGCCACTTTACATATCACTCTCCTCATTACAACTTTGTGGAGACAGTAACCATATCCTCACACTTCCAACTAGGTAAACCAAGACTCAAGAGAGGTTGCCTTGCTTTGACTCATGATGAGGAAGTATCAGACTGGGAATATCACAAAGATCTCAAATCCATTGTACTTTCTGTGGTACCCCATGGCGTTCCTGCTCTAGTCAGTATGCCTCATTTACCATCGTGGGTAGGAAATGGATATTCCCAAATTGTTATAGATACACTTTTAGTTGTTCCTATCATTTTTCTAGTTAGGGATAGTGACTAAACCTGTGATTTCATTGGAGCAGAAAATTCTCACATGAGGAAACTCCCTCTACCAATGCCAGTGGGCACTTCCTCTACAACTTATCATCTTAAAGAGTTGCCAGCAACGCTGAGTCATGAAGGGACTTGCCCAAAGTCTTATGGCCAGTACTTGTTACAGGAAGAGTATGAAGCCAGGTCTTACTGGCTTCAAGGTTCTCTTTCTATTCATTTTGCCAGTGGCATCAAACTCAAGAAGAAGTGGAGGCCACTAAATCTTTAAGGATCCTTGTTACCTAAAGAAAAAACAACAAAACATGTTAAAAATATCTGTGTTCTTTTATATTTTTATTTCTTTGTTGGTTTGTTTCCCAATTAGACATTATTCTGGTTCTGGTCTTCTCTGGGGTGTTGCACACTGCAATGTGTGTTTAAACAAGAAAAGGAGGAAAAATAGAAGGGCTATGACATCTCTGCACTATGCCATGCTTTCTCTTATTTTCCTCAGTTTCTTTTTTTTTTTACATATAACTTGTAAACCAACTAAAGGAATAGGGAAAAGTGGCATGGAGAGTTATTGTCCTTTACTATCTTTTTTAAAAAGTTACATTTTCGGAAATATTTCAAAAGCCAAAGGGGAATATTATTTGACAGTTCCCATCTCTGCCACAAGATTGCCCATCATTACTTTTCTCTTTGCCACACTAGTCTTGTAGCTGCACCTCGGTAAGAAGAGTAGCTGGGGCAAAGTAAAAGGATTATCCCATTGCTCAATACCATTTGGAGTGTTCCAATATCAACTTTTAGAGGTAAAAAAGATCAATGGGGGTAGGAGGGTGAGTCAAAAGATGGCATGAAATTGAGTCTTCTCTACTTCATCCAACAGTACTAAGACACAGCATGAAAAAGAAGTTTTTTTATAATCTTTTGTATCATTTTCATGTACTCTTTTCCTATTACAATTATTTGTGTAAAAGTTTGACCTTCTCAACTAGAATGTAAACTTCTTAAAGAAAAGGACCTGTGGCTTCTATCATTGTATTTTCTTCTGCAGCATTACACAATGCTGTGTATATAAAAGAAACTTAAGTATTTGTTGAATGAATATTATTGAATGAATGAAGAAGTACCTGTATGCCCATTTCTATTCACTTTAGCATTAATTATTATTGATTTTTGTCCTTACATATATCTACTCTAGTGATTCTTTTTTTTTCTTCATCCAAGAAATATGGTCTGACTGGGAGGCATTTACTTTGGCTTCCTGAGCTGTTTGAGTCACTCATAGATCAGGATCCTTAATTTGAAAGTTAATTAAATACCAAGTTGGAAATCCTAAAAATAAAAGGTAAGATTAACAAAATTGAATGTAGGAAAACCACTGAACTAATAAATAAGAGTAGGAACTGGCTTTATGAAAAAGTCAACCAAATATATAAACCATTGGTTAATAAAATTTTTTAAAAGATATAAGAAAACCAAATCACTAATATAAAAGATGAAGTGTTAATATCCCACTAATGAAGAAGAAATTAGAGCAATTATTAGAAGTTATTTTCCCAATTACATGCCAATAGATCTAACAATCTAAGAGAAGTGGAAGAATATTTACAAAAAAATATAAACTGCCCAGATTAACAGAAGAAGAAGTAGAATATCTAAACAAACCTATGTGGGGAAGGAGGGAGTTGAACAGGATATAAATGAGCTTTCTTAGAAAAAAGCATCAGGATCAAATGGATTTATAAGTGAATTCTACCAAACATTTAAAGATCAACTAATTCCAATATTAAATTATAAATAAGAGGAGTGCTACAAAACTCCTTTTATGAAACAAATATGGTGCTAATAAACAAACCAGAAAGAGAAAAAAACATAGACAGAAAATTATAACCCAATTTCACTAGTGAATATGGATGTAAAAAATCTTAAATACAATACTAGCTAGGAGACCATATATCACAAAGACTATACATTGCAACCAAGTAAGATTTATGCCAAGAATGTAGAGCTGGTTTAATATGAGGAAAACTATTAACATAACTGATTACATCAATAACAAAAGCAACAAAAATGATGTGATATTCTGCAAATAGTTGCAGAAAAAGCTCTTGATAAAACAACATGCATTCCTATTAAAGACACTTGAAAGCATATGTATAAATGGATTTTTCTTTAAAATGATAAGAAGCATCTTCCTAAAACAATCAGCAAACATCTGTAACGAGGATAAACTAGAAATGCTTTCCAATAAGACCAGGAGTGAAACAAGGACGCTCATTATGACCAATATTATTCAATAATGTACTAGAAAAGCTAGTAATGAGAAGAAAAAGCAATTGAAGGAATCAGAATGGGAAATGAGGATGTAGAACTGTATCTTTTTGCAGATATGCTATACTTGGGAAATCCTAGAGATTCCGCTAAATACTTGATAATTTTAACAAAGTAGCAGGACATTAAAAAACTTACATAGATCACCAGCATTTCTATATATCACCAAAACCCTGCAAGAAAAAATTGTAAGAGATGTTTCATTTAAAATAACCATGGGCAATACAAAATACACCAAAACAAAGTCAGGAACTATATGAAGATAATTATAAAATGCTTTTTATACAAATAAAGTCAGATAAAATAATTCAATTATTCATGGTTCATCGGTAGGCTGAACCAATAAAATAAAAATAATAATTCTAACTAAACGAATATATTTGTTCAGTGCCATCCAGTTAGACTATGAAAAAGCTCTTTTACTGATCTAGAAAAAATAATGATGAAATTCATTTGGAAGAACATAAGGTCAAGAATATGAAAGGAATTAATGAAAAAAATGTGACAGAAGGAGATCTAGCAGTACCAGACCTTAAACAGAATTAAAAGCTGGTAATTATTTTTTTTTTAATCATCTACTGGATAAGAGATAGAATGGCAACTCATTGGAATACCGCATGTATCTAAAACATAGTAGTAAATTATAGTAACCTTGTATTTTATAAACATAAAGATCTGAGATTTTGGAATAAGAACTCATTATTTGGTAAAAATTTGGGGGAAAACTGGAAAACCATCTGGCAGAAACCAGGTATAAACCAATACTTATACCATTTACTAAGATAAAGTCAAATTGAATACATTACCAAGACATAACAGGAGATATCATAAGTCAATTAGAAGAGCATGGAACATATTACCTATTAGATTTGTGGATAGAAGAAGAATTCTTGAATAAATCAGAGAGAGAGCATTGTGGCATATAAATAGATTATTTTGATTATATTAAATTTAAAAAGGCTTTGTAGAAATAAAACCAATGTAGTCAAGATGAAAAGGAAAGCAGAAAATTGGGGGGAAATTTTATAGCAGTTTGTTGGATAAAGGCCTCATATCTCAAATATATAGAGAACTGGATCAAACTTATGAGAATATGTCATTCCCCAATTGATAAATGGTCTCAAAAGACATGGACAGGCAGTTTTTGGAAGAAGAAATCAAGGCTATAAATAGTCAATATGAACAAATGCTCTAAATCATTATTGATTAGATAAATGCAAAGTAAAATAATTCTGAGGTGCTCCCTCATACCTATCAGATTGGCTAAAATTATAGAAGAGGGAAGGAACAAATGCCACAGGGGATGTAGAAAAAATGGGACACTAATACACTGTTGGGGGAATTGTGAACTAATCCAGTCATTTTGGAGAGCAATCTGGAATTATGCCCAAAGAATTATACAACTGTGTCTACCTCCTGACCCAAGGTGTTCATGGAAAAAGGAAAAGAACCTATATGTTCTAAAATATTTAAAACAACTCTCTTCATGCTGGTAAAGAAGTGAAAATTGAGAGGATGCCCATCAGTTAGGGAATGACTGAATAAGTTGTGCTATAATGATTATGATGAAATATTACTGTGCTGTAAGAAAAGATGAGCAGGGTGATTTTAGAAAATAATGACATATGAAATAATGTAGAGTAAAACAAGCAGAACCAAGAGAATGCTGGATATGTAACTGCAATATTATTCAAAGAGTAGCTATGAATGACTAAGCTATTCTAAAGAATATGAATGTTCAAATCAAGTACAAAAGACTTAGAAGGAAAGTGCTGTCAACCTCCAGAGAAAGAATGATCTCTCTCTCTCTCTCTCTCTCTCTCTCTCTCTCTCTCTCTCTCTCTCTCTCTCTCTCTCTCTCTCCCTCTCTCCCTCTCTCCCTCTCTCTGTACCTACCTACCTACCTATCTATCTACATCAAATGGTTGGCCTTCTCTAATGTGGGGTTGGTAGGAAAAGAGGGAGACAACTCAGAGCTCAAAATGTTATAAAAAATTAATAATAACACTAAAAATATATAATGGTCAGGATTTTGATATATCCCATAAGAAAAAAAAATTCATGCCTCCGAACCATCTACCTCTAGGGGCCTGAAATTAACATTCCAAAGGGACCAGTGCCCCAGGGAAACTAAACTTTTTTCTAAATTTGTTTGGTTCTGCGTTTTCTACAATTATCTCTTTTGGAAGAGTGATTATGAATAATGTCGATGGTTTAATAATCAAGATGCTATCTTTATAATATGCTAAACATGTAATGAGAATATTTTTAAAGTACATGAATAAAAACATAATCCTATGTGTTTTCATGGGAAGTAGGAAGATTTCATAAAAATACAATGTCATTATTAGCCCATCAACTATTAGTTTTATATTAAGTTTATATGCTGTTTATAATCCTATACAATTTTTTTAGATAGTCAATATGGCCTATTTACATAGTCAATTGGATATTCTAAATATAATTACAAGATAATACCACACTTTTGCAGACACTGGCTTACCAAGAGATAAAAAATATTTGGATAAGAGATGTGGTATTCTGCAATATCAAAATGCAGAAATGTTTATGTAGTTACACTTCTGCTGTATTTAAAATATGTATTTGAAAGCTATTATAAAATGTTAAATTATATGTTAATTATCCTATGATAAAATATTTTCAGTCTGTGATATATTGTAGCACAGGTGAAATTCTGTTGCAAAAAAAAAATACCATTGCAGAAAAAATGCAAAAACTTGTTACACCTAATTATATTTGCACAAATTAAATAGTGTTAAATTTGGGTACATGCCCACTCAAGTATAAGAAAACCTGGGAAATCATACAGAACTATTTCAGTTTTAACAAGTTAATTAGAATGACAATAGCATATGTATCTATATATCTATATCTATCTATATCTATATCTATATAGATATAGATATATAGACAGACAGAGAGAGACAGAGAGAAACAGAGACAAGTTGGGGGTCTACTGCCATGGTACCGGCAGCCACATGGCAGCCACATGTCACAGTGCACAAAGCACTGGACATGGAATGAGGAAGACCTGAGTTTAAATCCTACTTCATACCTGCTGTCTGATTCTGGGCAAGTCTCTTAACCTTATGCCTTGATTCCTTTTTCTGTAAAACAAGAATAATAATAGCTTCTTCCTCCCAAGGTTGTTATGAGAATGATGAGATGATATCTGAAAAGTTTTTACAAACCTTAAAATACTATATAAATCCTGCTATTGTGGCTGTTATTATTAATTATCCAGGTACTTGTGGTTTTTAATAGAGAGGAGACAAATGCAAAAGATGCTGTAGAGATAGTATTGACAAGACTTGGCAAACGAACGGAATGGATATGAGTGATAAACAAGAGGGAAGAGTTGAAGAAAATTCCTAAGTTGTGAACCTGAATGACTGAAAAAAATTGTGGTGCTCATGACAGAGGTGCTGGGCATACAAAGACAAAAATGAAAAACAGTCCTTGACCTTAAGGAGGTTATATTCTACTGAAATTTTTTTTTAAATTAATATTTTATAAGGTCCACCCTAAAATGCCAGTAAAGAAAATGAACTTTAATGATATTTGGAATCTATGGTAATTAGATTCAAAGTGTATCTTCATATATAATATTATTATTCTATAGGTTAAAATACTGTTAGAATTTTCAGTTAAATACTTAAAAATAAGGAACACTTCACTTTGCCTATTTTTCATTCTATAAAATTCATCACAAACATGAAGAGTAATTTTTTTCTGTCATTTATCCTTTTTTATACAGCATATAGTCATGAACTACAAAATGCTTTTTTAAAGAAGGATTCATTTTTCATGGCTGTCTTTCAAGTTTAGTGTTAGTCCAAATACAACCCTTAAAATATTTTCATATGCTAACATGACATTTAGCATCTTCTTAAAGTAATAATTCTAAATGAAAGGAAGGGTGCCTAATTGATGCCAAAATATAGAATGTGTCATTTATTGGGATTGAGAGATGTTTCAGAGTGTTCTGTCTGAAGTAGGTAAAAGCCTCAAAGTATTAGAACTTCAAATGTCATGTTGATAATTTTCCGGCTGACACCTACAACTTTTTTTCTTTTATTTAAAAGCAATTTGTCATAAGGATCCTAATCTACAATGCAGTTTTTAGTAGCCCTTGGAATGACCATTGTGGGTCACTGGAGGGTGCCTTGAAGCCCTTCCTCCACTTCACATGACAGGGGCATGTTTCTTGTTCACTGTTCTTAGCTACAAGGTTGAAGTATTCTAGTTTGCTTTTAAAATGCTATAATATACTATCATATAAAATGGACATTCAATTCAAAAGTTATTTATCGAGGACCTACTAAATGCCCTCAATGTATCCTTGAATATTTGATAGTATCCTGTTTGTTGTGCACGTATTAATTCAGCTCTTATT
This sequence comes from Bettongia penicillata ogilbyi, assembly GCA_023548195.1. Classification (NCBI taxonomy): domain Eukaryota; kingdom Metazoa; phylum Chordata; class Mammalia; order Diprotodontia; family Potoroidae; genus Bettongia; species Bettongia penicillata. The sequence continues at coordinate 1,567,244 of JAJHZJ010000831.1, read as the reverse complement.
ACAGTATTAAAATTTTTCGCCAAATGAAGTAACATGAACTTTAGTGTTACTTAGCACAGTTCATGGCATATAGTGTTTAACAAATGCTCTCTCTGTCTCTCTCTGTCTACCTACCTACTTACCTAATCTGGCTCTTTATACATTGTAGCTTCTGCCTTGTTGTACTTGGAGTGTCAGTGTTAATGATCTATTATGTAATCTTCAGTGAAAATATAACCACATTATTGAATTGTAACAATGTGTATATAATGAGATGTCAAGATTTCAGAAATGTGAGCAAGAGGGTTTGCAGTGTCAAATGAAAAAGCACACACTGTGTGAAAACCAGTCATAATATGATCATATGATCACAGATTAGAAATCTCTTGGGAGTGGGCTTGATCTCAGCAACAACCAAAAAAGATAAAAAAACAGCGCACCTTGTGTCACTTGTAGACTGAGAAATCTGCTTTTGAGCGGTTATCCTTTAAGGGAGGACGTAGAGGGAAATCATTGCTAAACCATGCCTAACCCATTCTCTGACATTGTATCCATTCAGTTTACTCCACTACTCCTATGTACTCCTGCTGTTTCTCTCAGTGCAAACACACATGGGCCCACACACACACTCACACATATTTAAACAGAAACCTGAAAGATAATAAAGCTAAGATGGCAGCACTGAGATTTCTGCTGCAGCAGCTTTCATTGGGGTTGGAAAAATTAAAGCAAAGCAATCTCCATCCTGCCATTTCCCACCTTTCCTGAAGTAATAGCAACCAGTGTACAGTGGTCAGGAACGTGGGAGCAGCAGCAGCAAGAGCTTAGGGGCGGGAGGAAGGTTTGGTTGGTAGATATACCCGAGGCATTACGAGAAACACCCCCTAAACTGCAGCAGCCGCAGTCTGGAACCTACGGGGATACTCCCTGCAGCGTCAGCTGTCTCCTGCCCTAGGAGCACCCGGGTCCGCGGCCCTTGATTCTTCCGACTCTCGGATGTCCCTTGGGAAGGAGGGTGTGACACAGATCGATCGTTCTCTCTGTCTCTGTCTCTGTCTCTCTCTCTCCTTCCCTCTCTCCCTCCCTCCTCCTCCTCCTCCTTCCCTGCCTCTCTCTCTGTCTCTGTCCCTCTCTCTCCTCTTATTCTTGCACGGCTCTCCTCCTCTCCCCGCCTTTCCCGATGGGAAGTCTTTTAAGGTGCCCTGCTGCTGCCGTTATAACTGAAAGCAAGAGCAGTGCGGGGGCAAGAGGAGGAGGGGGGTAGAAAAGGCTGCATCGGCTCCCAGTTTACATCAACTACTGCTGCTGCTGCTGTAGTATGAAACCTTGCCAACCGCAACACCGACCAGGCTCGGATGCCCAGCAAAGGGAGCATGTGTACTAGGGTGCACGCATGCTCAGGAGAGTCTCCTACAGCCCAGCGGTTTTCTTTGGGAGAATTCCACTTACCGGGTTTTAGTTGCACCCAGAAGTCTCAAGAAAGCACCGGTCAGTGATTGAAGTGGCGATTTAAAAAAAAAAAAAAGGCAAGGAGCAAAGAGGGTAGGAAGAACTCTGGGTTAAATTGATTACTTTTCATCTGAGTCTTGAGACAGGTCAACTTTCATCCCAGGGTTGGGCTGTTTGCTGACATAGGTATGTCACTACCATGAGTCCACAGACAACCTCATCCATGTTCTTGACTTCAATTAGCACTTGTATTCAAGAGATACGCATAGTTTCATTAGTAGCCCAGTACCCCGCATAAAGTAGGCGCTTAATGTTTATTGATTAATTGGAGCAATCTTCCTCATTTTCTTCTCTCACATTCAGTCAAGTCCGTTTTACTCTTGTCTCTCAAAGCGCCCTTCTCTCCATCCCCTCTTCTTCCAGTTTATTGCCCCAATCCAATCTGGTCACTGGATTCAGATGGCTCTGAAGGAGAAATGAGGCTGGTGACTTGCACAGCCCTCTCTCACTCAAAATAAAGTCAAGGGCAAGTCATGTCATCATTTTTCTGATGGTATGGTCTTCTTCAGCAAGGAAGGACAAACACACGATAAAAATAAGGCAGGAGAACCTTTTCTTACCTTGCCCCACTGAGCAAACCTATACTCATTTAAAACAAAGATGAAAATAGATCCTAGATCCAGAGTGATTTAATCTTCAATGTAAACTCACAGAGGAGATCTTGTCAAAAGAGCACATGCCAGTAAAAAGAAGGAACATTTCTCCCTTCTTATCAAAAAAGCATAAATAAGAGGGATGTTTAGTAGGAAGCCAAGAAATAATTGTAGAGAAAGCTGATGATTGTAAACATGTTTAGGTATTCAGAGGGCTAAATATGAGTATTTTTACCAAAATCATAGATGGAATAATTCAGTACAGAGAGTGATATGTTAAAATGCCCATAATTTCTCGCCTCATTATTACTGAATTGACAAGATTCGCTGTCTCTGACTTGAGTCCTTTCTCTGATCTTCAGTCATGTCTGACTCTTTGTGACCCCATTTGAGATTTTCTTGACAAAGATAGAGTAGTTTGCCATTTTCTTCTCTACCTCATTTTATACATGAGGAAAGTGAGGCAAACAGGGTTAAATGACTTGCCCAGGGTCACACACAGCTAGTAAGTATCTGAGGTCAAATTTGAACTCAGGTCTTCCTGACTCCAGGTAGGGTGCTCTATGCACTTAACCACCTAGCTGCCCCTTATTTATTCAAAACAGGGAACTAAATGAAGTATCCTATGGGAACTGTTGTTTACCCTAGAGTTCTTTTTAGTTATGATTTCCATAGCCAGGACCACGGGTGAAAGAGGATCAATCATCAGTATGACTGATGTCTCAACTATAGGACACTGTCTTATGGGTGAGACATTAAATACATAGAAGACAGAAGACATGGTTGTAGGATTTAGAGCTGGCAAGAACCTCAGAGATCATTTAATTCATTTTAAAGAAGATGAAACTGAGATTCAAATAAGTTGTAATGCCCCAGGTCACATAGGTAGGTAGTCAGAGCTATAGCTGAGACTTTAACCCAGGTCCTCTGCCTCCTAGTCTTTAAAGAATCTAACAACATCCAAATAAGAGAAAATACTAAAGAACATTTCCAAAGCCATAAATACTCCTATGCAAATTTATGCAGTGTGAACAGATTGGGTAGTAAGGGGTTAGTTTAAACGATTTAAAAGAAATGACTGAAATGAGGTGGAGTTAATCATGAAAGGCTTTTTGAAGATTGTCCTAGTCTTAAAGTAAGGGAGGTTCAGTGATTCTTTATGAGATGAACATTCGCAGTGAGATAACAGAGATTTATCTAGAAGTTTTAACGATTCCAAGCATGTAGCTTGATGGAAATGGAGTTACGGAGTAATAAGACATGGGGTCAGAGAGATAAGGGAATGGGATAGGAGTGTGAAGGCAGTTGATAGGAAGCCTTGGAGGTGAGGAAGATGACTGTGGACAAAAGTTCTATGTATGTGTATATATGTTGGGTGTATGTACATGTGTGTACACACACACACACACACACACACACACACATTCTGAGATTAAAACCAATAAATTCCAAAGCTTTCGAAAGACAAAACCTGATCTGGGATAATATGGTGCAATGAAAAAGGGATAGGATTAGTAGTCAAGAGTCCTGAGCTCCAGTTGATCCTACTCTGTCCCCTCACTGATTCTTGACTTTGAGTTGTGCAGGTCCTATTCACGTCTATGGGCCCCAGTAGCATCGCGTGTAAAATGACAGAAATCGATGAGATTTAAGATTTTTTTTTCCAGCTCTAACAATATCTGGACCTCAACTAGGCTTTCAGATGGCCCCCAGTCTACGGTAAAAGTGGGTCTTCGGAACCAAGGTGGAATTAACGCAGTTGATATTCATTCGATTAAATGCGGCACCCATTTATTAAATGCCTCGTAGTTGTAAAGCACAAAGGTGCTCAAGGAACTGGGGAGATGGTCACCTCCTTTGCCTCCTCTCAGCCTTTGGCGCCTCCACCCCTTTCTCCAGGCTAACACTGACAGCTAACCCTTCCGTGGTTCGCCGGCACTTTCCATATTCTCGTCCACCAGCTGCTTCTAAAACCCGGAGAAGCGGATTTCTTCCGAAGCCCCCGAGCGCCAAGCTCCCAGACAGGGGAAGGGAGTGGAGACGCGTCAGTGTTTCTGAGCATGTGCGAGGGCCTTGCGCATGCTCCTGGCACGGCGCTGCTTCCCGATGCGGGCAGCGGCAGTAGCAGCAGCCGCAGCCGCCGCCGCAGCAGTTGCTCCCAGCCACGACCGGGGTGGCAGCGGTTGTAGCAGAAGCAGGCAGAGCGGCTGTGCCTCCTCCTCTCGCTCCCCGGCGCGGCGGGGTTAGATGAGCGGCTCCGGTAGCGGCGACGGAGGCGCGGGGGGGAGGAGGAGAAGGAGGAGGAGGAGGAGAAGGTCGTCGTCGTTGTCTCCGTCTCCCTCCGGCAGGGAGTGAAGAGGCCGCGGTCAGCGCCCTCGCCAGAGCCGCCGCCGCCGCCGTCGTTGGGCAAGAGCTGCGTGTGCGTGTGCGCGCCTGTGCAGGGGCCGCCGGGCCCCCGCGGGCCTCGGCCGCCGAGGCGGGGAGGAGGCGGCGGCGGCTGAGGCGGGGGAGAGGCGGAGGAGAAGGCGGAGGAGGATGATGTGTGCAGCGACCGCCTCCCCAGCCACCGCCGCCTCCTCGGGTCTCGGCGTGGAAGGAGGCTTCTTCCCCGTGTCCTGCCCGGCGCCAGGGGCGCTGCTGATGTCGGGCCCCGAGGGCTCCGCGGCCGCCGCCGCCGCGCTGGGGCTCGGGCTGACGCTTTCCGACTCACGGAGCCACTACCAGCTGCTGCTGTCGGGCCGAGCCCTGGCCGACCGCTACCGGAGGATCTACACTGCCGCCCTCAGCGATCGCGAGCAGGGAGGCAGCGGCGCGGGGCACCCGGGCTCCAGGTACGGGCCCGCTCCCCGCTCCCCGCGCCTGTGCACCGGGTGTGGGGAGCTGCGTGTGTGCGCGTGTGTACGGGGAGCTATGTGTGTGCGCGGTGTCTGCGCACATAGGCACCGGTGTATGTGTGCGTGTGTGCGCGTGTAGGCATGAGTGAATATGTGCGTGTGTGTATGGGGAGCTGTGTGCGCGTGTAGGCATGAGTGTATAAGTGCGTGTGTGTGCATGTGTCTGCGCACATAGGCACCGGTGTATGTGTGCGTGTGTGCGCGTGTAGGCGTGAGTGTATAAGTGCGTGTGCTCCCCCATCCGCCCCCACTGAGAATTAGCGCTTTCTCCCTCGTAGTTAAACTTGACCCCTGGAGATGCTGCGTGGTGTACTATTAGGCCGTTTTATGTTGGAGGTGGAGGGCGTCTCCTGGGGAGGGAGGGTGCAGTGGCTGCAGTTCCTCCCGCTCAGTGATGGAGGGGGGAATCAGAGGGGAAGAAGAGAAATTGGAGCCTCGATGGGGCCGGCGGTGTGGGGTGGGTGCATATATTACATTCTCTTGTTTCCTTTAGGAAAAGAAAGAAAAAACTGGTATTGGTTTTGGCAAAGGGGGAGGGTCGGTTCGGGAACAGTATGATAGTGTTTACGCGGAGGTAAGGCACGAAGTCTAGAACTGACAAGTCGGAGGAAGGGGTGGGGGTGGGAGAGGCGCTTCTGAGGTGGTAGGTTTTGTTCTTGCTAGCGGAGCTTGGTCTTTTCCCTTCTCCCCCGCCTCTCTTACTGTCATCTTTTATGGAATGGATTCGACCAAGCCTCCTTTTTTGCCTTGTGTTACTCTGTAGCAGAGCGGAGGGGCCGAGATTGGAATAATGTCATACTTTAAGCTAAAGCTGGTGGCTGGGTTGGAGTGTAAAGCATATTTGAAGAGAATAGCAGGTAGCTTTTTGAGAGGTTTAGAAATAGAAAGTGATCCAAATGTGTGAGACACCTTTAAAAGACTTTAGAGGTAAATGTCAATATTGATGATCTTAGACCTTGCTTTTTCCTGGACCAGCTTTTTTGTTCCAGCTGCCCTTGTGTTTTGACAGCAGTAGCAGCAGCTGCTGCCTTTTTCATCTTCTACTGTGTTCCTCTCTGTGGTGCTATTAGGCAGATAGAGTGGAGGGCCACTCCGTCAGAGAAAGTGAAAATTGGATGCAAGTGCCAGAAAATGTGGCAACTGAAATAGAGGGTGGCTGGTGGGTATTTCTCCATCATCTGCTACTTTTTGGATCTTCCCCTGATCCTTCAACGTTCTGAAACCTCCTTGTTGCATTTAGGGTTAAGTTACTTTCATTTTCTTTTTTCTTTTCCTTTTTTAAACTAAGGCCTTTCTTTGCATTGTTTTTTTTTTTCTAAGTCCCTGCTTGCCACATACTCTGAGAGTGACAGTTTCTTTCGTTGATTTGGGATTGAAAACAGTAACTGGGAACTGACCTTTTCACTTTACTTCACTTTTCACTTTATCTTGTATTGAGGTAAGCCTGTACTTAGATAAAAGTTTTTAAATGAACTACCATAAATAGGTGGCCAATTTTATATATTTAATATTTGTACATTTCTGTTTATCAAAATAAATGAGTGGAGCTAAATTGAAAGGAATATTTCATTTTGGTTTCTGTATTTAATTTGAGTGAACAAATATTGTTATCTTACTTAAGACTATGCCAACTTTTTTTGTTGTTATTTATGGTGTTGGAGATGAGGGCCCATGACTTCGGCATGTCATGGTTTTGTGTATGAGTAGCACCCTGTGCTATCCAGAACAACCAGGCAGGAGCAATTCGAATTGTACATGTGTCATTCTAAACAGAGAAGTATACACCTCCCTCTGTAGTACAATGGCATTTTTTTCCTGGAGCTAATGTAATTTCAACCTGATATTTATAGCTAGCATTTATATAGGACTTTAAGGTTTGCAAAGTACTTTGCATGTTAATTCTTTTAATCTTCATAAGAACCTGATGAGGTAACTGCTGTTTTTATCTCTGTTTTACGGATGAGAAAACTGAGACACAGATTAAGTGATCTGCCCAGGGTCACACAGCTAGGGTTTAACCAAGATAATTGGAATAGTTTACAGTACTGCAAGTATCTTGCACCTTTGATAGCCTTTGTCACATAGTCTAAACTGCACAAATATATTGACCCAGTGTCCATCACTGATATGTGGCTGGTTCATGTGTTTTTTAAAAACAATTTAAACTAAAAGTTAAAACAACCTATTTTAAATATTTCATATGTAATTCAAAGACCTGACATAGAATTAGTTGGAATTAGCAGATTGCCATGCAGCAGTTTTATGAAGTACTTTAGCCAAAAGAAATTACTCACCTGGTGGCTAATCTCTTAATGAACTTTTCCAGATACAACTGGTCCATACTGAAGTAGGTTGCCATATGAAACAGTTTCAGAAAACACTTTAGCTTTAGAAAAAAGTAATTACCTGGTATCCAGTTTGTTAATGAAATTTTCCAGATTTAGCTAGTCTTGTCCAACAGATGAGGTCTCTTGTCTGCTGTTTCCTGTTCTGTCCTTAATGCTTCTTCAGCTTAATGAAGACTTCCTGTGTTCTGAAAAAGCATTTGAGAAGCTAGGATCAGTCACCTTTATTTTACAGTAAGGCATGAGGACAACTTACATCAAAGATGAACTGTTGGGTTCCCTAGGTATACCACAGAAAAGATTCATATTGAGGTTGAACTTGATAACCTCAGAATTACTTCCAATTCTGAGATTCTGTGAAAAATAACTTTTTTGATATTAAAATTTGTATAAAGCTACAATTACATTAAGAGTTTTAACTCAAAATTGTAAGTATAAGATCCACTTGTCTTTAATTTGTGGTCATTTTTTTTTTGTACCAGCTATTAGCTAAAGGTAATGCAGGAATGATCTGAGATGCTAAATGATAGATTTGAGGAAAGGTCTTAAACCAATGTTAAATCATGCCCTGTCACTTCCTAAAGTTTGATAAGTTTTTGTATGTTGGCTTTTTACCTACTACTTTATACTCAGAATGGTTAAAGCATCAGTTTCTTTTCTTTTTTTACCTAATATTCTTGATTACCAAACTTTCCAGATAATTTTAGAATGTTAGAAATGATAAATCTTTTATCATCAGTTATTAAATATCTGTTATTGGCACTTTACTATTATCTTAATTAATCATGGCAATACTATAAAAGTAGTGTTGTTATATTTTAAAATCTTCTATTAATAAAATGAGATCTAATTCTACTAGTTTAGGAGACCCTGGATTTGCTTTACTTTTAGGGATTATTTTTATGTTTCCAGTCCTAGCAATTGAGGAATTAAAAAATTATATCAAATATATACTTCAAGATAAGGCCTTTATTTCAGTTATTTGTCATAACCATCAATGAATGTGCCTATTAGTCATTCTGTCTGATAGAAATAGAAATAGTAAAGAAAGATCTTTACTTATGGGACATAGACAATAGAAGTAAGACAAACTTGAGGGAGCTAAACATAGGATGTCCAGAGAACTAAAGTAATAGATCAGACCTGAAGAAGACTCTAAAGGGGGGTGGTTCAGTATTGAAAAGTGGTGGTGGGGAAGATGCTTTGATACCAGGTACATCAGATGTTCAAATACCTGCTTGTAGACGTTCATATGGAGCCAAACGGATAAATATGTAGATGTAAATAATGGCACATGTTGATATTCACAATAGAGGATACCAGACCTCTTTTTTTGTATTATGATTTATTTCCCATCTTTAAAGAGAAAAGGCTATGACTTTGTAGGAGAGGAGAACCGTTACCACTGCAGGCGATAAGAAAATAGAGGATGCAGCATTTTGGAAAGATACATTGTCATAATGCAGGATAGGGAAGGAAATGGTAAAAACAGCAGTATGAAATTTAAAAAAAAAATCTTCTAAGATATAGATGAAATTAATTTGTTACTTCAGAATAGACTACAGAAAATATTCTCATCTGCAAATCATTGATCATTATTGTTATTTGTATATATAAGTGAGCCTGATTTTAATTTTTTGACTTGTCCTATCTGAAGTGCTTTTAAAGCATGTTATCTTGGTTTGGGCTCAAGTCTAGTTCAAAGGAATTCCAATTTAATTGTACATGTTACAGATGACATTGTGAAGATATCTGAACAGATTCAAGTGCTTTGCACGTAAATGTGCACCAAATAAATGTTGAATAAATGAAACTAATGAAATTGGATAATACAGACTTGATTTTGGCACATATTAGGGACATTTTGTGTAGAGAAAATGCAAAGAACATTGGTCAAAATAACTTCTAGTAGTCATTGCCTGTCTTTTTTCTGTTAGGCAGCAATACTACTGTGGACCTCATACCCCCAGTTCAAATACAGAATGAATGAATATAAAAGAAATACTGGGGCAGAAGCAAGTGGGAACTTTTGTTTGCTATAAGGTTGTTAGGTCAGTAATACTTTTATGGAAGGGGGAAAAGCTTTATTGGTTTGATGAAGGTGACAGAAGTATATGCAGTCATAAAATAATGATTACTCTGCTCACATCTGAAGAGTCTTGACTCCTAAAACCATAGAATTTAGAGCTAGATGGCTCCTTGGAAAATATCTAATCTTACCCTCTCATTTTCAGATTAGGAAACTGAGGCCCAGGGAGGTTTCTCTGTGAAGGTAGTAAATGGTAGAACCAGAATTTGACCCCAGGCTCTCTGACTTCAAATCTAATGCCCTTTTGACTCTACCTTTTTACTTTCTTACATGTTCTTAATAACTCAGATAATAAGTCTGCCCTGGGGTAGAAACATCAATTGTACTTTTTTATGGTATTAACTTTCTTAACTTATTTCAGGAACAGGGTTGGGTGTGGCATCCTGTATTAGTAATCGTTTCTGAAGTATAACAGGGTATTTTGCATTTTTTCTTTCAATTTGATAAAAAAAGTTTTCAGTGCCTTGTCAAGCTGATTTCCTGTGCTTTTGAAAATTGACTACTTCTTTAATGTAAATCACATAACTTGAATCTACTTTGTTTATAATTTGATTATTATTCAGTTAAACTTTAATCATCGTCATTTGAATGTGTAGTCAAAAGATTCAAATTCTAGATCTACCTTTTAAGTGCTTTTGCTACCTTAGACAAATTCCTTTACCTCTCTGAGGAGCATAGGATCAGACTTATAGCAGAAAGTTTCCTCAGAGACTTTTGTAAGGTCACACGTTAAGTTTAGAAGTAGGATTTGAACCCAAGTCCTTTGCAGAATCAGCACTCCTTCCTGAGGTTTCTTTATCTGTAAAAGAAGGGGGGAGATAGCCAGATAATACAGTGGATAGAGCACCAGCCTTGGAGTCAGGAGGACCTGAGTTCAAATGTGACCTCAGGCACTTACTAGCTGTGTTACCCTGGGGAAGTCAGCCCTGCTTGCCTCAAAAAAAGGGAGGGAGGGTGACCTCCAAGGTCTCTTCTAGCTCTAAATCTGTAATACTATGAACATTCACATAGATTCTAAATGGAAATAAATGGTACAGTGAAAAGAGTGTTGGCTCTGAAATTGGAGGAACTCAGTTCAGATTTTTCTTTGAATATTTACTGTGTTCTTAGGAAAATTATTTAACCTCTTTGGGACTTAGTTTACTCAACTATAATATGAGAGGGTTGGACTAAATGGCCTCTAAAGTACCTTTTGGTTTCGGATCTTTATGATTCTGGGATTATAGTTGTCTGTATATTTATCATGTCTCATTAAACTGATAAGTACCATGTGTCTTATCTAAACTTTATATCACTCCCTAACACTTAGTAAAATGTTTGCTTTTTCATCAAGTATAATAACTGACATCATTAATATAATATAATATAATTTTTGTTTTCAAGCTCTGATAGTATTATATATTTACTTTTTTGCATATGAATTAATTGAACCTTGAAGAGAGGTAGTTATTTCATGAGACCAAGGTGATAGAGGAAGAGCATTTCAGGTGTTTGAAGGAAGTAAGGGAGAAGAACATGGTGTGTTATGTATGTTGTTGTTCGGTCATTTCAGTTGGGTAAATTCTTTGTCACCCCATTGGAGTTTATTTCTTGCCAAAGATACTGGAGTGATTTGACAATTTTTTCTCCAGTTCATTTTACAGATGAGGAAACTGAGGCAAACAGGATTAAGTGACTTGCCCAAGGTCATACAGCTAGGAAGTGTCTGAGGCCAGATTTGAACTTAGGAAGACAAGTTTTCTTAACTCCAGGCCTCGGTACTCCTCCCCTCCTCCCACTCTCATTCACTACTCTACCTAGCCACCCTCAGTATTGTATATAGGGAGTAGCAAATAAGTCAGGTTTCCTGGAACTTAAAGTTCATGATCTTCTCATTACTCTTTGATTCATTTAAGTGGTATAGGGGATGGAGCTCTGGATTTGATCCCCAGTACCTTGGAATCCTGCCTTTGACACTTACTAGCTTTGTGACCCCAGATGGACAAGCCACTTGTTCTCTTAGGTTCAATTTCCTCATCTCTAAAATGGGAGCTAATAGTAACTTTAGCATTTACCTCATAGATTTGTGAGGATTAGATGATGAGATAAAGTGCTTTGCAAACCTTAAGGCACTATATAAATGTCCATTATTTTTTATGGTCATGTTGACTAATAAGGAACCATGGATTCTCAATTTTTGTGTGTCTGTGTGTGTGTTTCATGGATCTCTCAGGCAATATTGGAGAAACCTATGTTAAAATATTTACATTATTGAGCTACCAGGTGACCCATTGGATCTCTCTCCAGAACCTGGAGTCAGAAGTACCTGAGATCAAATCTAGCCACAGATACTTAACAATTACCTTTGTGACCCTGGGCATTGTAGCTTAATCTGTTTGCTTCAGTTTCCTCATCTGTAAAATGGGGATAGTTGTATCACCTACCTGGAAGGGTTGTGGTGAGGGTTACTTGAAATAATAATTGTGAAGTGTTTAGCACTTCACATAGTGAGCACTATGTAAGTGTTAGCTATTGTTATTGCTGTTATCATTTTAAGAGTTAGTGGATTGACCTGAGATTAGAAACTCCTGATCCAAATGAACCCCTTCATATACAGATAAGGAGAAGTAGAAAGAGACTTGAGTAGAAGATGTAGTGACAGAGATGTCCAAAGACTTGAATGCCAGCTCCAACTCTGCTCCCTTTGTGTCTTTGGATGAGTCATTCACCTCTCCATCAGTAAAAGGAGGGTGTGGGACTAGATGATCTTTAGGTTTCTTCAGTTCTACACCTGCAATCTGTTGGTGTTACCTGACCTCTCTAAAGCTCAATTTCTTCTCTCTGAAATGAGGGCAACAGTACTACCTGACCTCTTTGTTGTGAGGATGAAATGAGGCAGCTAGGTGTTGCAGTGAATAGAGAGCTAGGTTTGGAATTAGGAAGGCCTGAGTTCAGGATTCTTACCCTTTGTGACCCTGGGCAAGTCACCTAACCTCCCTCAGCCTCAATTTCTTTATCTGCAAAATGGAGGGTAATAACAGCTCCCAGGGTTTTTGTGGAGATTGAGATAATATTTGTAAAGCACTTTGCAAACTTTCATGCACTGTGTAAAAGCTTGCTACTATCAGTGTAATATAAAGTGATTTGTAAAGCATAAAACATTTATTCGTTAAACATTCATTAAGAGCCTACTATGTCTGGGGAACACAGAAGGTTTAGATAAGACTGTTCACCTCCTTATGGGGTTTGTGGTCCAGCGTGTGGTCCAGTTCATGTAACTCCATATTTGAGATGTTACAGTTCTGCCACATTATGGGATAACAAGTTTTCTGTGGAATCTAGGCTTGCTAACCCAAAGACAAAACTTAGTCAGAATTTGGTTGCTCAGAGAAGGTCATCAGTATTGTACATCAGTTTCATGATGGCATGTTTGCCCGGGTTCTGGAAAGTGGACAATGCTCTTGCGCCTTCCCAGTCATCAGTGGAGTGAAACGAGTGCGCTTGCTCCCATGCTTTTGAGCATGATGTTTTCAGCCATATTGTCAAATGCTTTCAGTGAGGATGAACATGGCATCAAGGTCAGCTACTGTACCGATGGTAAGTTCTTCAATTTGAAAAGGCTACAAGCGAAAACCAAAGTGGAGGGAGTGTTGGTACGTGATTTTCTGTTTGCAGATGATTGGACACTCGGTGCAGCCTCTGAAGCTGAGATGCAACAAAGTATGGATCAGTTCTCTGCTGCCTGCACTAATTTTGGCCTAATAATTAACACCAAGAAAACACAGGTGCTCCATCATACATGGAATCATTGGTTACAACAAAGGGAGAAGTTTTGAATGCTGTGAATTAGTTCACTTACCTTGGTAGTCTACTTTCCAGGGATGTACACATTGACAATGAGGTTGATGCACACATTGCCAGAGCTAGCAGAGTTTGGGAGGCTCCAAAGAAAAGTCTGGGAGAGAAGAGGTATTAGACTGACTACCAAACTGAAGGTCTGCAGAGCCGTTGTGCTGACCTCATTGTCATTTCTGTGAATGTGAAACATGGATAGTCTACCAGCGTCATGCCAGAAAACTGAATTGCTTCTATTTGAACTGTCTTAGGAAGATTCTGAAGATCATCTGGTAGAATAAGGTACCAGACGCTGAAGTTCTTGCTCGAACTAAACTGCCAGGCATTCAAACTATGCTTCAGAGAGCACAACTCCGATGGGGGTGCCACGTTGTTCAAATGCAAAATGTACACTTGCCAAAAAGACTATTTTATAGAGAACTCACATGAGGCAGGTGATCACATGGTGGTCAGAAGAAGTGATTCAAGGACACTCTCAAGGCCTCTCTCAAGAACTTTGGACTTGACTGTGCAATATGGGAGACACTGGCACAGGACCGCTGTGCATGGCATGCCCACATCAGAAAGGGTGTTGTGCTCTGAGCAAAGCAGAATTGAGACAGCACAAAGAAAATATAGGATGCACAGATTTGGAGTATCCACCCCAAATGTTCACACAGACTCTCTGTGCCCAGTCTGTAGTACAGCATGCCGAGCTCGTATTGGTCTGATGAGCCACGGTCTGACACATTGAAACTTGACTTTATCATACTGATGTCATTTTGGTCCTCTTGGAGAACGAAGGGCAGCAATCAGCTTCATATTAGCTGATATTGTTTATTTTTCTCTGGTTTCAGGAACCTGGCTAACCAGATCTAGTATTCCTTGCCTGAAACTTTAAAGATGGTATGTTCATTTCATCTCTAATGTTCTGTGGTTTCCACTTCACCAGCTATTCACTTCCTCCCTCTGTCAGAATGAGGGAGAAATAGTTCTCCCAATTACTTCTGAGAGGTGGGATTACCATTAAGACGATTCATAAATGAGACGGTACATGTTGAGGTAGTACAAGTTGCCCATCACCACTTTTTCTTGCTTCCATGCTATTTATGATGTGAATCAAGAGATTCTCCTGTATTTCTTCCATCTATCAGAATGGTCTATGATAATCTTATGTAGTATTATCATTTATGATTTCTCTCTTTTTTGATCATCCTTATTATTTTCACTTCAGGGTTATATGTTCTTGATAGAGTTACTCTGTTGCCCTACTGTCAAATCTGATTCTTTTGGATAAATTATATCCTTCCATTTGTGAATCCCATTTCTAAGTTTTGGTTAATTCTAATTTTGTCTTTGGGTTAATAAGCCTAGATTCCACAGAAAACTTATTATCCTGTAATATCTCAAAGCTGGGAATTTCTTCTCCCCTAAGTCACCCTGATTTCAGTAACTGGGTTTGTTAGAATGTACTTGAAACACATTTTGTGTGTGGTGCAAGCTTATGTGTATATATAATGATACTTTGATTAAAGAATCTCAAGGAACTAAGCTTCTTCATAGCAATATTGATCATGTTAAAAATAAAATATTAATTAGTAATATGAAGGAGAGGTGCATCTGTAAACATGTCCAACAAAAATACTTATATCTGCAATTGCAGCTGTTTCATACCTAGATGAATTTAACCCAGTTTTTCCTGGAGTCTGCTTGGAAGTCTTTGAAATTTTTTTCCTGCCTCTTTATTTTCTCCTTTCAATGTTCAATATTGAAAAATCTAACAACTGTCTTTGATTTTGTGAAATACCTTCCTTTGTCCTCACTGACACACTCTGTTACCTACTTTTATAGTATTATTGTGAGGAAAATACTTTGTAAGTTACAAAGCACAATATATGTGAGCTGCTGCTGTTATGATTAGGATGAGGTTAATATATTTGAGGAATAAGGAGTAGAGCTAAAACACATGAAAGTTCAGCACTATTTTATTCAGAGCCCTAATATATTGATATACATTACTCACATGACTATTCAGATATTTATTCAGTCCAGTGCAGTCATAATAATACTTGTAGAATATTGGTATTAAAAAGATGGGATTTTGTTTTTGAGAGTTGTTTGGAGTGCTGTAGGCAATTGGCTGAAGGCAATCCAGCTTACTCTTTTCTTTAATTCTGTGCCTAACACTGTCTTAGATACAAACATATACATAGGCAAGCTTTATAGATAATCCTTGTCATGTTAATATTCTGCTAAGTGTCAGGCATTGTGCTAAGCCCTGGGGATGCAAAAAATGGCATAATGTAGTCCCTGTCCTTCAGGAGCTCACAATCTGATGGGGAAGATTGACAAGCAAACAAATATGTAAAACAAGGTGTATATAGGATGGATAGGAAATAATTTTTGAAAGAGGAGGCACTAGAATTAAGAGAGGTGGAGAAAAACTTCCTATGGAAAAATTTTAGTTGAGACTTAAAGGAAGACAGGGAAAGGAGTAGGTGGAGATGAGAAGGGAGGATATTCTAGATACTGGGGACTACCAGAGAAAATTCCCAGAGCTAAAAGATATGAAATATCTTGTTTGTGGAACACCATTGAAGGCAGTATCACTGGACTGAAAAGTACCTGGCAGAGAATTGTTGTTGTGTTGTGTTTGTCCTTCATTTTCAAGGAAGACCATGACATCAAGATGACATGACTTGCAGTTGACTTTGATTTGAGTGAGGGAGGATTGTGCAGGGTCACCAACCTCACCTTCTTCTCCTGAGTCATCTGAGTCCAGTGCCCTGATATTCATCAGGAAGATTGGAGATGGCCCAGGATGCAGTGTGAGACCCTGGCCCTTTCAGGCTTAGGTCTTATTACATTGTCACTTTGAGTGAGATACACCCATTCAATGAATAGATTTCTTTAAGTAGTTACTCAAGGGATGGCCCTTTTAATGAAAAAAAAAAAAAAATCAAACTGAGAGGGGAACATCCTCAGGGTTCCTGGATAAAAAAACCCAATTACTATTTAGTAATTGAATTTGCTGTCTGTTAGGTGAGTGGAGACTTGTTGTCTGGTCTGTGAGCTCCAAAGTGAATTGGGTTTAAGCCTTGATCTTTGAACAAGAAATGTAACTGTAATTCCAGAGGAAAAAAGGCAGCGTTGGGGCATGGAGTGTACCCTCCCCTGGGTAGAACACTGAGGATGGGGGGTGAGTGGGAGATACCGGGGAAGCAGGGAGGCAAGGAGGAGGAGGAACTGCTACTCACAGGTTGTGTTGGTGCTTCATTCTTTTTTTTCCCCTAAATTTATTTGTTTTCAGTTTTGAACAATCACTTCCATAAGTTCCAAATTTTCTTCCCTTCTTTTCCCTCCCCAAGATGGCATGCAGTCTTATATGGGTTCTATACATACATTTCTATTAAACACATTTTCACATTAGTCATGTTCCATACAATTAAAACAAATGAGGGAAACCATGAGAAAAACAAAACAGAACACAATGAAAGAGAACATAGTGTGTTTCATTGTACTTTCTGTTTCCGTAGTCCTTTCTCTGGATGCAGATGGCATTTTGCATCATGAGCCCTTTGGAAATGTTTTAGGTCTTTGCCTTGTTGTGAAGGGCTAAGTCTATAAAAAACAGTCCTCACACAACTATGGCTATTCTATTACTGTGTATGTTGTTCTCCTGGCTCTGTTCACTTCCCTCAGCATCAGTTCATATAAATCTTTCCAGGTTTTTCTGAAGTCCACCTGTTTGTCTTTTCATTTTTTTCTTTTGTTTTTTTTAAAAAATTTATTTACATTTTCGTTTTCAACATTTATTTCCACAAAATTTTGAGTTCCAAATTTTCTTCCCATCTCTCTCCTCCATCCATACCAAGGTAAGGTGTGTTCTGATTACCCCTTCCCCCAATCTGCCCTTCCTCCTATCACACCCCTCCGTTCCCTTATCCCCATCCCCTCTATTTTCTTGGAGGGCAAGATAAATTTCTATACCCCATTGCCTGTATATCTCATTTCCCAGTTGCCTATAACAACAATTTTTAACATTCCTTTTTAAAACTTTGAGTTCTCTCCCTTCCTCCCTCCCCACCCATCCCTACTGAGAAGGCAAGCAATTTGATATATGTTACACATGTGTAGTTACGCAAAAGTTATGTTGTGAAAGAGTAACTATATTTCCCTCTATCCTATCCTGCCTCTTTTTTGTTCTACTCTGTCTTTTGACCCTATCCCTCCTCAAAAGTATTTACTTCTAATTACACTCTCCTCCCATTTGCCCTCCCTTCTCTCATTCCTCCCTCCTACCTACCCCTTATCCCTTCTCCCCTACTTTCCTGTAGTGAAAGATAGATTTTCATGAAAAATTGAGTATGTTATTCCCTCCTTTAACCAAATGATGAGAGTAAGCTTCACTTTTTCCCTCTTCCCTCTCCTCTCTTCCCTTCCACTGAAAAAGCTTTTTCTTGCCTTTTATGTGAGATAATTTGCCCCATTCTATTTTTCCATTTCTCCTTCCAATATATTCCTCTCTCATCCCTTAATTTTATTTTTTTAGCTATCAGACCTTCCTATTCAGCTCACCCTGTATCTTCTGCCTATATGTATATAATCCCTCCAACTATGCTAGTACTGAGAAAAGTCTCAAGAGTTATAAATATTGTCTTTCTATATAGGAATGTAAACAGTTCAACTTTAGTGAGACCCTTATAATTTCTCTTTCCTGTTTATTTTTCATGCTTCTCTTGATTCTTGTGTTTGAAAATCAGATTTTCTATTCAGCTCTGGTTTTTTTATCAAGAATGCTTGAAAGTCCTTCAATGTCCATTATTTCCCCTGAAGTATAATATACTCAGTTTTCCTGTGTAGGTGATTCTTGGTTTTAATCCTAGTTCCTTTGACTTCTGCAGTATCATATTCCAATACAGAAGCTGATAGATCTTGTGTCATCCTGGTTGTATTTCCACAATACTTGAATTGTTTCTTTCTGGCTGGTTGCAGTATTTTTGCCTTGATCTGGGAGCTTTGGAATTTGGCTACAATATTCTTAGAAATTTTCCTTTTGTGATCTGTTTCAGGAGGTGATTGTTGGATTCTTTTAGTATTTCTTTTACCTTCTGGTTCTAGAGTATCAGTGCAGTTTTCCTTGATAATTTCTTGAAAGATGATGTCTAAGCTTTTTTTCTGATCGTGACTTTCAGGTAGTCCCATAATTTTTAAATTGTGTCTCCTGGATCTATTTTCCAGGTCAGTTGTTTTTCCAGTGAGATATTTCACATTGTCTGCTATTTTTTCATTCCTTTGATTTTTGTTTTATAATTTCTTGATTTTTCATAAAGTCATTAGCTTCCCTATGCTCTATTCTAATCTTTAAGAAATTATTTTCTTCAGTGAGCTTTTGGACCTCCTTTTCCATCTGGCCACTTCTGCTTTTTAGGGCAAACTTCTCTTCACTGGCTTTTGGATCTCTTTTTGTCATTTGGGTTAGTCTACTTTTTACAGTGTTATTTTCTTCAGCACTTTTTTTTGGGTCTGCTTTAGCAAGCAGTTGACTTGTTTTTCATAATTGTCTTGCATTTCTCTTATTTCTCTTCCCAGTTTTTGCTCTGCTTCTCTTGCTTGATTTTCAAAATCCTTTTTGAGCTCTTCCATGGCCTGAGACTAATTCATATCTTTCTTGAAGGCTTTGAATGGAGGAGCTTTGACTTTGTTATCTTCTTGTTTGCATACTTTGGTCTCCCTTGTCACCAAAGTAAGATTCTATAGTCTGATTCTTTTTTTGGATTTTGCTCATTTCCCCAGCCATTTACTTTTGAGCTCTCTATCAAGGTAGATCTCTGCTTCCAAGGGGAGTGGCGAATTTGTACTGTCAGCCGCTCAGTTCCCACAGAATCTGTGGGCCTGAATCTCCAGAAACAGTGCCCTTGCTGCTGCTGCTGTGAGTTCCTCTGCCCCCTTCCTCCTCTGCCACCTTGGAACTGAGACCAGACCACTCCACTCACCTGCACTGGTCCCAAAGGGTTTTTCCACTGACCTTCCAATTTGTTCTTGGAGTCCTGAAGTCTGGAAACTACCACAGATGTGAGAGATTCAGTCTCCCCAAGTCCTTCTCAGGTCCTGTCTGTGCCAGCGATAAGACATTTGACTGTGCCCTGCCCCCTGTGTGCCATGATAAGACGCTTTTCAGCAACCTTTCAGGCTGTCTTAGGCTGGAGCTTTGCTTCACTCTGTCTTTGTGTGGGTTCTCTGGCTCTAGAATTTGTTTAGAGTCATTTTTTACATGTATTTGACTGGGTTTGGGAGCAGAGCTCCAGAAAGTGCGTGCTGTTACTCCACCATCTCCTTCCCCCTTGCCCTTCATTCTTGAAGAGGACCATGACATCAAGATGATGACATGACTTGCAGTTGACTTTGATTTGAGTAAGGAAGGGCTGTGCAAGGTCACCAACCTCCAGAGGCTGAACTATCTGGGTCCAGTGGCCTGATACTCATCAGGAAGACTGGAGATGGCCCGGGATGCAGTGTGAGACCCTGACCCTTTGGGGCTAAGGTCTTATCACATTGTCAATTTGAGTAAGATACACCCATTGAATGAACAGACTTCTTTACATAGTTACTCAAGGGATGGCCCCTTTCATAAAAAAAAAATCAAACTGGGAAGGGAACACCCTCAGGATTCCTGGGTAAAAAAGAAACAATTACTATTTAGTAATTTGTGATTATTAAATACTTATGAAGCATGTAAGAAGACTGGAACAATAGGAGGAGGCTAGGTTATAAAGGGCTTTAAATACTAAGTGGAGATTTTTAAAAATTTGATTCTGAAGGCAGAGTTTATTAAGTGTGAGTGGGATGGGGTTGGGGTGGGGATGACAGAATGAGATAAACCTGTGTGGAGAATGAATTGGAGTGGGAAAAGATTTGATGTTGATGGACCTTGACAATGGATTGAATGTGGTGGGTGATGAGAGGTAGTGAGGAGTTGAGTATAATACAGTCAAATCTGTGGAACTGGGACAATGAACAGAAAAATTAGGAGGGGGGAGGGTTAGACACTTAGCTTTTCCTGCTTGGATGGTTAGGCCAAAATCTTTTAAGTAGTAAAGACTCTCTTCCAGGGTACTGGAATTCATTACAGTGTTCCAGAGCTTGATGTGTTGTCTTGATATATTGATGTATTCTCAGGGCTGGTATATTGTCTCTGTAAGTAGGGTCATCTAGAGCACTTCTCCATGCATAAGAAATCCCTTTTCTACTAGTGCTTATGTTTGAAACATTTGCCTCTGCTTATGCTGTGTATAACATTTATGATCAAAAGCATTGAAACTTCTCTGTAAGGTATATCTTTCCTGAACCCTGATTGATTTTAACAAATGACTAGAGGACTCCTTGTTGGAAAAGATCCTTTAATTCTGGGCTTTATTTCTACCAGATCAACTTTTGGAGTCTTACATTCTTTATCTCTTTCAGTGGACTATATGATGGTAAAGATAGGGTTTACTAGAAAGACTCCTCTGTGAAACTTTATCTTTTCTTTACTAATAGTCTCACTGAGATTGTCTTAGATGTATCTCTATATAATTATAAAAAAAAAGCAAATCATGTACATAGGAAAGTATATACAGGGAGAGGAAGAATGGGACAAGGAAGAGATTTATTGTCTTTTTTTTTTTTGAGGGTGGGGGGGAATTTGCTAGGCAATCAGAGTTAAGTGACTTGTCCAGGGTTGCATAGCTATGTGTCAAATGTCTAAGGTCGGATTTGAACTCAGGTCCTCCTGATTCCAGAGCTGGTTCTCTATCCACTGTGCCACTTAGCTGACCCTAGGAAAAGTTTTTTAGATGGAGGGAAGCAGGCAGTTCTTGAATCTCGCTTTGACCTGAACCCATTCAAAGATGGGACAGTATATATATATCTATACACAGTTGGTTATAGAAATTCATTTTACCCAACTGGAAAGTAGGAGGGAAGAGGGAATTAGAGAAGAGATTTAGGGATGAAATGATAAAAAGCTAAACAGATTTTTGAGGAGGGGACAGGGAATAAAGAATGAAAGAGGAAGAGGATAGGGGGAGATGCCATAGCAATCATCACTGTGAATGTAAATAGGATGAATTTAACCCATAAAAGGGAAGCAAATAGTTAAATGGATTAGAACCGAGGATCTAGTAGTATGCTGTTTATAAGAAAAGACACTTGAAACAGAGAGACACACAGAGGGAAAAATAAGAAGCTGAAGCAGAATCTGTTTTGCTTCAGCTAAAGTAAAAAAAGGCAGGAGTAGAAGTCTTGATCTCAAAGAAAAAGAAAAAGTAGGTCTAATTAAGAGATATTCAAAGAAAATACTTATCACCAAATAAAGTAGACTGTGAAATAACATTACCAGGGCTTATATACACAAAACAGCATAGGATCTAAATTTTTTTTTTTGGAGGGGTGAGGCAGTCAACACTGAGTGACTTGCCCAGTCACAAAGCCTAGTAAGTGTCTAGTATCTGAGACCAGATTTGAGGTCAAGTCCTCCAAACTCTAAGGCCATTACTCTATCCACTGTGCCACATAGCTGCCCCAAGCATCCAAGTTCTTAAAAGTAAAGTTAAATGAGTTACAGGAGGAAATAGTAAGACTATAATACTTGGAAAACTTAGGTTATACCTCTTAGAGCTAGATAAATCTAACTATTAAGTAAGAAAAAAATTAAGGAGATGAATAGAACATTGGTAAAACTAGATATGTTAGGTCTCTGGAAATATTGATTAGGAATAGAAAGGAATAATCTTTTTCTCACCTGTACATGGCACTTTCAGAAAAATTGATCATAGAACATAAAAACCTCACAATCAAATGCAGAAAAGAATTAAATTAACCCTTTTCAGACCATAGTGCAATAAAAATTAATTCAATAAAGAACCTTGGAAGCATAAACAAAAAATTAATTAGAAACTAAACTAATCCTAAAAAAGAAGTGGATCAAAAAGAACAAATCAAGAAACAAGGACAGTTTCACTAAAGTGAATGTCAGCAGTGAGACACCATACCAAAATTTGTGGGACACAGCCAAAGCAATATTTTGGAAAAGTATTATAAAGAAAATTTTATTTGTAAAGGAAAATTTATATCTCTAAAACCTTAGATTAATAAAAGAGAGAAAGAACAGATTAACAAATTGGTTATACAAATAAAAAAACTTGAAAGAAAACAAAGAAGAATCTCCAAATAAATAACAAAATGGAAATGATGAAAATCAAAGTAGAGACTAAGAAAATTGAAAATAGAAACCACCAACACTGAACTAATAAATTGAGTGGGTTTTATGAGAAAAAAAAACAAACCAACAATAGAACAGAAAAACCATTGGCTGACTTCATTTTTAAAAAAGTAAATCAAATTACCAGTATTATAAATGAAAAATGTGAATGTACAACCAATGGAGATGAAATTAAAGCAATTACTAGAAGTTATTTTATGTAATTATATATGCCAATAAAATTGATGATGTATAAGATGAATTAATATTTAAAATAACAGAAATTGCCTAGATTAACAGAAGAGGAAATAGGATATTTGAATAACCATATGATAGAAAAACAAATTGAACAAGCCATAAATGATCTCCCTAAGAGGGAGAAAAAAAGCCCAGGACCAAATAGAAGTATAAGCAAATTCAACCAAACATTTAAAGAACAATTAATCCCAATATTATATAAATAGTTTGAAAAAATGTGTTTTTAAAAAGTCCTGTCAACTCTATTACACACACATGGTTTTGATACTTAAACCAGAGGAGAGCCAAAAGAGAGGAAACTATAAAACAATTTCGGTAATGAATATTGATTGAAAAATTTTAAATAAAATTAGGAAGGAGATTTTAGTAACATTTCACAAAGATCATATACACTCTGACCAGGTTGGATTTATACAGGCAATTCAAGGCTGGGTCAGTATTAAGAAAGCTATACATATAATTGGCCATATCAGTAAATAAAAACAACAAAAATCATATGATCATGTCAGTAGATGCAGAAAACTTTTTTGACAAAATACAACACATATTCCCATTAAAAACACTAGAAAACTTGGGAATAAGTGGAACTTTTAATGTTAAGGAGTGTCTATCTAAAATGAAGAGGCATTATTTATTTATTTATTTTTCCTGGTTGACTGGTTTTTTTTTTTATTTTTTTTTAATGTTTTACAATCATTTCCTTAAAGTTAAGATTTTATCCCCCCCACCCTTCCCCCAATACCCCCCTCCCTCCCCGTGACAGCATACAATTTTGTTTAGGTTCTACATATACTTTCCTATTGAGCACATTTTTACTATAGTCATGCTATGTAGTCGAACTAAAATAAATGGAAGAAATCATATAACAAATCAAAACATAATACACTGAAACCCACCCACACACAAACATGATCTGCTACATTCTGCATATGACTTCCATATTTCTTTCTCTGAGTGTGGAAGGCATTTTGCCTTAGAAGACCGACATTAGGATTTTTTTTTTTCTCAGTAAGTTCTTGTGTTATTACAAAGTTCCAAGTCTACCAGAAAAAACTCTCACACACTGTGGTCGTTGCTGTGCACAAAGTTCTCCTGGTTCTGCTCCTTTCGCTCAGCATCAGATCATATAAGTCCTTCCAGGCCTCCTTGAAGTCTTCTTGTTCATCATTTCTTATGACACAATAGTACTCCATTACATTCATATACCATAATTTATTCAGTCATTCCCCAATTGATGGGCATCCCCTTGACTTCCAGTTTTTGGCTACCACAAAGAGTGCTGCTATAAATATTTTTGTACACGTGGGACCCTTTCCTGGTTTTATAATCTCTTGGGGATACAGTCCTAGTAGCGATATTTCTGGGTCAAAGGGTATGCACATTTTTGTAGCCCTTTGGGCATAGTTCCAAACCGTTCTCCAGAAGGGTTGGATGATCTCACAGCTCCACCAACAATGAATTAGTGTTCCAACTCTCCCACATCCTCTCCGGCATTTATCATTTTCTTGTTCTGTCATGTTTGCCAATCTTACAGGTGTGATGTGGTACCTCAGAGTTGTTTTGATTTGCATCTCTCTAATCAATAGTGATTTAGAGCACTTTTTCATATGATTATAGATATCTTTGATTTCTTCCCCTGAAAATTGCTTGTTCATATCCTTTGACCATTTATCAATTGGGGAATGACTTGTATGGTTATATATTTGAGTCAGTTCTCTATATATTCTAGAAATGAGGCCTTTATCCCCGAGCTTAGCTGTAAATTTTTTTTCCAAATTTACTACATCCCTCCGAATTTTGGTTTCATTGGGTTTGGTTGTGCAAAAACTTTTCAGTTTAAAGTAATCAAAATTATCCATCTTGCATTTCATAATGCTTTCTATCATTTCTTTAGAAAAAAATTCTTCCCCTCTCCATAAATCTGATGAATACAAGAGGCATTATTTATAATGCGAAAAAATTAGAAGCTTTTTCAGTAAGATTAGTAATGAAGCAAGAATGTTCAGGTGTTATTGCCATTACTATTTAATATTGTTCTGAAAATGCAAGCTATATCAATAAGACAAGAAAAAGAAATTGAAGGAATAAACATGGATAATGAAGAAACAAAGCTGTCACTCTTTGCAGATGATGTGAAGGTATACTTAGAAACCCAAGAGCGTTAACTAAAAGAACTAATTGAAACAATTAACAATTTTAGCAGAGTTGCAGCATGTAAAATAAACTCACAAATTATCAGCATTTCTGTACATTACCAACAAAACCCAGCAGAGACAGAGAAATTCCACTTAAAATAATTAGAGAAGCATTAAAATACTGGGAATCTACCTACAAAAACACACAAAAGGGAGCTATATTGTAAGAACACAATTACAAAATACTTTTCACAGAAATTAAGATAGATCTGAATAATTGAAGAAATATTAATTCCTCATGGATAGGCTAAGCCAATATAATAAAAATGATAATACTGCTCAAAATAATTTACTTGCCAACCAGACTACCAAAGAATTTTATGGAGTTAGAAAAAATAATAAAATTCATTTGGAGTAACAAAATGTTGAAAGTACCAAAGGAATTGATGAAAAAAAAAAAGTAAAAGAAGGCAACTTGGCAGTACCAGATCTCAAACTATTCTACAAGGAGGTAATCGAAAAAACAATATGGTACTGGATAAGAAATAGAGAATTGATCAATGAAGTAGATTAGTCACACAACATACTGAAGTAAATGATCACAAAACCTAGTGTTTGATAAACCCAAAGATCCCCGTTAATGGGACAAGAACTCACTATTTGACAAAAACTGCTGAGTTAATTGGAAAGCACTCTGGCAGAAACTAGACATAATGCACCAGCATTTCACACTGTATATCAACATCAGCTCAGAATGGGTACATGATGTAGACATATAGGATGATATTATAAGCATAGTAAATGAGTGTGGAAAACGTTACTGGTCAGGTGTATGAATAAGGGAAGAGTTCATGACAAACAAAAGGTAGAAGATCACAGAAGGGCTAAGTAAAATGGAGAACTTTTATTATATTAAACCTAAAGCTTTCCATGAATAAAACTAATGTAACAAATTATAAGGAAAACAGGAAGTGGAGAAACTTTTCCTACCAGGTTTCCTCTGATAAAGGTCTCTCAAGTATGTAAGGATTGAAGCCAAATTTTTAAAAAATAAGAACCATTCCCCAGTTAATAAATGATCAAAGGATATGAACAGGCAGTTTTCAGAAGAAGAAATCAAAGCTTATCAATCGTCATATGAAAAACTGCTCCAAATCACTAATAATTAGAGAAATGCACATTAAAATGACTCTTAGATACCATCTCACCCATCAAATTGGCTAAAATGACAAAAAGTGAAAATGACAAGATGCTGGAGGGGATGCAGAAAAATAGGTACACTAATGTATACCGTTTCAGTCTCTGAACTGTTTCAGTCATTTTGGAGAACAATTTGGCTCTAGACCTAGAAGGCTCACATTTTGACCCAGCAATACCATGACTCAGTCTGTACCCCAAAGAGACTAAGTAAAATGATGTACATATGCAAAAATATTTATAGTAGCTTTTTTCTTTGGTG
Source organism: Bettongia penicillata ogilbyi (assembly GCA_023548195.1). Classification (NCBI taxonomy): domain Eukaryota; kingdom Metazoa; phylum Chordata; class Mammalia; order Diprotodontia; family Potoroidae; genus Bettongia; species Bettongia penicillata. The sequence continues at coordinate 1,540,929 of JAJHZJ010000831.1, read as the reverse complement.
GCAAAGAATTGGAAGCTGAGGGGATGCCCCTCATTTGGGCAGTGGCTGAAGAAGCTGTGGTATAGAATTGTTCTGATAGAATACTATTTTGCTGAAGACATGATGAAGGGGGTGATTTCAGCTGATGCACAATAAAGTGAGCAGGATCAAAACATTGGACACAGTGTTAGCAGTAGTGATGGTGATCACCTGTGAAAGACTTAGCTGCTCTCATCAAGGTTATGATCCAAGACAATTCCAAAGGACTAGTGATGAAAAATGCCATCCACCTTCAAAAAGAGAACTGATGAACTGAGTACAGATTGAAGCACATTTTTCTTTTACTTTATTTTTCTTGCTTTTATTTTTCTTTTTAAACATAACTAATGTGGAAATATTTTGAATGACTTCATAATGTGTAATGGGTATGATATTTCTTGCCTTCTCAATGGGTAGAAAAGGGGAGAGAATTCAGAACTGAAAATAAACATTTTTTTAAAAAGCAATTTTATTGATATCCTTTGTTTTCATATCAGCTTCCTTGTCAATTATGCCCCCCTTGCTTCTGCTACCCAGACCCATCTTTTGTTAATGAAGAATAAAAAAGACAGGGAAAAAAGGCAATTGAATACAATTAACCAACATATCAGTTGAATATTTAATGCAAAAGAAATTTCTCCTTCCATTGACAGCTTCCTTTTTTTAAAACTGAATTAATTTTGTTAGCATAAAAGCATTTGCATTTCATTTCATTGAAATGATCTGTTATATCCATTGCTTCTTCCCTCTGTTTAATCACATGTAAATTTTTTATCTCAACCTACTTTATGACTTGATCAAATCAGTTTTACTACTTTGGGGAATGGGGGATATGACTGCAAGATTTGGAGCATCCAAAGAATTGAAAACGAGCACCAGAGAACAGTAGAAAGGAGCATGTTGGGAATTAGTGGACTGCAATATGTAACAAATTGGGAATAAAAGACATCTTCAGGGAAGTGTATGATTGAAAAAAGAACACATATTAGACATGTGGCAAGGGCAAGGGAATCAATTCAATAATAAATGAATAATAGTGGTGAGGGAATTGACAGAAGAGGATTACAGAGAGATTCTTAGGAGACTGTCAACAGCAAGGTGAGGGGGAGGGTGGTGATGTCAGCAGGGGAGTCAGTGATGTTGAAGAGGAAAAGTTGTAGGGAGAATTAGTAACAAGTAATGGTGGGTTGCAGTGGTGTCAGCTAGAGAAGTAAGATTTGGTTTTGTGGCTAAGGAATGTTAATAAGTTGGAGACTTAAAATAATACATACACATCCATACATAGAGGCAATATTTGTTAACTGATAAGAGTAAGGTGGTGTGATATAAAGAATAACTGGATGTTGAATAAGATTGATTCATATCCCAATTACACCCTTGGATATGTGACCTTACACTATTCACATATCTTGGCTAAGGCTTAGTATCTTTAAATATACAGTAAAATGACATTACTATTTGTATTTCCTGCCTTACAGGGTTGTGAGTATTAAATGATGTAACATGTGTAAAGTGCTTTGTAATTGAAAAGTACTATTATAAATGTCATCACTTTTTCATATGTCTTTTTGTTTCTACACATTTATTTGTGTAACAGGGAGTACATATTCCCATCCCTATTATATTTGTCATTCTGAGGAACCAGTTGTAAAATAATGATATTGGTTTAATACAGAGTTCACCGTTGTGAGAACTAGAGGCAAAGATTAGGAACTGGAATTGATACATAAGAAGCTGGTCATCTGATAAGACAACACAGACCATTGGCATTGACTTCTCTCTGTTCTCTGTCTTCTCATGACATGCTGCCTGGTACTTGTTCTCGGGGGCACGGGCAATGTAAGAGAGGACTTTGAATGAGACTGCAGCTGATCCAGGGAATTTATCATGGTGATCTGTATCTAGTTCAGAGAAGGAAGGTAAAGGGGGATAAGGAAATATTTTCTTCAGGAGATAGTACTAGAATTGAATCTTGAAGCATGATAAAGATTCCAAGAGGTCAAAGTGTGAAGAGAACGCATTTAGTGTATAGGGTATAACAGTGGTAGGAGAATAAAAATGCCAGGTTTGGAGAACTGCAAGTAGGCAAGTTGGACTGGAAGGAAAAGTTCATAAAGAGAAGTAATGTGAAAGAAGACTGGAAAAGGTAGGTTGAAGCCATGTTATTAAGGGCTTTAAGTGTCTTTTCTTTCTCTTCTTTGTTTTTAATTTCTCATTCGATTTTATTTTATATTCATTCCCTCCACCCATTGAGAAGGCAAGAAATACAAATATGAAATCATGCAAAACAAATTTCCATGCTAGTCATGTTCCAAATTTTAAAAAATAGAAAAATAAAAAAATGCTAAAATTTTTACTCTGAATTCATCAGTATTCCTTCTAGAGGTGGATAGCATTTTTACCATGAGTCTTTCAGAGCTATATTGGGTCATTGTGTTGATCAGAGTTTTTACTAAACCTTTCGCAGTTGATTATCTTTATAATATTGCTGTAACTGTGTAAATTGTTGTCTGGTTCTATTTCCTTCACTTTCCATCAGTTCATTTGTGAAACCATCCTCTTCATCATTTCTTACAGCACAACGGATTCCATCACAGTTACACACCACAACTCATTCAACCATTATCTAGTTGATGGGCTTCCCCTCAGTTTTCAGTTCTTTATCATCATAAAAAGATTGGCTGTAAATATTTTTATAGATATAGGTCTTTTTCCTTTTTCTTGAATCTCTTTGGGACATAGTCGTGATATTGCTGGGTCAAAGGGTATGTACAGTTTTATAGCTTTTGGGACATAGTTCCAAATTGCTTTCCAGAATGGTTGGACTAGTTCCTAGCTTCCTTCACTAGTACATTAGTGTGCCTATTTTTCCACATTCCCTCCAGCATTTGTCATTTTCCTTTCCTGCCATGTTAATCAATCTGATGAATGCAAGATAGTATCTCAGAGTTGTCTTAATTTGTATTTGTCTAATAATTAGTTAGTTACAGCATTTTTCCGTATGAATATTGATAGTTTTGACTTCTTCCTCTGAAATCTGCCTGTTCATATCTCTTAACCATTATCAATTAAGGAATAGATCTTATTCTTATGTATTTGGCTCAGTTCCTTATATATTTGAGAGATGAGATCTTAGCAGAGAAAATTGTTGCAATGGTATTGAACCAGTTTCTTTCTTTCCTTCTCCTTTTAACTTTATTGGTTTTGTTTGTGCGAAAACTTTTTAGTGTTTTGGGTTTTTTTGCAATCAGAATTCTCCCTTTTTTCTTTTTTGGTCATGGACCCTTCCCCTATTCATTGATTTCACAGGTAATTTCTTCTTTGCTCCCCTAATTTGCTAATATAATCCTTTATGTCTAAATCATATCTTCCTTTTGAGTTTTTCTTGGAATACAGTTTAAAGGTGTTGGTTCATGTCTAATTTCTATCAACTACTTTTCCAGTTTTCCCAGTAATGTTTGTGAAAGAGTGAGTTCTTGCCCTAAGAAATGGGATCTTTGGACTTACCAAACACTAGGTTACTGTGGTCATTTACTTCTATATGCATGTACCTAATTTGATCCATTGATCAGCCATTTTATTTCTTACCCACTACCAAACTGTTTGAATGATTACAGCTTTGTAGTATAGTTTTAAGATCTGGTATTGCTCAGCCTCATTCCCCATCAGTTCCTCTAGATGAATTAAAAAAATTTTTTTTCTAGCTTTATGGAAAATAATTCTTTGGTAGTTTGCTTGCGGTGGCACTGAATAAGCAATTTAGGTTGTATTGCCATTTTTATTATATTGATTCAACCCATGAACAATTACTATTTTTCTAATTATTTAGATGTCTTTTGTGTGTAGTTTTTTGTAATTATGTTCATATAGTTCCTGGATGTGTCTTGGCAAGTAAACTCCCAAGTATTTTATACTGTCTATAGTTACTTTAAATGTAATTTTTCCATATCTTCCTGTTAGATTTTGTTGGTAACATGTAGAAATATATATGATTTGTATACATTTATTTTGCATCCTGCACCTTGACTAAAATTGTTAGTTGTTTCAACTAGACTTTCTCGAGTTTTCTAAGTATACCATTCTGTCATCTGCAAGAATGATAGTTTTGATTCCTTATTGTCTGTTTCTTCAATTTCTTTTTCTGTTCTTATTACTGTAGTTACTATTTCTAATACAGTGTTCAATAGTAATGGTGATAACAGATGCATAACCTTGCTTCATTCCTGATCTTATTGGAATACCTTCTAATTTATGCGCATTACAGATAGAATGCTTGCTCTTGGTTTTAGACTAATTAACTTTTTAAGAAAAACTCTTGTTTATTCCTTGACTTTCCAGTGTTTGCTTTTAAAACAGGAATGGGAATTATATTTTGTCAAAAGGCTTTTTCTGAATCTATTAAAATAATCATGACTTTTATTGTTATTCATATGGTCAGTTTTGCTTATAGTTTTCCTAATACTGATCCAGACTGCATTCCTGGTATAGCTCTACCCTGTGGTCATAGTGTATGATCTTTGTGATATATTTCTGTAATCTCCTGCTTAGTACTTTATTTAAACTTTTTGTGTAAAAACTATTAAGGAAAATTGGCATATGGTTTTCTTTCTCTGGTTTCACTCTGCTTTGTTTAGGTATAAAAGCCATATTTTTGTCTTAGAAAAAATTTGTTAGAATTCCCTCTTTACCTATTTTTACACCAAACAATTTATGTAGTATTGGAATTGTTCTTTAAATGTTTGGTAGAATTCACTTGTAAATCCATCTGGTCCTGGTTTTTTTTGTTTGTTTCATTTGGGAGTTCATTCATGGCTTAAATTCTTTTTATCCACATTTGACTGAGAGTCAGCTAGCTCAGATGGAGAACCAGCCTTAAACTCAGGAAGACCTTGAGTTCAAGTCCAGCCTCTGAGACATAATGGTTTTGAGATTCTGGTCATGTCACTTAAGCCTCTCAATGTTTTAAACAACTCTCTAACACCATTAACTAGGAGAGAAGGTGATGAACTACTTTGGCTAAGGGAGTTTGCTCATCATGCTTCATCATCATTCTCCAGAATTATGATAAATTCTTATATGAATAGTAGTTTCAGTGGGTTATGTACATGTGACTTTTTACATACCATTCCAAATTGCTTTCCAAGATGGCTGAAGCATTTTATAGTTATATCCTATGTGCCTGTTTTTCCACTTCCCTTATAAAAAAATGTTATTTTCCTTTTTGTCATTTTGGGCAGTCAGTTGGGTATAAAATGAAACCTTAGAGTTGTTTTAGTTCATATTTCTGTCGTTATTAGTGATTTATAGCATTAAAAATTTTTTTTCTATGAGAACTGCCTGTTCATATTGTTTTGGTGATTTATCTGTTAGGTAATATTTCTTTTATATTTGTCAGTTTTCTATAGGCCTTCAATGATAAACCTTTTCATGGAATATGGCTATAAAATTTTTCCCACCTTTAATTATTTCCCTTCTAATTTTAATGGTATTGATTTTATTTGTGGGCAAAAAAACTTACTAATTTTGTGTATTCACAATTATCCATTTTATCTCTTGTGTTCCTCTCTATTCAGTTCAATTCAGTACACATTTATTAAACACCTACTGTGTTCTAGATACCCTTGTTAGGTAAGGAACTCTTTGTCCTTAATTGTGAAAGTTGTTTCCTTATCTCCTCTAATTTGTTTGTGATATGAAAGTCTAGGTCTGAGATGGGGAACCTGAAGCCTCATAGCCACGTATAGCCCTCAAGGTCCTGAAGTGCAGCCCTTTGACTGAATCTAAACTTCACAGAACAAATCTCCTTAATAAAAGGATTTGTTCTGTAAAACTTGGGCTCAGTCAAAAGGCCCCACTCAAGGATCTAGAAGGCCTCAGTTTCCTCAGCCCTGGTCAAGGACATATATCTACTTGGAACTTATTGTGATCTAATATGAGATGTTGGTCTAAATGTAATTTCTCCCAGACTTTTGCAGCATTACTGGTAGTTTCTGTAGAAGTAAGATTTGGGGGGGGAGGAGCCAAGATGGCGGAGTAGAAAGACTCACTGTATGCTAGCTCCAAACACACAGCCCATATATTTTCTGTAAAAAGAACTCCCCACAAATTCTGGAGCAGAGCAAGTCATGCAGAAACACAGTGGAAGAGATTTCTGTTCCAGAGAGCCCTGGAAAGCCGTCCCCAACGGTCCGTCACGCTCCGGACGGCGGAGCCCACCCCTGTGCTGCTCTGGCCGCACGGCCCAAGAGGAGCAAATGCGAGCAGGCTTCAGGGACAGAACCTCCAGTGGCTGCGAAGGTCCCTCCACCCACAGGCACTACAGGTCAGTGAGAGAGACTCTGGGCTGGCTGAGAGGGGAGTGGGGTGTCTCTGTGACTCGTGCCCCCTCGGGAGTCAGTGGCATACGCAGCGGCAGAGGCGGTGGCCCGGGACTCCCGGAGCAGGCAGGGGCTCAAGGCCATTATTGAAGGTCTCCACATAAACCCCCTGAGGGAACTGAGCCTGGGAGGCAGCCCTGCCCCCACCCGAGCACCAGAACTTAAGCTCACATTGAATAGCAGCTGCTCCCGCCGCTGAAAGCCCTGAGGCTGGGGAGCAGCATTTGAATCTCAGATCCCAAGAACTAGCTGGGCGGATCTAGGTGGAAGTGGAGAGGAATCTCAGAAGTCAAGTAATTGGCTGGGAAAATGCCCAGAAAAGGGAAGAAGAATAAGACCATAGAAAGCTACTTTCTTGTGGAACAGATGTTACTTCCTCCTTTCTTTTCTGATGAGGAAGTACAATGCTTGCCACCAGGGAAAGACGTAGAGGTTGGGGCCTCTGTATCCCAGACATCCGAGGTGGATGTCTGGTGGGCTCAGGCCATGGAAGAGCTCAAAAAGGATTTTGAAAATCAAGTTAGACAGGTGAAGGAAAAACTGGGAAGAGAAATGAGAGAGATGCAAGAAAAGTATGAAAAACGGGTTAATACCTTGGTAAAGGAGACCCAAAAAAGTGCTGAAGAAAATAACACCTTGAAAAATAGGCTCACTCAATTGGCAAAAGAGGTTCAAAAAGCCAATGAGGAGAAGAATGCTTTCAAAAGCAGAATTAACCAAATGGAAAAAGGTTCAAAAGCTCACTGAAGAAAATAGTTCTCTCAAAATTAGAATGGAACAGATGGAGTCTAATGGCTTTCTGAGAAACCAAGAAATCATAAAACAAAACCAAAAGAATGAAAAAATGGAAGAGGATGTGAACTATCTCATTGGAAAAACAACTGACCTGGAAAATAGATCCAGGAGAGATAATTTAAAAATTATGGGACTACCTGAAAGCCATGATCAAAAAAAGAGCCTAGACATCATCTTTCATGAAATTATCAAGGAAATCTGCCCTGATATTCTAGAACCACAAGGCAAAATAAGTATTGAAAGAATCCATCGATCACCGCCTGAAAGATCTAAAAAGAGAAACTCCTAGGAACACTGTGGCCAAATTCCAGAATTCCCAGGTCAAGGAGAAAATATTGCAAGCAGCTAGAAAGAAACAATTCCAGTATTGTGGAAATACAATCAGGATAACTCAAGATCTAGCAGCTTCGACATTAAGGGATCGAAGGGCGTGGAATAGGATATTCCAGAAGTCAAAGGAACTAGGACTCAAACCAAGAATCATCTACCCAGCTAAACTGAGTATAATACTTCAGGGGAAAATATGGTCTTTCAATGAAACAGAGGACTTTCCAGCATTCTTGATGAAAAGACCAGAACTGAAAAGAAAATTTGACTTTCAAACACAAGAATGAGAAGAAGCATGAAAAAGTAAACAGCAAAGAGAAATCATAAGGGACTTACCAAAGGTGAACTGTTTACATTGCTACATGGAAAGACAATATTTTTAACTCTTAAAACTTTTCAGTATCTGGGTAGTTGGTGGGACTACACACACACATACACACACACACGTACACATGTGCACGTACATACATACACACATGCACGCACATACAGAGACAGAGAGCACAGAGTGAATTGAATAGGATGGGACCATATCGTAAAAGAAATTAAGGTAAACGGTGAGAGAGAAATGTAGTGGGAGGAGAAGAGGGTGAAATGGAATGGGGTATATTATCTCTCATTCAAGAGGCAAGCAGGAGACTTTTTAGTGGAGGGAAAAAGAGGAGAGCTGAGAAAAAAACCATGAAGTTTACCCTCATCACATTCAACTAAAGGAAGGAATAAAATGCACACTCATTTTGGTATGAAAACCTATCTTACAATACAGAAAAGTGAGGGAGAAGGAGATAAGCAGGGAGGGAGGGATGATGGAAGGGAGGGCAATGGGAGGAGGGAGCAATTTGAAGTCAACACTCGGGAAGGGACAGGATTAAAAGACAGAATAGAAACAATGGGGGGTAGGATCAGATGGAGGGAAATACAGTTAGTCTTACACAACACGACTATTATGGAAGTCATTTGCAAAACTACACAGATTTGGCCCATACTGAATTGCCTGCCTTCCCAAAGGGAATGGGTGGGGAGGGCGGGATGGGGAGAATTTGGAACTCAAAGTTTTAGGAACAACTGTTGAGTATTGTTCTTGCTACTAGGAAATAAGAAATACAGTTAATGGGGAATAGAAAGTCACCTGGCCCTACAGGGCAAAAGAGAAGATGGAGATAAGAGAAGGGAGAGAGGATAGAAGAGAGGGCAGATTGGTGGTAGGGGAAATTAGAATGCTTGGTGTATTAGTGTGGGGGGAGGGGATAAATGGGGAGAAAATTTGGAACCCAAAATTTTGTGAAAATGAATGTAAAAAGTTAAGTAAATAAATTTATATTAAAAAAAAGAATTTTAAAAATTAAAATCATTTTCTTAAACCAAAAAAAAAAAGAAGACTTTACTCCAATAGTTGGGGTCTTTAGATTTATTGAACACTTTGTAGTCATTCATTTGTTCCTGGACCTTTTATTTGTAATCTGTTACCCTGATCGATTAATGAGTACCATATTGCTTTGATGATTACTATTCTCTCATTTGTTATTTCCCTCTCTCTCCATCCCTCCTTGTCAGTTTACATCTAAACTTCCTGATACAATATATACAGGGCATCCCAAAAATCTTAGTGCTATCCCAAATAATAAAACCAATATTCAAATATAGGTTCTTAGCTTCTGATTCCATTGATTTAGGGAATTCCCAGACAAGGAAACTTCTTTGGCCAAAGTGGTTCAGCATCTTTTCTGCTATAGTATTAGTGAGTTGTCTAAAATATTGAGAGGCTAAGTGACATGACCAGAGTCTCACAAACAGTACATATCAGAGGCTAGACTTGAACCCCAGGTCTTCCTAGATTCAAGGCTGGCTCTCTGTCCAAGCTAGCTGCCTCTCATTCTAATATAGGCATATAGAATTCAAGTTATTGTTTTGCTGTTTTATTGAATAGTATGCTAAATCTATATGGCAGCTCTCAACCATAGAATTTTATATGTGTGTGTGTGTGTGTGTATGGATGGATGGATGTGTATATGAGGGGGCATGTGTGGGTGTGTATATATATCTGTTGAGCAAGCCTAATTACTACAGTATTTAATCTACTAGGACCAGAGTGGCCTTAACAAAAAACAAACTAGGATTAGACTAGAGGATTGGGAAGAATACATAGGAAAAAATGAGTTGTATTTCTTTCAATTGGAGGGCTGAGCTGCATCTGGTAATTTGGAAAAGAAAGCAAAAATGTGTTATTTAATGGAAGAAAGTAAACAGCATAAAATTGTAAGTCTGGAAATTGTATCTTAGCAGTATATATTTTAGAGACAAAAGATTCAGTATCTTTTTTTCTTATTCAGGATCTGACCTTTCTAATGTGCTATTAAAAAGAAAGGAAAGTAAAAGAAAATCAGACACAGCTCTTTAAAATATAATTAGCCTGTCTTGAAGGTCACATGATGAAGATGGGAGAAGTAGACATTTTTTTGGATCCTCACCTGTTAGAACTCTCCAAAATAAGAATTAAGCTCAAGAGATATTGTAATAATGAAAGCTGTCTACATAGGCTAAAATGTCCAGAACCCTATGGAGCTAACATCCTGATGAATTAATTGCTGGGAAGTCCTTATTCCTATCTTCATCAGTTAGCATTCTCCAGTTCCTATGTTCTGGCATTCACAACCCAGCCTGTTAGTTTGTGCTCTGGGATCTATCTCAACCTTTTCTTGCTGCAGTTACAGGCCTTCCCATCATACTGTGCCCACTCCCTCACTCCACCATTCTGTGCAAACAAGGAATTTAAATTTAAAACCTACAGTATAGGTAAATAAATCAGTAGGGAAGATACTAAGACAGCAGGGAAGATGGCCACCAACATTTGCAAATGAGTCCAAACTCTGTCCCAATTTCCTCTCCTTTAGTTCTCTATATTATACCACTTCCAGATAGGGTGTACTCTACTTCCATAAGGGGGATGAGGTCTGTTTTTTGTTTCCACAAAGTGGTAGAGAGAAGGGACAGGGTATGGTGGTAAGGAGTATAAAGCAGCAAGGAAATCCTGAGCAGATTCCAGAGTACAAGCTAGTGGGTTGTTAAATAAATATGACAGAACAAAAGAAAATTAATCAGCACCTGATTGGGTAGAGGGTTCTGTGGATTCCTAAAAGAGCATGGAGTCACCTCAGGATATTCTAAAATAATTGAAGAGACAATCCAGAACCTTGAGAGAAAATTATGCCTTGCAGAGCAAAAGTAGCAGAATGGAAAAATCTGCATCCATGGTAATGGTTCTCTTGAAAGAAGGAAACAAGAACAACTGACTGGAAGTATAAATATACAGAAGTGAAGGACCATCTGGAAAAAGAGAAAAAAAACCAAAACATTAAAAGAACACATGATCTTTATAAGAGCAAAACATTAATCCTGAAGTTAGGATGTATAGACATAGCTTAAGCATCATAAGTCTCTCAGAACATGAGAAGTCAAAAAATCTGAATACCATAATGCAAAAAAAAATAATAATACTAGAAAACTGTCTGGAATTTCTGAAGACTAAAAGTACCAATTGAAAGAATCCATGGAATGTTTCCAGGAAAAAACAAGCACAGAATCTGTGCTCAACTCCATGACACATAGTAGGTAAATTGAACAATTCCAGTGAGAACAAATTTTATAAGCCACCTGAAAAAGGACCTTTGTATGAGTCTCAATGTTATAGTGAGCTTGCTTGATGATAAAGTTCCTGAGGCATGTTGTCATAGTCCATGAGAGTGTAACTGGATGAGAAATAAACTAAATTGTATTGGTCTTAAATGACAAGGTCTCGCATTGCATCCTGGGTCATCTTCAGTCATCCTGATGAATATCAGGCCACAGGACCCACATGACTCTGTAGAAGAAAGGGAAGCTGGTGACCTTGCACAGCCCTCCCTCCCTCAAATCAAAGTCAAGTTCAAGTCATGTCATCATCTTAATGTCATGGTTCTCTTAGAGAACAAAGGACAAATGCAACCTGTTAGTGAGTAGCCTCTCCTCTCCTCTCCCCTCCCCTCTCTTCCGAAAGCTGCCTTTTCCCATTTGGGTTCACTGGCTACATTTCTTGCTCAAGGAACAAGCCTTGAGCCCAATTCACTCTGGAGCTCTCATAGATTGGTCACCAGGTCCACACCCACCCAGCACAGAGTGAATGTAATTACTAAATAGTAACTGTTTCTCTTTTATCCAGGCACCCCAAGGGTTTTCCCCTTCCAGTTTGATTTTTTTGGTTATTTTTTCTTTTATTAAAAGGGGCCATCCCTTGAGTAACTACTTAAAGAGGCCTATTCTTTGAATGGGTTGTGTGTATCTCACTCAAAGTGAGAATTTGATAAGACCTTTGTCTAAAATGGCCGTGGTCCTACATTGCATCCTGGTCCATTTTTAGTCATCCTGATGAATATCAGGCCACTGGACCTGGATGACTCAGGAGAAAAAAGTGAAGCTGGTGACTTTGCACAGCCCTCCCTCACTCAAATCAAAGTCAACTGCAAGATATATCATCTTGATACCATGGTCCTCTTTGAGAACAAAGGACAAACACAACAATATATACATGCATATGTATGTATTCTCTCCAACTATCCTAATACTGAGAAAGGTGTCAAATAGTGAAGTTACAAATATCATCTTTCCATGTAGGAATGTAAACAACTCAACTTTAATTGGTCCCTTTTGGTTTCTGTTTCCTATTTACCTTTTCATACTTCCCTTGATTCTTGTATTTGAAAGTCAAATTTTCTATTCAACTCTAGTCTTTTCAACAAGAATGCTTGTAAGTCCTCCATTTCATTGAAATTCCATTATTTCTCCTGAAGTATTATACTCAGTTTTGTTGGGTAAGTGATTCTTAGTTTTAATCCTATCCCCTTTGACCTCTAGAATGTCATATTCCAAGCCCTTCAGTCCTTTAGTAGTGTAGTAGCTGCTAAATCTTGTGTTATCCTGCTTGTGTTTCCACAGTATGTGAATTGTTTCTTTTTGGCTGCTTGTAATATTTTCTCCTTGACCTGGGAACTCTGGAATTTGGCTACAGTATTCCTAGGAGTTTTTCTTTTGGAATCTCTTTCAGGAGGTGATCGATGAATTCTTTCCATTTCTATTTTATCCTCTGGTTCTAGAGTATCATGGCAGTTTTCCTTGATAATTTCTTGAAAGATGATGTCTAAGCTCTTTTTTTTTGATCATGGCTTTCAGGTAGTCCACTAATTTTAAAATTATATCTCTTGGATCCATTTTCCAGGTCAGTTGTTTTCACAACGAGATGCTTCACATTGTCTTCTGTTTTTTTCATTCTTTTGTCTTGATTTCTCATTAGCTTCCATTTGCTCCATTCTAATTTTGAAGAAATTATTTTCTTCAGTGAGATTTTGGATCTCTTTTCCCCTTTGGTCCATTCTTCTTTTTAAGGCATTCTTCTCCTCATTGACTTTTTTTGCCATTTGGGTTTGTCTAGTTTTAAAGGTGTTGTTTTCTTCAGCAATTATGGGGGGTTTCCTTTAGCAATCTTTTGACTCATTTTTCATGATTTTCTTGCCTCATTCTCATTTCTCTTCCTAATTTTTCCTCTACTTCTCTTACTTGATTTTCAAAATCCTTTTTGAGCTCTTCCATGACCTGAGACCAATTCATGTTTTTCTTGGAGGCTTTGAATACAGGAGCTTTTGCTTTGTTGTTTTCTTCCGGTTGTGTCTTTTGATCTTCCTTGTCATCAGTGATTTAAGAAAATACCTCTTCACCAAGAAAGTATAGTGTGTTTCTTCCCCCTTATAACCCCCTCTGCTTATTTTATCAGCCAATCACTTGGCTTTTGAGTTCTTTGTTATGTGAAGGGCTCCAGAAGCAGCCCCTGCATCGCTGCCACATCTCTGGGGCTGGGGACCATGCTCCTCCTTCAGCCAGGTGAGAGATCCTTCCTACTGACCTTTGAAGCTGTCTTTAGCATTTGTAAGTTGAGAAGTCTGGAAACTATAGCAGCTGCCAGTGATTCAATCCCTTAAGGCCTGCTCAAGCTCTGTCATTGCGGGAGCAGCCCACACCAAACTGTGCCCTGCTCCTAGCCTGGTGTTGGCCTTCTTGTTGGTCTTCCAGATTGTCTTGGGCTTGGAGATTGTCTTCAGTCTGTTATTTTGTGGCTTCTGCTGCTCTAGAATTTGTATAGAGTAATTTTTTACAGGTTTTTTGAGGGGTTTGGGGTTTATAGGTCCCTGCTTCTACTCCATCTTGGCTCTGCCCCCCAAGATTTTTATTTCAAAATACAAAAACCATCCTGAGCTCTGGCCCATACAAAAACAGGCTACAGGCCATAATTGGCCCATGGATGCCCTGAAGGCAATTGGTTCTATGCCCATTTTTTGCTTAACTACCTTTCTCACAGGAGTATTGTGAAGAAAGCACTTTGTAAACTCTAAAATTTTGTAATCCACTTTATAAACATCTTTGCATGATTTTTGAGGTATTATTGCTGTGTTTCACTTTATACCTTTTCTACTTCACTGTGATTCCTCTTATTTCTTCTGCCTTTTAATGATGTGTATCCCCCAGCTGTATTGTGCAGCCCTTTGATATTCTTTGTCTCTAGAAAATATCTCTTCTTAATTCTTGAGCTGTCATCTCTATCCTAATTGGTGTCCTCAAAATCAACATTTCCAATCTTGCTTACTGTACATAATCACTCAAATGACCTCCTACTGTTTGACATTTGATATTTCTGAAACTAAACTTCAGCTTCCTCTTTCCTTTTCTCCCATCCTCCAGTTGTATATGGTGAGGTATGTTGTTTGAGTGGATTAAATGGGTATGAGTTTATGTGAAACCTTTCGCATAACATGTACTTTTTACATACATAAGTGTTTGTGTGTGGTGGGGTTGGGGGTGAAAGTGGAGTTGCATTTGTTTTCTCAATTTTCCAGTATGTCTTGTTCTAAATAGCCCTTTGACTTGTTTCCATATTTTTTCCTGAGTTCTTAGTTTCAACAAGTTCTACATTCACTTGTCAGAGAGAGAGAGAGAGAAAGCACAAGAGACAGACAGACACCTGTGTCTATCTACTGCATGTCCTGTGTGACGTTGACCACTTAACCTTTGTTTGCCTTAATTCCCTGGAGAAGGAAATAGTAAACCACTCTAGTGTCTTTGCCAAGAAAGCCTCATGGGTAAGTATAGTCCATGGGGTTATGAAGAGTTGGATGACTTATCAACAACAGCAATACTTCCATATAATGAACTGAAATTTGCCTCCCTGTAATATTTATCTATGGAATATCCTGTAGATAGATACAGGCACGTATATATTTGTAATTGCATTGTTTATCTTAGTGGAGAGAAGACTTAGGGGTATGGTTACTTGCCTCCAACATTTGAAGTTCATGTGAAACATACTCTACTTGACCTTAGAGGATACAACTAGCACTATGAATGAGGATGTTAGAGGGAGGCACATTTCAGTTCCCTGTAGGGAAGTGTTGTTTTTAAGTCATGTCCAACTCTCATGACCCTGTAGCTCATGGTTGCCCATGAGGTTTTCTTGGCAAATACTGGAGTGATTTGCCATTTCCTTCTCCAGTGGATTAAGGCAAACAAACAGAGGTTAAGTCATTTACCGAAGGTCACACAGCTAGTATGTGTCAGAGGAAGGATTTGAACTCAGATTTTCCTGACTCTAGGCCCAGTACCCTATCCATTGAGCCTCTAGCTGCCTCTAATAAGGAAGTACTACCTAATGTTTAGAGAACAGCCATAGGTAATTAATTATAATCCAGCCATCCCATCATGCCACATCCCTTGTGACTTCTGTTAGCTTTTGGTTGACCAAACCCCATCAGACTGGGCCAGGGAAAGATCCGTCACCACTCAGGATTCTCTCTCCTAGTTCCCAGTCCCCAAATGGGCTACTTGACTGCTCAGGCCATTTGCTGTCACCAGCTCTTTTTATTTACATAAGATGGGAAGACCACTAGCCCTTGAAATCTGCCTTGCCATTGCATCTTATGGTCTTCTAGACCTTATGATCTGCCTGCCCATATATACACTCCAGACTTGGACAAGTCCAGGTTGGTCAACTTAAGAACCTTAGCTATCACTGCACCCTGAGAATTTCTGGGCTTTTCTCTTCACCTTGCAGATAAACTTTGTTATATATGGTGTCTTGTGCAATTAAGAGTACTGTAAGATTTGAATTTTTTTATGTCCATTATCTTATTCAAGTGTCACAACAGACCTGTGAAGTTAGACAGCTCATTCTCATTTTACAGATTAAAAAATAGGTTTGGGAGGTGAAGTGACTCCTTGCCCATGATCCCAGCTGACTCAGTCTGCTCTCCACTGGGTCATATGGCCCCTCAATACCTTTTGCTCTCAAAATCTACTAAGTTATTAAAAGTTTAATGCTTAGCATAATATACTTATGTTCTCTTAAGCTAATCGATGCTATTTGATTAATGTGATAGGGGAGAACATTTTATTTTAAATATGTACATAGAATTGTCAGCAAATTGTTACAAACTCCAAGATTTGGCAACTTATTGAATATTTAGAATTATCAAAAAGTCGAAGATGACACTGAAATTGTGAACCTAGGTGCCCGAAAGGGTGATAGTATCCTCAGTAGTACTAGGAAAGGGGACAATGACTAGTTCTGTTCTGGACGTGATACATTTGAAGTGTTTTCAGGACACCCATTTCAGAATGACCTAAAAGCAGTGGAAAAGATGAGAAAGATTAACTTGGTATTAAAGGCCTCCCTCGATGAGTTGTTGTTTTTGATGTTGCTGAGTCATGCTCCACTCTTCATGACCCCTTTGGGGTTTTCTTGGCAGACATACTAGAGTGGTCTGCCATTTCCTTCTCTAGCTCATTTTACAGGTGAGGAAACTGAGGCCAACAGGGTTAGGTGACTTGCCCAGGGTCACACAGCTAGTAAATGTCAGAGTCCAAATTTGAACTCAGGGAGACAGTTTTTCTGACTTCAGGCTTGGCACTATATCCACTGTGCCACCTGACTGCCCTGCCCTCCCCATGAGCCCTTTTACTGTATCCTTCACTTTACTTCACCTAAAATGCTTCCTGCTTCTTCTCTACCTTTTTGAATTCTAGTCATCTTTCAAACCCTAGTTCATATCCCACTTATGCAGAGGAAGTCTGCATAACAACTGCAGGGTAATCTTAGAATTCCTTCTGTAGCATCCCTGGCAAGTAGCTGTCTAGTCCTTTTTTAAAGAACCCCCTTAATAAGGAAACCAGTGTCACATTGGTGAAATAGTTAACTGATAAGCATTACGTGCTTGAGATTCAATAACAGCAGAAGAGACAGACAGTCCCTGCCACCGACAGTGGTAGTCTGGGCACAGTCTTAGAGTAAGACGACAGGACGGTGAAATGACAGGCGCTTCCCAGAAATAATGGCAGCATTACTATGTAGTTTGATTGCTGTTATAAAAGCGAGAAATGGAAAGGATTGGCTCTTTCCATAATTTCATGTTAGCATCTGTCTAGCCTTTGGTGGAAAACTAGTGAACTTTTTTTTATCTTTGTACATGGAGGATATCCTTTAGCATTTTTTTTCTGTTCCTACTAAAACTGTTAAACTTTCCTTCCTTTCTATCACTAATTACTAGACTAGGATATATGTAAATAGCAATTTTCTATTTTTATAGTAAGACTGTTCCTCCTCCCAGATTCATTCAGGGAATAACTCAAATTCTGGGTTTCAGTACAGTTCTATTACATTAATTACCCAGAAGTAGGAGGCTGTCTTTTATGTATAAAAGTTTTAGTTTGTATATAGTATTTTAGTAATCAGCAGTAATATGATAAAAATAGAAAAGAGGAAGGGAGCCCTGAAGGAGTACATTTTATCATACTCTTACTTTGAAGCATCGCCATCATTTTGGTAGCAATTCTGTCGCAAAAAATAATCATTTATGTTTATTATCTTATGATTTTCATATATATTTGTGTACATATGTGTGTGCGTGTTTGTGTGTGTGTGTATGTATGTATGGAGAGAGAAAGTGAGCAAGAGAGGGAGAGAGAAGCTTTATGCTTTTAAAAATGACATGTAAAAAGGTCAAATATTATAAAAGGAAGGAAACAGCACTTACTAAGTACCTACTACTTATGACATGCCAGGCATTGAGCTAATCACTTTATGAATATCTGTCTCGTTTGACCTTAACAACAACCCTGGGAGGTCAGTACTGTTGTATCCACCCCCATTTTACACTTGAGGAAATTGGAACAAGGAAAGGTTTAGTGACTTGTCTAGGGTCACACTTCCAGTGTCTCAGATCCAGTCAAGAAAATACCCCAAGCTTTTTCAGCTGTACTACCTGACTGCCTCTATTCTGTAAACAGGGTGCTTGAAGATATAAAGTATAGGCATGTTGTGAATTCTTTGTTTATACAAATGTTTTTATTGCAGCATTTACCTCTGTAGTAGACAGATGGTTATTAGAGATTCCTTTTAAAAATTACTGAACAGCATTTCCACAAATTTAAAAATTTTGCACTTCGCATTACAATTATTATTCATGCCTTGTTTGATTCTAAACAATTATATACATTGTTAAAGAATAAGCATTGTCACTACAAAAAGTCTTTTAATTAAATTCATGAATTTATAGAATCAGAATTTTGAAGCTGGAAAGGAACCTTAGAGATCATCTGGTAACTTCACTAAGTTTACAGTTCATACAAGTCTTCTCATATTTCTTTGAATTCTTACATTTGTCCTTTCTTATGGTACAATAATGTTTCATTACACTTATATACCACAATTTCCCAATTTAACATGTACTGACTGTGATTCCAGTTTTTTGCTACTACAAAAAATGCCATTGTGAGTATTTTGTTATGCATGGGGACCTTGCCTCTGCCTTTGACATCCTTGGTAATATATGTTCAGTAGAAAGCTCTCTGGGTCACAGGGTGGCAATTCAAAATTTCTAGAAATATTTGACCAGTTCAACAATAGTCGCTTATCTTCAACCCCTCCGACATCAAGTATTTCTATATTTCATCATCTTGACCAATTTTCATGGTAGAAGATAAACCTCAGGGTTATTTAATTTGCAATTTTCTTATCATTCAACCCATGACCTGCTTCTCTAGCATATTTCACTTACACATAAGATTGGTTATAATCTTGGTCAGAAGTGTTTCACATCCATGTACAGGAAATCTGAATTTTCTTTATTTGATCATTGTCTTTTACCTTTCTATTTTGTCTCCCGTTCTTCATCCTTGCCATGACCTACAATCCTATCCTTCAGTACTATCCCAGGCTACACAATTTTTCCTTCCCAATCTAGAACCCTGGGTAAACCTGTTTGACTCTCCATTTTCCTGTCCTCTTGAATCTGTTGTACCCTTCTCTTGCTGATCTTGCTTTGCCAAACACCATCCCTAGATTGCTCCTATCATAGTCCTTTGTCTCTGCTTACACATTGCTACATGAAATTAGAGGAAACCATGAAACTGTGCTGTGATCAAAACCTGTTCATCTCCTCCTTCATTTCAGTCTTTGATAAGGTGGCTTCATCTGCCTCTCAAGGCCAATACATCTACATGTCTCCATGGTTCCATCTTCCTCCAATATTTGCCAGCATACTGTTCCCACCTTCATCCCCACTCTAATCTTCTGATTCCTTATCTACCTACTCCTTCCCTGCCACTTTAAAAAAACAAAAAAGCCTTTTAGAGTTGCACCAATCCTTCAAAAACTCTCTTTAGATCTTACCAGGCTGGCCAGTGATCACCCTTTATCTCTCCCTCCCTTTTTTGCTTAAGTCCTTGAAAAACTATTCATGGTTGGTGTGTCAACTTATATCACTCTCTTCTATACTCTCTACAGTCTGGTTTCCGACCTCATAATTCAAGTGACATTATTCTCCAAAGCTACCATTGATCTCTTATTTGCCAAGACTGGTGACTGCTTTTCTAACATCATTCTCTTGATGTTTCTGCAGCACTTGACACTTTTGATCACTTTCTTCTTTTAGATGCTTTTGCCTTTAGGTTTTTGTTACTGCTCTATCCTGGTTTTCTTTGTAAATAGCTATTTTATGGTCCTTTACAGTCTATTTCATGCACCTACCAACTGAGGCTGATCCCCAAGGCACTTCTCTCTCTAATCACACTTGGTGATTACATCAACTCTCATTGGTTTGTCATCTCTGTGGAGATGGTAACCAGATGTATTTATCTAGCACTAATCTGTTTCCTGATTTCTAGTTTCAGTTTCTTTCCCCTAATTTTGAACTGAAATGTCCTAGAAATATCTCAGACTTTATTAGATCTAAAGGAAAACAGTGTTTTCCTCCACAGACTCTCTCCTTCCTGCTTTCTGAACTTCTCTGCTGTCAGAAGTAGCACTATCCTTCCATTCAAGCACACAACCTTGGTGTCATCTTTTCGCTCACCCCACATATCTAGTCACCTGCCGAATAATTTCTCTCTCTATAGCATCTCCTCCTTATGTCCACTTTATAACTCACTCAGTCACCACTCTAGTTCAGACCCTCCTCTCTCATGGGCTGTAGCTTTTTAATTAGTTTTCCTGCCCCAAGTTTCTCTTCACTCAAATCCATTTTTCACATAGCTGCCAGTGATTTTGTTCCAAATCTTAAGTCTGACCATACCTTCCTTCTTTTTATTAAATACCATTGCCTTCCCATTACCTCCAAAATCAATTGTAAATTATTAATTTGTTTGACATTTGAAGCTCTTCACCAGCTGGTTCCTGTCCACCTTTCCAGTTTAAGGAAAATCCTTTCTAAGATACAGCTACATTGGCCTATTTGCTACCTCTCACAAACAATAATCCATCTCCCTTACGCTGATTTTTTTCACTGCCTGGAATGCTGTCCCGCCTAGACTTCAAGTCTTAAAATTCCTAGTTTCCTTTAAAAGTCAGTCCAGGCATCATTTCCTCCAGGATCCTTTTCCATTTTTCCTCAATCTCTAGTGTCACTTCCTCTAAAGTTACCTTTCACCTACTTTGTATTTAACTTCTATGTTCTTATTAGTATGTAAGCTCCTGAAGGGTGGTCAATTAATGAGCATTTATTAAATGCTGGGTACAGTGTGCCAGCTGCCATGCTAACCACTAAGAAAACAAAGAAAGACAAAAGACAAATTCTGAACAAGTAATGTGTGTACAGGATAAATAAGAAATGGCACTAGAATGAAGGATTGGGAAAGGATTTTACATTCTTAGCTTAGTGTCTGGCACGTCGTAGTCTCCTAATAAATACTTGTTGTTTGCTCATTAGTGATTTGGATCAGTCTTTCATAGGGTTGTTAATAATTAATAGAATCATAAACTTAGAGCTCTAAGAGACTTCAGTGACCGTCTACTTGAATCCCTCATTTTTCAAATGCGGAAACTGAGACCTCTACATTTTTCCATGTGGAAGGCCTAACATCCCACAAATAATTAGTGGTAGAGGTAGATTTTAATTCAGATACTTTGACTTCAGAGCTATTTTTCTTTCCTTTGTAGCATACTGCCAACCCATTTTTATTTCTCTTTTTCGAATTATTTCTATCCTTATGGCTAATAAAATCTCTCCTAACTGTAGTTGCAGAAACTACTTCCTCCCTTTTTTCTTCCACTAAAATAAAAAAGTTATTTGATGTCTTATACATAGGTTGTCCACTCATTTGGAACTTGTGCTATGTTGTGTTATATGTTTAAATCATTTTTCAATTTATTTTTCATTTTTTCTAATTGCTTTTGTCAAGTAAAGGAGCCTTTCCTCAAATGGATTATATTCTAGGATTTCTTGAACATTAGGCTACTGAGTTCAATGGTTTCTGATCCCTTTTTATCCAACCTGCTCCACTGATTTATTTTTGCCAGTTTTTGTTTTGTTTGACTTACCTACAGTCTCCTCACGTGGATTCTTCTAAGTATGAAGCCTTGTTTAATCCTTTTGGCCAGAGGCGATCTTTCTTCCTTTTTACTGCACTGTCTTCTCCCCCACCACACCCCCATATTTCCCTTATATACTTACCTTCTATTTTGTAGTATCAAAATTATTTACATACATGCTTTCCTCTTTTCTACTAGATTGTAATCTCTGTTGGCAGAGCCTGTATTATTTTTTGTATTTTTCTCAGTGCCTAGTATGTTAATTTGTACTTTGTAAGGGTTTGACAAATTTGTGGACTTAATTATTATCTAAATTGACAAAATATTAACAAAGTATAAAGCTATTATAATTCTACATCCTTAGCTATATAAATACATATATGTGTTTTTATACATATGGGATTATATGCTGGTATATTTTATGTTGTAAATACATAGGTCTTAGTCTATATAAGGTATTATTACCTCAGAATTTAGTCTGTGTCTAGTATCTGTGTCATATTTTTGTGACTTTTAATAGCTGTTTTCTAGTAGAAATCTTAACCTAAATAACTTTTCTTTTTCTTTAGGAGTAAGAAAATTTTAAATAAGAAAAAGCTGAAAAGGAAACAGAAGACTAAGTCAAAAGTGAAAACAAGAAACAAGGTAAATGACTAGCAATATGGGTAAACTGAAGATTTCCATTTGACATAAAAACTTTTAAAGACAAATAAAAATATGGGGGGTAAAAACAGGTAAAAAACCATTCTTAGACTCAAAAGACTTAGTCCTAAAAAGGATCTTAGAATTTTGTGAAATCACCTCATTTTACAGATGAGAACACTATCCCAGGAAGGTTAAGTGATTCAAGGTCACATAGTCACAGAACGAAGAGCAGAACCCAAGTCTTCTGAGTCAGTAAGATTCTTCCCCTACACTATCCATGATCCTATTATATCCTTGAAATATAACTATTTGTAGGCAAGAGAAAGGAGGAATGCTCCCTATACTGACATTATTTTTCTTTAGCCAGTTTGTCGATGATGTTACTATTCATGTCACTTCAAAAATTGCTTTTTTATGACTTCAAAAAAGGAAAATTTTTCACTGTTTGGTCTTAGTGTTCCTTTTCTTGGAACTGAGAATTATTTATTATTTTTCTAATAAACTTAGTATTATTCTATGATGTAGTTAATAGATTAGAATCTTATTTATGAACATTAATTTTTATATCAATATCCACATATAGAAAATATAGACTTCTGTGTATATTTAGCATTGACCTTTGAGATATAAAGAGTTCTTGAAAGTGATTAATTTAATATCTTCTCCAATATTGTAATCCTTTCTACAATATTCCTTTCAGATTCCCTTTCCTTCTGATTGACTGATCATTGGTAGAGAGTTTGCTGTAAGGCAAACCATTTCAATTTTGGTCAGTTCTAGGAGAGTATCATAGGAAACCATCATAATTTTGAATAGAAATTGTTTTGGAAATGAACATTATATAGAACTAGTTTTGTGTTTCACTTGAATTTAAAAAACAATGTCGCATTCCATTTTTCTAGGGTAGTAGAGAGCTAGTGTGAACTATTTTTAATGTATGTACAAAGTACACACAGTTATATAATATTCTGTTTAGTTTCCTCCCAACTACTGTCAGGACTATAGGCAAAATGAATTTCAAACTTCTTTTCAAATCCTTAGCTTCACTTAGCTTATTGTTTTCCCAGAAAAAGCAGTCAGGGCCAAGGAAGAGGTGCAAGGTGAAGACCTGTTTTCTTCAGTGGTTCTGCTTTTAAACAGGAATGAATGAATTGATGGCAGCAATGACTGTCATTTAGACAACTCAGCTCAGTGAAGATTGCACTGTATATGGCTAAGGAAATAATTTTCATTTAAACATGTAAATATTATAAAGCTTAAGGGTGAGACGGCAGCAGTTCTTTGTGGAGGAAAAAAAGATTTTTTTAGTGTGATGAGCTGTGGTTATCAGCTTTCTGTGCTCTACAGATAAATGCCTTTTGTATAGAGGTAATATATTTAAATAACTTTTAATTTTCAATTTTAAGGAAACTTTGTTTTATCCTTACATAACTTATTTAAAGATTATTGAATAATTTGAAAATGGAATTTGTTTGTGGAATAGTAATGGCAATGTTAAAATATACTGTTGTCACAATTGATCAGTTACATCTTGATATAATTTAGTCTAGACTTTCAAAGGACCTTGGAAGCCATCTTGTATAATTATATAGTGTCATAACGCCAAAGATTTAGATCTGAAAGGGACTTTGGAGGACATTGAATCTGATCTCTTCCATAATTTACAGTTCAGGAAACTGAGCCAAAAGTTAGATGACTTAGCTAGTGTTTGAAGTAGGCTATGAGCTCAAGTCTTTCCGACGTTAAGTCCAGTACTCTATTGATCGCACAAAACTTGAATGTTATGATTTCATCAGTACAGAAAATTCTTGTTATGGGAACTCTCTCTGCAGATGCAGCCTGCTAATGACATATAGTGGATCAGTCCTAAGGAATTAAGGCACATATGTTAAGTGGTTTGCTCAAGGTCATGCAGATGGTCTTGTTTCTAGGATTTGAAGCCCCATTGTCTTCTTTATTTGTTTTGCTTTTCCTGCTGCTTTGTATTTACCATCAAATTTGTTTGTAACAGGGTAGAATTTTAAGAGTGGTAGGTTTTTAGTATTTTATATGTTATTTATCTTGAACATACTCAGTTGTTGGATCCCATATTTTTGGGAGAATATAGGACAAGTATATTGTTTTTTACACTATAGTGGTATCTTCTCAGTTCTCTGCATATCCTTTGATTACTTTAGTATCTTTTTAGTGGTAGTGTTGTAAACTGAATTATAGAGTAAATAATACAAAATTCATTTGTCAAAATTGGATTTCTACTTTAATAAAGACTGAAGGACCAATGACATCCAAACTATATATAATCACATGAAATAATACTCTAAATCATTTTTGATTAGAGAAGTGCAAATTAAAACAACTCTGAGGTACTTTCTCATACCTATCAGGCTGGCTAAAATGATAGAAGGGGAAAATGACAAGTGTCCAAGAGGATGTGGGAAAATTGGAACACTAATACACTGCTGATGGAATTGTGAACTGATCAGTTAATTTTGGAGAGCTGTCTGGAATTATGTCCTAAGAGTTATAAAACTGTGTCTGCCTTTTGACCCAATAATACCCCTATTAGGTCTGTTTCCCAAGGTGATCAGTGGAAAAGGAAAAGAGCCTATATGTTCAAGAATATTTATAGCAAGGAAATAATGAGTGGATTTCAGAAAGACCTGGAAAGCCTTACATGATCTGATGCTGAGTGAAGTGAACAGAACCATGAGAACATTGTGCATAGTAACAGCAACATTGTGTGATGACCAGCTTTGATACACTTAGCAATATAATGATCTAAGACAAATCCAAAAGACTCCTTATGGAAAATGCTATCCAGAGAAAGAACTATGGAGTCTGAGTGAAGGTCAAAGCGTGCTATTTTCTTTTTTTCTTTTTTTGTGGTTTTCCCCTTTTGTTCTGATTCTTCTTTTACAACATGACTAATGTGGAAATCTATTTAATATGATTGTACATGTATAGTCTTTATCAGATTGCATGCTGTATTGGGAAGGGGATGAGGAGGGAAGGAGAAAATTTGGAACTCAAAATCTTATAAAAGTGAATGTTGAAAACAAAAAATAAACTGTTCCTATGAAAAAAGAATGTTTATAGCAGCTTTCTTTTTGGTGGCAAAGAATTATAACTACTTTATAATATTACCATACATACCTAAGCCAATATGTAGTACTAAGAAAATTATGATATTTTGGTAATAAATCTTATAAATTTCTGTATGATAGTGTCAAAGTGGTACATAAAGTTTCAGGAAAGAAGGCAGGGAAACAGTGATACTGTGCAAGATGTTTTGTTTTGTTCAATTAACAGGCATCATCTTTCCCTCCTACGCTTCTTCCCCCACTGTAAAAAAGAAAAAATCTATGCAACAAACATGTAAGAAATGCTCATTCATCCGTGTTCAAAAAG
Source organism: Bettongia penicillata ogilbyi (assembly GCA_023548195.1). Taxonomy (NCBI): domain Eukaryota; kingdom Metazoa; phylum Chordata; class Mammalia; order Diprotodontia; family Potoroidae; genus Bettongia; species Bettongia penicillata. The sequence goes on along the minus strand of JAJHZJ010000831.1, from coordinate 1,515,480 downwards.
TGCATCTCTTGAATATTTAGTTTATAACTTCTCTTTTGGGAAGTGGGTGGGTAACTTCACTCTGCATCAGTTCATACTGCTTTACTAGGTTTCTCTGAAAACATCCCCTTCATTGTTTTTTATATATGGCACAAAAGTATTTTATAACATTCATATACCATAATGTGGAACTATGGATCCAAAGTTATTTAACCATGCATAGCTGTTGACTCAGTGATACAACCACCACCACTATGTCTATATCCCTAAAAGATCAAAGAAACAGTAAAATGTCTTTAAGATATAAAAATATTTGAAGAAGCTCTTTTTGTGGTATCCTCTCTCAGTCCTTTTGTGTGACCCTTCTTTTACAGTGTAATTTCTGCCATCTCCTCCATATCTGAAGTAGATTTTGGTACATAAACTGTTTATGGTGTTTTTTTGCAGATACTTTTCACAAACGGTGCAATAAAAGGTGACCAAATACTCCAATATGTGATACTTTTTGTTGTCTTTGGATCTGTGCTAAACCAGCTTTGCCAACTGCTTTACTTGTCTCCAAGCTATATGCCATCTTTTGATTTAGCTGAAACTTCTGATTTCTTGTATAGTAACCTTGCCAAGATTGATATAATTATGTTTTTCCAGTAGAAGGATTCTTAACCTTTTTTGTGTTATGGACCCCTTTGGCTTCTGGGGAAATCAATAGACCTCCCCTTTCAGAATAATGTTTTAAAATGCATAAAATAAAATTCAGATTGCAAAGAGAACCAAAGGGTAGTTCACAGATGCCCTGAAATCTATCCACAAATCCCTTGAGGATTTGTACACCTCATGTTAGGACCTCCTGCTCTAGTAGTATTTCTGTTTATTGGTCACTGGATACATTACATTTATAGCATCAATAGCTAAGTTAAAATAAATACATGGACTAAAAACTGCCACCAGTGCAATGTAGGCTTAGAGAACAGTGCATTGGGTCATTGCACTGCTTGTTACATTTGAGTGTGAAGTTTCTATACTTGAAGTTGAACAGTCTGTAAAAGTTAAAAGTACCACAATATAAGCAAAGTAGAATAATGGATATAGAGAACTAGACTCAGTGACAGGAACTCAGTGACAGGATGGATTCATTCAGGTCCTACTTCTGACACATACTGGCCCTGTGAACCAGGACAAGTCTCTTAACTTCTCATTGCCAAAGGCATGCTCTAATTCTGTAAGTTTCAAGGAGATGCTGAAGTGCATTTATAGAGATAGTTTCTTCATCTGGAAGTTCCATTATGCCAACTAAATTACAGCTATAGTCCCTATCAGTGCCTTTTCACTTTGGTAAGTGTAATAAGTTAATTTCCCCAAAAATTACACCTTTTAAAAATTGAAATAATTTAATAGTTATATATAAAATTTTGTGCTATTAAATTTAATGACCTTTTTATTGTTTATTCTTTTACACCTAAAAAAAGTATTATTTTGTGATAAATACATAATCGCTTTGAAAAGAATTTCCTAACAAATACAATAGAGACAGTTTAGATAGTCGAAACAGAAATAAAAAGCCTAAATCCAGAGACTGTGAGGCACTCATATACATCAAGATACATGAGTATTTTATTTGTTGGAGAAGAAAGACCACTACTTGCTTTATTCAAATGCTTTAGTATGCATAGCATGGAAGCCCATAAATTGAAATATCTTGAAAGTATATGTGCCAAATATATTTGTGAGATAAGATTTTTTTCCTGAGAAAATTAAATTCTTTTAATAACCAAGAATAGCCTTCTCCTCAAACTATGTTTCTTTCATCAGAAAGGATGGCTTACTTTGAACAAGATTGCTTACAAAATTGCTAAATTGGTGTTACTTGCTACTGTCAATACAGTTGAAACAATGCTTAGTAAATCATATGCAAAGCAGATTTGAATGATTTCCAATTAGAGTTAATACTGCAGGAAAGAGAATTCTCTATGTGTCTATTTGCTCATTTCATTGCATATTTGTTACTTTGCAAACCTATTTATAGTAGTGACACATGGAGAAAAATTTTTTTAATATGATTGATGGACTTTTAATGAAAATAATATAATGTAGAAGAGTTGAATCAGAATGTGCACAGTGGAGCTCAGTTGATGTCAGGTTGCAAGCACTAGTTTAAAATGTGATACTTTTTTCAATTTGAGTAGATTGCATGGTTTTATAGTCACTTATATTGGCAAGTATGAGTAAAGAGTTAAGCATAGGAGTTTTAAAGATGTTATAAGAATAATCGGTTTTATTTTTTAAAAATAGCCCATTAAAGGAAAGCTCTTTGAAAAATTATGAAATAAAGTATCTTCCAGAGCTCTCAGTCCTCAGGTGATAAGGGGGTCAGATAACTGGTTAGAGGGAGATTACAGGATCTCTTTGCTTGGCTCTAGGTGTATGCCTCTGTTGCATTGCCTATGTGCAGATCTGAATCACTGATCCGATTGCAGTCCCAGGGTGAAGAAGAAGACTAGTACATCAGGGCTTGGAGCCAAGGGAGGAGGACCTTGGTAGCAGTTCCAGGGCACTTCTGGTTGCTTACGACCAGAGGACAGGCCAGGAGAGATATAAACTCATTTCTCCTTAGATCATGCCACTTTGGAAGAACTGAAAACTTAAAGACATCCCCCTCCTCACCTTCATCCCCATAAAAAAAAAAAAAAACTAGCTCTGAAAATAGTTGGGGGAAGAAAGTAACCCAAAGCTTGGGACAATGCCCTCTGCACCCCAGGAGCAGAGCTCAATTCTAACATAGTTAAAAATCAAGAAATAGTCTAGGAAAATAAGGAAACAACAACAACAACAAAAAGAACCTGACCACAGAAAATTACTGTGGTGATAAGACAAAAACATAACCTCAGAAGAAGACAATAAAGCCAAATCTGCTACATCCAAAGCCTCAAAGGAAAATGTGAATTAGTCTCAAGCCCAACAAGAATTCCTGGAAGAACTCAAAAAAGAATTTTAAAAATCAAATAAGAAAGACAGAGGAAAAGTTGGGAAAGAAATGAGAGTGGTGCAAGAAAATTATGAAAGAAGAGCCAACAACTTGGTAAAGGAGGCTTAAAAAATGCTGAAGAAAATAACTTTAAAAACAGAATAGGCCAAATGGTAAAAGAGGTACAAAAATTCATTAAAGAAAAGGACTCGTTAAGAAATAGAATTGACCAAATGGAAAAGGAGGTACAAAATTTTACTGAAAAAAATAATTGCTTAAAAATTATAATTAGACAAATAGAAGGCAATGACTCCATGAGACATCAAGAAATAATAAAATCAAAATAATGAAAAAATAGGAGGAAATGTGAAATAGTTCTTTGGAAAAACAACTGACCTGGAAAATAGATCCAGGAGAGATAACTTAAGAACTGAGATGAATGAAAAGCACAAGAGACAAAGTTTCTGGGTAGTTAATAATTGATTTATTAATTAGGCTAACTGATAATAAATTTCTGGTCATTGGTTTTTCTTGTTAACCAAAAATAAAACTATGAAGATAAATGAATGCTTAAGAATCTCTCAAAAAGGGGGTACCCCTGACAAGTGAAAATCAACCCTGATTAGTGAACAGTTAATGAGGGGATGGACTTTCAAATGAGAGGGTAGGCCGAAAACCTTCAGCTCTTCCTGCTGAGAATGTCATTTGATCATAAGACTCAGTTTCCTTTAGCACTCTGGACAAAGGAATCCATCTCTACCCCAACCTCTCTGGTTGGTTTTCTCCTTTATGAGGTGGATTACCCTAAACTCCAATGGAGGGGTACAGAGGCGTAGACTTGATACTTTGGGGCTGGAATTCACCTAGATTTACTTTCTAAACAGAAGTAAGGTCTCTGGGTGGGGTCCTGACCAAGATTGCCATAGAGCATATTCCTGGAGGATTTGGGCAATTTCATACAGGGGCTGGAACTTGAATGAGGAAATACAAAGCCTTTATCCTAATTAATAATGGATTATTAATATAATAAAAATAGTATTTTACCTAGAATTATTGGATTGCCTGAAAACCATGACCAAAAAAAGAGTGTGCACATTTCATTTTTCAAGGAAAACTTCCCTGATAACCTAGAACCAAAGGGTAAAACAGAAATTGAAAGAACCCACTAAAGAGCTCCCCAAATGAAAACTTCCAGGAATATTGTAATTAGATTCCAGAGCTCCCAGACAAAGGAGAAAAATTTTTTTTTCGTGAATAATACTGAATATTTCTTTATTGATCAGAAAGTTTTAATAGTGGTGATGATTTTTGTTTTTTGTATTCAGAAGTAGTTTTTTATGATTGGTCTACAATCTCCCAGAATAAATAAATTGATCTATTTTTATAGAAACAGAAAAAAACAGCTATTTCATCTTGTTCCTAAAGAAGCATATTTCTAAAGGCAGTGTGAATTGTACCTGTAGATCCTAGATTCTTTTATTTTTTTTTTTTTTTGCATCTCACACTAACTCCTTCTTGCACAACTAGAAGGAACAAAAAGTCAACACATTGACTTTGTCTAATATGTACATATATATACACATACATGTGGGCACTGCCCCTTGTGTGCCGTAATAGACACTTCCCAGCAACCTTCTAGCCTGTTTTGGGTTTGAGATTTGCTTCACACCATCATTGTTTGGGTTCTGCAGCTCTAGAATTGTTTAGAACCATTTTTTTACATGTATTTGACTGGACTTGGAGACAGCACTCTAGAAAGTGCGTGCTGTTACTGCACCATCTATTATCTCCATTTTATAGATGTGGATACTGAGACAAGTTTATGGACTTGACCATGGTCACATAGATACTAAATTTCTCAGCCAGTATTTAAGTTCAATACGACTTCACATCTAGTGCTGTAGCCATTGTGTCACCCAGCTGCCTCTAAGGATATGGATAATTATGACATATTCTGAATAGGAACGATTATGATAACATTTTGAAAGCTGCTAGCAAAAGAGAACCCACTGAGGGTCTCTTTTGTCTTCCTTACTCTCAAATTTGTCAACATTCTAATCTAACCTTGTGGCATTTATCTTGCTCCCTTTATGGAGGCAGTCCTGTTTTGTGAAGTAATCATGCTATTCCATGACTTTTTCATGATCATAATAAAATCACTTTACTGGTGTCTGGAGATAAATTAAGCATCTATAGTGTGACTTTCTAAGATATGTTAAGAAATGGCTCTATGCATGACCATGCACAGGACATAGGCTGATCTTCAGAATAACATACTCCTTTGTATTTTGAGGCATTTTATAGCAAGGTATCTTTTTCCCATATACTTTTCCTAGACTTGTAAAAACAAAACAGTACATTGGCTGAGGTTTTTCTCATTTGTGTCTTACTCAGTACTTATTGCTTTTTCATTTTTCTTCTTTGGGCATTACTGGATACAAAAATAGTCTTTTATTTTGAAATAAAAATTTTGATCCTTCTATCTTTAATTTTCTTTATGAATTAAAAAACGCACTGTATCAATTAATACAACTTGGACCTTTCAGTTATTTTTAAATTCTGGTCCTTCTAATGTTAAACAAGATTAAAGACAGCA